>JAWRVF010000151.1:0-571597 GCA_036785485.1 Physcomitrellopsis africana
CACATTTGCTTATAAAGTGATGCCATTTGGATTGTGTCACGCCTCGGCCATATTTTAAAGGATAATAATGCAAGCATTTTAAGACTATTTATGATTGTCAATGGAGATATTTTTAGATAATTTTTATACATTTAGTACTACAGCAAAGCATTTGAAATGTCTTGATAAATATTTGGACTAATGTGATAAATATGGAATATCTTTGAATTATGAGAAGTGTCAATTTGGCATACCATCAGAAAAGCTTTTGGGACACATTGTTTTCTTGGCCAGTATCACTACTAATCCAGATAAAGTTACTCGTATATTGGCCTTACCAAAGCTAAAAACAATATCTGGTGTTCCTGGTTTCATAGGCCATGTCAGCTATTATAGGCGATTCATTCATTTATTTGTAGTAATATGTCAACTATTAACAAATCTCTTAAAGAAATTGCCATCGGATGGATCTAGTCTAATTTGGACTAAAGAATGTACAGCTATGTTTGAGGAGTTAAAATGAAAATTGGTGTCAGCACAAGTACTTGTTGCACCTTGTTGGACAAAACCATTTCATGTTTATGTTGATGCCTTGAATGTTGCTATTGGATCCATATTAAGCCAGAAAAATAAAAAGAGTTTGGATCATCCCATCTATTATGCTAGCCGACAATTTGTTGCTACAGAACAAAATTACACTACGATTGAACGGGAAGCCTTGGGAATGATCTATTCTGTTCAAAAATTTCGGCATTATTTGCTTGGTTATCTATTTGTGTTTCATGTCAATCATGATGCTCTTAAGTATATGATTAATAAACCTCAATTGAGTGGAGCCGCGTTGCTCGATAAATTATTCTCCTTTAAATTAATTTCACTATTAATGTTTTGAGCTTGGAAGAAACGTGCCAATGTAGATCATTTATCTCGCTTGTCCAATATATTTGGTAACGAATCTATCAATGATGCACTTTCTGATGCGAAATTATTTGCCGTTGATGTGATCACCCCAGAATATAGTGAATTGATCCAGTATTTGACATTTTAGATATTTCCACCTACATATAATAAGAAACTTAAGAAACACTTGATTTTAAAAAGTGCGCCATATATAATGATTGGAGACGCCTTGTATAAGCAAATGAGAGATGGAATTCTATGCCACTGTATTTTTTAAAGTAAAATACATACTGTATTGAAGGATGTCATTTGGATAGTTGTGGAAGGCATTTTGTCGGTGACAGCATTGCCCGCAAAGCTTTAATGGCTGGATATTGGTGGCCAACAATGTTCTCAAATGTACACCAATACGTCCGACGTTGTGATCCTTGTTAGCGTATTGGTAGACCTACTGGAACTTCTGCCATGCCATTGGTATCAATTTTAGTACAAGCACCGTTTGAAAAATGGGATATTGATTTTGTAGGATCAATCGCACCAGCCTCGCAAAATGAACAAAAAAGATATATTTTGGTAGTGATTGATTATGTGACAAATTGGGCGGAGGCGATAGCAATAAAAACTGATAATGCCAATACCGTAGTCACATTTTTATATGAGAATATTATCACTTGATTTGGATGTCTCAAAGAATTGGTTAGTGATCGTAGAACCTATTTTATTAATTCTACAATTGTGGCTTTGACAAATAAATACAAGATCAAGCATCGGACAATAATCCCATATCACCCTCGGGCCAATGGGCAAACTGAAAGGACCAATGGTATTTTGTGCAAAATTTTAATTAAAACAATGTCTGATGTGGAAACGGACTGGGATACAAAATTGTTTGCAGCCTTGTGGACATATCGTTCTACGTATACAGTGACTACCAGTTCTACACCGTTCCAATAAGTGTATGGGCAAGAGACAATATTACCAATTGAATTGGAAGTTTTGAGTTTTGTAAATTACATTGGATGAACGTCTTAGTAACAACGAATCCCTCCAACATCGGTTAGCACAATTGAAAAAATCGGATGAAGTTAGAGCTATGGCCCTTTTAACTATGGAAGCTACACAGTGCCGCCATACGAGTTATTATGAGAATAAATTATGTCCTAAATCTTTTATGTCTAATAATCTAGTACTTTTTTATGATAGCCGCTTACACAATTTTCCGAGAAAATTCCAAGTCCGTTGGCATAGACCTTATCGAGTAATTGAAGTCTTTTCTAATGGTTCAGTTCAATTGGAAGATTTTATGGATAATCAATTTATCACCCAAGTTAACGACAACCGTTTACTTCTTTATTTTACGTAAATCCGGGACGGATTTTCAAAATTGGAGAGGGAAGAGGGCGTATATGTTCATGATAGCTTACCTTTATTGAAAGTGCATGATGGTTAGAAAAGATGATTGATGGTCAGTTTTGGATCCTAATATGGACTAGTCAGGCAAATCGGAATTGATGATCTGGTACACTAGATTAAAGATTGTTGATTCAGACTTCGAGTAAAAAATTAGGAGCGGGGCACTTAGTGGGAGTTTTCATTAGCATTTTGTTTTGAGCTTATATTGTTCTTGTTTGTCTCACTTACTCTACCAATACTGCCCAGAGTAAATCTGTAAAGGGAGATTCGAACACAGGGAGAGACTATCAACATTGAATTAAACTGTTAGGGTCACATAACTAACTACCTACTGAATATTAGAGTCCAATGCACACGTACAGGCTTTTCTCTAAAATATTGCTGTCCACTCTACTGGTTCTGCTATTCCGCAACTAAAGATACATGGTGACACAATCCTCCTCCAATACTCCTACTGTAATCTTCTGTCTTCTTTGAAATTCATAACAACAATTGGCAACGTTATACCATTTCCACAGACTGCATACACTCGCTTCTTTCTCCAATTACTGGAAATAATTCTTCACCTACAATGTCTCTCAAAAAAAATTATTACTCCAATATTCTTTACCATTCAACTCTCACAATCAATACGGCATGGCACTCACATCCACAACGAAACTTCATTGACATAGCCGGTCTTCAACATCTAATTCACCGCAAAGAACTTCACGTAATAAACAATCATAATTTCTTATTCATCCACATATATAGAATTTTTTTGTTTTATTACTGTACTTCATCATTGACATGATATAATCCTTTGGAATAGAATCCGGATCCTCCACTACAATCTAACAAAAGAAAACAGAGAGAGATAGCACCAAGCTTATCCCGGCTCAAGACTATCACAGTCTGGCTCCGACTCCCCCGTACCGAATCGATTTATACTTACTCCATCTATGTTAATTGCTTCACAACCAATGATAACTACTTTTCTTAACTTCCTCATCTATTCTGCCTTCTAAATTGGCCATTCATTGGCTTCCTGCCTATTGTTAATCCTATAAACTATGTATTGTAAATCCTAAAATTTCTACCCATTCTATATAGCTCCACTCCTAATTGTACAATGCCCTCGCAAACACAGAATTGGTAAAAACATTTGTTATGAAGCTGACTATTGAGATTGAGATGCTTCTGAATTTGTAGGAGGTTCTTCTGCGTCTGGTCTTAATGGCACATTCTCATCTTCCTCTGATAAATTGACATCGTTATTCTTCAACTGCGTTGATAAATTTTCATTATCCGCTTCCAATTCCTGAACTTGAGCCTCCAATTGTAGAATCCTACAATTTCTACAATTGTACTTCATGTGAAATTCCTGAACTTGAGCCTACAATTGTAGAATCTTTCGCCTCTAATTGGCGCCCTTCTTGCTTCATCTTCTCTTCTAACTCACTAGTACTCAAAATTGGTGGAATAGATATCTATAGCCGAACGGCATTGGCCAAGTCGCCCTCCAATTTTCCACTTCATCCTTCAAGGCACCAATTTTTGCCTGTAGCTTATCTGTTCTAATTGTATATTGGTCTCCCAATTCTACCTTTTCCTGTTCCAATTTCACTGCTTTCTGACGTTTTGCCTGCAACTGACACTTCAACGCGTCCCGTTCCAAATCCCATATCTTACAATTTTCTATTAATTCTTGCTTTTGACCGTTCAGGATTCTTTCAATGCGATTTTTATCATTTGCCCAATTTTTCTTTTTCTCCGCTAACTTCTGCTCCACTGCCAGCTTAGATTCCATCTTTGCCCTAATTAGGTGACCTTGTTCCACAATTTGGCGGCTTTTTTCTATTATCTCCTTCCTGCTCGACTCCAATTATTGTCTTAAATTTCCTTCAAGTTGATCCACTATAAGCTGCAATTGGGAAATTTGTCCCAATATTACTTCCATGAGGTTCCCTTCCTTCAATATTCTGGTGTTCAAAACTGGAGCCTTAGTCACCCTTTCAATTATTGCACAAATTGAAGCTCGCCCTACTGTCGTCTCCGAGATAGCCTCCTGTTCCGACGATCTACTTGATTCTAATTACAAGATCACTACCCGATCAATTCGGTATTCCTCGCGATATCCTATCAAGGCATTGGTAGAAGGTACACTCTTCCGCTACCGGGTCGACTTAACGATATGCAATAACAGTACTTTATAGTTAGAGCATAGATGCTGCTTCAGTCATGGAACGGTAACTGCATTCACTCAAGAAGTTTCTAGAGTAAGCGCCCGCCACTTTCCAACCTTTTTGATTCTTCAAAGGACGTTGTCGCCTTTCAGTGAATTCAACTTCTTGTCGCTAGTAGAGACCGCCGGTAAAAGTTACCAGACTGAATGCGAACTAAATACTCGGGTAATTTTACGCGAATGTTCCTTAAAATTTATATAAAAGTTTTTTTTTTAGGGCTATTACACCCAATACATAAGCCTTATTTCACAAAAACACTCAACTATATCAAAATACTCTAAACCCTCATTCACCCGTAGGAAGGGAATTTTTTCCAAACTTTATTAATCTATAATTCTTAATCTAACTATTCAAATCCACTAAAATTTCACGTGAAGTACTGATGTGCTCTTATTAGTTAGCACAACAAATTTCAATTGTTGATTCTTTATTGATCTTTAGATATCATAAAAATCCTAACAGTAGTTTTAAACCCTTGTTTTCAAACACCCGAGTACTAAATTCTTCATATCTCACAAACCGAATGTCTAAATGCTATGAAACTTTGATGTATAGCTTTTTAGCACAAAGATTCACCTTTTTGGAAATTTTTTAGACAAAAATTCGTCTAAAAACTCAAGATATGGCAAAACCCATCATTATGAACAAAACGGCCTACTTATTGCCTTGGAATTCAAACTACTGTCTTTGACTTCCAATATCTCCTTCTTTAGAACTCTTATTGTTAAAATTCTTCCACATCAAGTATAGAGCTTGAAATCACCTCTCTAGCCGCACCTCCTGATCTCCAAAAGCTCTCATACAACTCCTCCAATCTTCAAAAGAGTGACAGTAGATACAAATTGTGTACCTTAACTTCAAGAGCCTACTTCTCCCTCATAAAAACTCCAAATCTCTCAATTTTTACACCAAAATTGTAGCCCAAAAAACAAGCAGTCTAACCATAGTCTCTGATTTTCGAATGCCTTCCTTGAAGTTGCCGAAACTCTTGTTCTTGTTGTGGGCAGCCTCCTCAAAACCCATTGGGCATGGTACTCAACCAATAGGAATGAAGAACTTCACCCCTTGTCTTTATTCATCCTCACTTTGTCTTCATCCTTCCAAATATGCCTCTTAGTAGTTTAATTCTTCTTCTTTGGACCCCAATTGCCTCTCAAGGCTTTATACTAAATATTTAGGCTCTATATAATTTAAAAGCCATAACCAAATTAAGTAAAATCTAAAATAAAGTTTTTTACACCAACCCCCTTTAATTTGCTTTACTAATCATTCTAGTACATATTTAAACCTATAAACATATTATTCATTTTGAGTGGATTTTACATACTGTAAGCAATTACAATACGACATCGGTCTGAAGTCACTCAATACTTCGACTCCTACCGCTAACTTACCTATTAGTAAATATTATATCTTTTATAAGATACTCTCATCAATTCCAATTATTCTCCCTTTTATTACACTAGAACCATCCTCTGGGTCATAGTTTCTATATACTCTGCCACTAGTTCTACATCAATTGGAAGCAAATTATCTGATCCTCACAAAAACACGTATATCTGTGCATTTCTAAAATCTCTGTGTCTTTGTGGAGACCAACAGATTTCCAACTTCATTGGCTCCATGTTGGTGACCACCACGAGGGACGGCGATTGCAAATTACTCTTACTTCGCACGTTTTGAACATTCTCCTCTCTGTCCGCAGCTCTCTTCGACCTTTCAATCAACATTCTATAGTGCTGACTACGTACTCCTTGCTTAGACTAATTGTTACTTTCTGACAGCAGAACACTCTATACTTTAATAAACATACACTCAGACAACCAAGCTCAAAACAGAATGCTAACGAAAACTCTCACTAAGTGCCCTACTTCTAATCTTTTACTTGGGGTCTAAAGCAACAATCCTTAAATTAGTATATCAGATCATCACTTCCGATTTACTTGACTAGGCCATATTAGGATCCAAAACTGACCATCAACCGTCTTTTCTAACCATCATGCACCTTCAATAAAGGTAAGCTATCATGAATAGGTATACCCTCTTCCCTCCAATTTTAAAAATCCGTCCTGGATTTACGTAAAATAAAGACATAAACGGTTGCCGTTAACTCGGGTGGTAAATTGAGAATCCATAAAATCTTCCAATTGAATTGAATCATTAGAAAAGGCTTCAATTACTTGATAGGATCCATGCCAACGGACTTAGAATTTCCCCGGAAAATGGTGAAAGCGACTATCATAAAGAAGCACTAGATCATTGGGCATAAAAGATTTAGGACGTAATTTACTATCATAATAACTCTTCCGGCGGTGCTGTGTAGCTTCCATAGTGAAAAGGACCATAGCCCTAATTTCATCCAATTTGTCTAATTGTGCTAACTGATGTTGGAGGGATTCTTTGTCACTAAGACGTTCATCCAATGCAATTCGTAAACTCGGAACTTCCAATTCAATTGGTAATATTGCCTCTTGCCTGTACTCCAATTGAAATGGGATGGAATTAGTAGTCACTTTATACGTAGTATGATATGCCCACAAGGCTACAAACAATTTTGTATCCCAGTCCGTTTCTACACCAGACACTGTTTTTATTATAATTTTACACAAAATACTATTGGTCTTTTTAATCTGCCCATTGGCTCGAGGGTGATATGGGATTGTCTTCTGATGCTTGATCTTGTATTTATCTGTCAAAACCACAATTGTAGAATTAATAAAATAGATTTCATGATCACTAATCAATTCTTTGGGACACCCAAATCGAATGATAATGTTCTCATATAAAAACGTGGCTATGATATTGGCATTATCAGTTTTTGTTGCCATTGCCTCTGCCGATTTTATCACGTAATCCGTCACTATCAAGATATATCTTTTCTATCCATTACGCAAGGCTGGTGCAATTGGTCCTACAAAATCAATATCTCATTTTTCAAATGGTGCTTGTACTAAAATTTGTACCAACGGCATGGCAGAAGTTCTAGTAGGTCTACTAATATGTTGACAAGGATCACAACGTTGGACGTATTGGTATGCATCTGAGAACATTGTTGGCCACCAATATCCAGCTATTAAAGCTTTGCGGGCAAAGCTGTCACCGGCAAAATGTCCTCCACAACTATCCAAATGAAATCCTTCCAATATAATACGTACTTCACTTTGAAAAATACGGCGATGTAGAATTCCATCTCTCCCTTGCTTATACAAGGCATCTCCAATCATCGTATATGGAGCACTTTTCAAAATCAAGCGTTTCTTAAGTTTCTCACTATATGTAGATGGAAATATCTAAAATATCAGATATTGGATCAATTCACTATATTCTGGAATAATCACGTTGACGACAAATAATTCCGCATCAGCAAGTGCATCATTGATAGGTTCATTATCAAATATATTGGACAATCGAGATAAATAATCTGCATTGACATGTTTCTTTCAAGGTCGAATATTAATAATAAAATTAAATTCTTGAAGGAATAACACCCATTGAGCAATGCATCCACTCAATTGAGATTTATTAATCATATACTTAAGAGCATCATGATCGATATGAAATATAAATGGATAATCAAGCAAATAATGCCAAATTTTTTAAACAAAATAGATCATGTTCAAGGCTTCCCGTTCAATCGTAGTGTAATTTTGTTCTACAGCAAAAAATTATCGACTGGTATAATAGATGGAATGATCCAAACCCTTTTCATCTTTTTGGCTTAACACGGATCCAGTAGCAACATTCAAGGCATCAACATAAACATGAAAGGGTTTTGTCCAACAAGGTGCAACAAGTATTGGTGTTGACACCAATTTTTGTTTTAACTCCTCAAACGCAACTGTACATTCCTCAGTCCAAATTGGACTAGATCCATCCAATGGCGGTTTTTTTAAGAGATTCGTTAACGATTGACATATTTTTATAAATAAATGAATGAATTGCTTATAATAGCTGACATGGCCTACGAAACTCCAAACACCAGACACTATTTTTGGCTTTGATAAAGCCAATATATGAGTAACTTTATCTGGATCAGTAGCGATACCAACCGTGGAAACGATGTGCCCCAAAAGCTTCCCCAATGGTACGCCAAATTGACATTTTTTCAGAATTCAAAGATATCCCATATTTATCACATTGGTCCAAAAAATTACTAAGACGTTCCAAATGATTCATTATTATATTGAATGTGCAAAAATCATCTAAAAATATCTCTATCAATAATCATAAATAGTCCTGAAACGCTTGCATCATTATCCTTTGAAATGTGGCCAGGGCATTACATAATCCAAATGGCATCACTTTATAAGCAAATGTGCCCCAATCTGTAGTAAAAATAGTCTTCAACTGGTCCTCTTTTGCAATTTTTATTTGATTATAACCCGAGAATCCGTCCAAAAAAGAATAACATTCATGCCCAGTTACTGCGTCCAGTATACTATCTATAAAAGGTAAAGGAAAATAATCCTTCTTGGTAGCCGCGTTTAATTTACGAAAGTCTTAATAAATATAAATTTTTCCATTTTTCTTCGGCACTATCACAATTGGTGAAACCCATTCACTATACGGGACTAGATATATGAAGCCCACGTCTAATAGTTTATCTACTTTCTTCTTGACCATGAGAGAATATTTTAGATTAAGACGATGTTGTCTTTGACGAACTGATGTAGCATCTTCCTCTAAGGTAATTCGATGCTCACAAACTTTGGCAGGAATACCTTCTAAATCTGCATACAACCAAGCAAAAGCAAATTTATGATTTAGAAAGAATTCTTTCCAATTTCTCAGTTTTGTATCCGTAATATCAGTGTATACTTTGATAATCTGGGGTGTTTTATTGGAACCCAAGTTAATGGATTGGCACACAGGTTCCTCCTTAATCCCTGGATTCATTTGCTCCTTCTGCTCTGAATATGTCATATGGTTCGGCAAATCAGACTTACTCAATTGTGGTTCCAATGTACTGACTTCATTTAATGTACAATTTTTCATCCAGTCCGCGATGACATCGTCAAAATTCTCTGGACTCTCTTTATACAAAAAATATTCCCCTGGCCCTCCATATTGATGTAACACGCCTTGTTTCCACATGTGAATGGGGTCCTTATCAACTTGCATCACATTATTAACTTCGTCATACTCTGCCTCAAATTGGCCCTCATCTTCAGATATTGCTTTTGTGCCCATAATTTGAGACTCCGCATGATATTAAAGTGGATACATCTGTTAAACAATCTTATCATTATCCTCCCCAATAGTTAACGTTCCACGGCCCCAATCATTCCTAGCTTTGGCTTGATATAGCCATGACCGACCCAATAATATTGGATATGATAAAGTAGAACTCTGTGATCGGAAAACAATATAATCAATTTCATATGTAATTCCCGCGATTACAATATTAATACTGCATAAGATACCCATTGAATTTACCCTACTATGATCTGCCATTCTCAATACCAATGTCGTAGATACTAATTGTTTTAAATCCAACTCCTCCATCGTATTGGCGTTCATTAAGTTCACACTAGAGCCACCATCTACTTGAACTCCAGGAATAAGAACACCATCAATTGATACATTGATAGTTGGTGCTCCCGGATCGGGATTCAAACTAACCTCATGAATTTCTTTGTGCAGGCTACACATGTTGATAGCGAGGAATTGATGTAGAGCGTCATTTGAATTTTAACAATTGCTTCATTGTAATAGAAGGTTTAATTTCATCCAAATCTTTCATAATATCATATGGTTTCATATTGGCAATGATTCCCAAGGCCCTTTTTTTTTTCATGGATTTTAATTTGATCCCTTGAGATAATTTTCTTCTGGTATGGAATTGAATGAAAAGTTATACCATTAATTCTTTTTCATGAGAGAATCTTTTAATGGATAAGGTGGCTCCTGAAACTTTGAAGATATTGGTACTGGTTTTGGTTAAACCAATATCTTGGGGCTAAGAACATCCTCAAGTTGCACAAATAAATTGGATCCATTCATTGGTAATACCTTTGATACTGATGTTAGATTTGGAGTACCATTTAATGGATTACATTGGTCCGCAACTGGTACTTCCAATTGTTGAATTGGATCTTTTTACTTTTTCTGGGCCCGAGTAAGTACTACATAGATGCATTCCACCCGGTTTACCAAAGAATCTTATAGAACTCAATTATTGTCTTCTATCTTACTTTGCAACTGGATATGCTGATCTCGATTATTAATATTAAACGGAGCATTTCACTGTTGGTAAATATGTCCAGATTGCTTACAATTTCCACATACTGGAGCATAATCATCATTGGCTCTAGGATTGGGTCATTCACTAGCATAGTGTCTTAGCTGCCTGCATTGATAGCATCGCAGTGGTCTTATTTTTCCTCCATCTGGAATATGGGGTGTCTCGATTGGTATATATCAGCTAGGCTTGTTTCAGGTTTGATAGGTAAAGGATCCTGGCCGACTAGTTGGTATTGTAGGATCTGAAATTGGATTCTAAATAGGTGGATATTGGGGGTGTCATTGCTGATTTTGCAAAAAACCTTAAGAATTGGAGTCACCTTCTTGGTTATACTCAAAATTTTGAAAATTATAGAAATTTCTATTTTATTTTATAGGATGATTCCCATTCCAATCAAACCTATTTCCTATCTGAACTTGATTAACATCCCACGAAGTCGGTTGAATCATGGTCTGATTTCTTAACTATTGTTGCCTTCTTAAATTTCAGCAATTGGTGGTTACATGCTTACCTCCACAAAATGTACATTGTACAGTCATTTGGGGTGGTGAAGGGCAGTCCATTACTAAATGGCCTTGTCCCTTACAATTACTGTACCAAATATTGGGACGCATATTAGTTGGTTTATGCCTCTTTTCTTTATCTTTTATTAGATTAATAGCCAACTCGTCCATCTTCTTTGTCAAAGTTAACAACAAAGTCTCATTTGGATCCTTTGATATTAATTCATTAGATAACTCATTTATAGATATTGGTTTTTGATATGGAGAATATGAAAAATACGGAACTGCAGTTGTTGGTGGTACAGCCTGCAATGAAATAGCATTCACTATCCCTTGCGGATTGACACTAAGATTTGTGCCGTAGTCAATTGTGCTTAGGTAACTATTCACTGTTTTATTCCAGGTTGGTATTTGATACCCTCCTTGAGATGGAATCATTGTGGCTCCTGTGGTTAAGAATTGGCCATAATGACATTCTTCCTATATCTTAGCTCGGTCAAATGAGGTAGCCACAGTCGCAGGTTGGGCCTCTTTTACAAACATCTTCAATTTTCATGGGTATAGTCCGTTAACCAATATAGACATAACAAACGAGTCCGGCATTTGGTTATTTGGCCATTTTCGAAGGATATCTGCTACTCGGCCATAATATGAGTGCATCGCTTCTCTCGATACCATTTTGCTATTCATTAATCCTTCTCTAAGACGTTCTTTAAATCCTATTGATAAAAAATGAGTCAAAACATATTTTTTAATGCCTCCCAATTAGAAAATTGTCCCACGGGTTGGCGATTATACCATTCAAATGCCGTGTCTTTCAAGGTCGCTGGCAGCCATCTTAACCAAATATCTTCAGTTCTACCATTGTTGACTACACATGCGGTCAGGAATTGAGACAAGTGTTGATTTGAGTCGGCTCTTGGCAGACCCCTAAAGGTAGGGAATGGGGCTACAGTAGTTGTGCGATTATCCATCGCACCTATTTGTACCGTGACTGGTACTGCTGGACCCCCCACCGCCATTGAAGGTGACAATGTTCTACTTACTTCCTTATTAAAATAACTACTGCCTCCCTCAATTGTTTTTTTCGACCTCCGCAATTTAGTATTATTATCTGCAAATAATTTTATCGGTTGAAGTTGAGGTGAAAATGACGGATTTTGGAATACATTAAATTGGCCCTTACTGGCAAGCAATACATTCCCTACTTAAGAACTAGCCTTGCTAGAATGAGCTGTATCGACTATAGGAAAAGTATCCAGTGGAATATTCAATTCTTTTGTGCTCCGTTCTCTTTCCATTAATGGGCTCAAGAGATATACTGGGCTTCTATTTGCTTTTTCGATCGTCTTTTCATCTCTAATTGTTTCTCAAAAAATGCCCTTCCATCGAACACAAATATACAGTATCCGCTTCTTTCTCCAATCACTAGAAATAATTCCTCACCTACAACGTCTCTCAAAACAAATTGTTACTCCAATATTCTCCACCGCTCAACTCTCACAGTCAATACGGCATGACACTCACATCTACAATCGAACTTCATTGGTATAGCTGTTCTTTAACCTCCAATTCACCGCAAAGAACTTCACGTAACAAACAATCATAATTTCTTATTCATCCACATATATAGAATTTTTTTGTTTTATTACTGTATTTCATCATTGATATGGTATAATCCTTTGGAATAGAATCCGGATCCTCCACTACAGTCTAACAAAAGAAAAGAGAGAGAGGTAGCACCAAGCTTACCCCGGCTCAGGACTATCACAGTCTCGCCCGGACTCCTCCATACCGAATGGATTTATACTTGCCCTGTCTATGTTAATTGCTTCACAACTGATGATAACTACTTTTTTTAACTTCCTCATCTATTCTACCTTCTAAACTGGCCATTCATCGGCTTCTTGCCTATTCTTAATCCTACAAACTATGTATTGTAAATCTTAAAATTCCTACCTATTCTACAGCTTGGTTGTCCCAGTGTGTGCTTATTGGAATGTAGAGTTTTTTGCAGTCAGAGAGTAACAATTAGTATGAGTAAGAAGTACATAGTTAGCATTATACAGTGTTGATGGAAAGGTCGAAGAGAGCTGCGGACAAAGAGGAGAATGTCTGAAACTTGAGAGGTAAGAATAACTTGCAATCGCCATCTCTAGTGGTGATCACGAACATGGAGCCAATGAAGTTGGAAATTTGTTGGTTCCCACAAAGATAGAGAGATTTTAGAATTGCACAGATGTATGTATTTTTGCGAGGATCAGATAACTTGCCACCAACTGATGTAGAATTAGTGGCAGAGTATATAGAAAATTACGAGCCAAAGGATGGTTTGAGTGTAGTAAAGGGGAGAATAATTGAGATCAATGAGAGTATCTTACAAAAGGTATTACATTTATCAATAGGTGAGTTAGCGGTAGGCATCAAAGTGTCCAGTGACTTCAGACCGGGAAGTTACTTCAAAAGAGACATGGCATCCTTTGAGAAGAATCAAGGTTGGAAAGTGGTGGAGGCACTTACTCCAAAGCTTGTGGAGTAGATGCGGTTTGTTTAGAAGTAGTTAGGCTTGAACCGGCATACCACATACATATCCAAGCACTTATTGTTTGCTGCGATTGGAACACTTAAAGGCATGGTGTTTAATTAGGCAGCCTTTATAGCAACCCGTATCCATGTAGAAATGGGAGTCAAGCGGAAAATGGATAAATTCACATCTTTGCTATGTTCTAACTATGTGCACTCCGTTATTGCACATACGTTAAATCAACCAGCAGTGGAGAAAAGCTGCACTCTTCTCCAATGCCAGCAATAGTGGTATGTAGGAATGGTTACCCTGCGATAGAAAGACAAATTGTGAATCAAGAGATTAAGGGAACAGAGGTTATCCTTAAACTACACTCAGGAAGGGCTTCAATTTCATGAGCGATTGAGCAGGTGGTTGAGGCTCCAGCCAACATCGAATATTTAGTGAGGAACTCACTAAGTACTGGATCAAATTCTCCAATCAGAATCTCATCGCGAGTCACTTGGAAGGAACGGAAGAATTGGAGCCGAAAGGGAAGGAGATAATGGAAAAAAGTCGCCAAATTGTGGAACAAGGTCACCTTATTAGGGCAAAGATAGAATCCTAGTTGGCATTAGAGCAGAAGTTAGCAGAGAAAAAAAAAAATAGATGAATGATAAAGATCGCACTCAAAGAATCTTGAATGGCCAAAAGTAAGAATTAATAGAGAATTGTAGGATATGGGATTTGGAATGAGAAGCATTGAAGTGTGAATTGCAAGCAGAATATGAAAAAGCAACAAAATTAGAACAAGAAAAGGTGGAATTGGGAGACCAATACAGAATTGGAACGCATAAGCTGCAGGCAGAAATTGGTGTATTAAAGAATAAAGTAGGAAAATTGGAGGGCGATTTGGCCAATGTCGTTTGGCCACAAAATTTGTTCCACCAATTTTGAGTATTAGTGAGCTGGACGAGAAGATGAAGCAAGAAGAGCGCCAATTAGAGGTGAAAGATGCTAGGATACTACAATTGGAGGCTTAAGTTCGGAAATTGGGAGCGAATAATGAAGATTTATCAGCGCAGTTGAAGAGTAACTATGTGGATTTATTGGAAGAGGATGAGGACATAACATTAGAACTAGACGCAGAGAAACTTTTTACGAAGAATCCATGAGCATTCCACTCCCAAGAGCCAGCTTCATAACAAAAGTTTTTTTTTTACCAATTTTGTGTTTGCAACGGTGTCGTACAATTAGGAGTGGGGCTATGTAGAATGGGTAGGAATTTTAGGATTTATGATGCATAGTTTGTAGAATTAAGAATAGGCAAGAAGCCGATAAATGGCTAGTTTAGAAGACAAAATGGATGAAGAAGTTAAAAAAAGTAATTATCATTGATTGTGTAGCAGTTAACATAGATGGAATATGTATAATTTGATTTGGTACGAAGGAGTCAGGACCAAATTGTGATAGTCCTGAGTCGGGATAAGGTTGATGCTGCCTCTCTTTCTTTTCTTTTGTTAGACTATAGTAGAGGATCTGGATTCTACTCCTATGGATTATATCATATCAATGATGCAGTATAATAATAAAGCAAATTTTTTTATATATGTGGATGAGTAAGAAATTATAATTGTTTGATGCGTGAATTTGTTGTGGCAAATTGGAGGTCAAAGATCAGATATGTCAATGTAGTTTGATCGTGGATGAGAGTGTTATGCCGTATTGACTGTGAGAGTTGAATGATAAAGGAGAATATTGGAGAAACAATTTGTTTCAAAAGACATTCTTGGTGAAGAATTATTTCCAGTGATTGGGGAGTGAAGCGGATGTATGTAGTCTATGGAAATGGTGCAATATTGTCAGTTGTTGTTATGAGCTCGGAAGAAGACAGCAGATTACAGTAGGAGAATTGGTGGAAGATTGTATCACAAAGTTTATCTTTAAGTTGCGAAATAGCAGTACCAATAGAGTGGACCGCATTATTTTAAAAGCGTGTATGTGTGCATTGGACTCTAATGTTCAGAAGGTGGTTAATTGTGTGACTCTAATAATTTAATTCAATGCAGGTAGTCTCTCCATGTGTTTGAATCTCCCTTTACAGGTTTACTCTAGGCAGTATTGGTAGAATAAGTGAGATGAAGAAGAACAACAAAGCCTTAATAATTACCTTCAAACAACACATTTTGAATGCTATCAAGTATAGTATCTACCTCTAATAGTATCACTTAATATTGATAGTCTCTTTTGTGATTATGATATTATATATATTGTATCTTGTTATCTATTTGGAAAAAAAAAAAAATCTCTCTTGAAGATCTTTATTTTAATTTAGATATTATAAAGATTAAAATAATCTAAGTACTTCATTTGGTAATTTTTCAAATATTAACTTTTAAAATGAATGTGCCAATTGTTGGTTGTCCATGTTGGAAAGGAATTTTATAAGTTATTTTTTAAACTTATTTCTTCTTATTTATATTATCTAGTTGTTAATAATTGGCTCTTAATTGTTATGGATGTTGTCAATAAAAAACAAAAATAAGTTTAATAAATTTAAAAGATTTTCAAATAGCTTCTCTATACATTTATAAATATTATATTTGGACCATTGAATAAATTTTTTTTAATTTTTTTTAAGATTGTTGTGAGTTTTTAAAATAACTCACTAGTTATTTTTTTGTCAAAATGTAAACAATTAATATTAAAAGGATAAGTTTGCCTAGTAAGATAGATAAAATCTTAGTAAACATAATTTATTTAGATATAACAAGTAATTTTTATTTTTTTAAAGTGTTCAACTTAATTTAATAATTTATTAGTAAATAATTAGAAAATTTAATTAAAAAAAAGAATTGAAGTCTCTTAGAGGATTTTAAATACTATCAATATGAATTATTGTAACTATTATAATGGAAAAGCCTTTGCCATGTCACCTTGATCTTTGACTTTGTCTACTTCATCCTTGATTACTTCATTTGAAATAATAGTAATATCTACTTATTCCTTGACTACCTCATCCAAAATCATAGCTATGCCATCTCATCTTTGATCAACACCACCTATAAACGACACGAATTGAAAGAAGATGCATAAATCACCGAAATTATATAAAAAATAATAATAAAATAGAAATAAGAAAATATATACATTTAAATAAAAATTGGAATGGCTATTCCTAAAGACTAGAAAATATATAGATTCTTGAACTAGACTAGAAGCAAGAAAGGAGTTAACAAGAGTGAAGAAGACTTCACTGTTGTCTCTATATATACTATCTATCTAAGAGCTATGTGGCAGAATTCTATAATATTTCTAACACGAGTCTAATTTGCAAAATACATATCCAACTTACAAAACAAGTTTCTTATATATACGCCATATACTTAGGTTGTTCCATAAGCTACTAATATGTGCAACATGTGGCTAAGTTGTTGGCTAAGTTGGCTAAATTTTTAACCTATTAATGTCACGGACATAAGATTTATTCAATAATTATCTAAGTAATATAGACCAATAGAAGTAGCTAAAATAAATTGATTTGATTATATCTGATAGAAAAGCTTCCTATAAGCTTCATAGATGCGGAATCACCTTTATACATGTCTATAGGTGATTGATAGGTTAGAAACTTGGTCAACAAGCTAGCCACATGGCACACATATTGGTAGCTTGTGGAACAAGCTAGCCATGTATCACACATGTTGATAGCTTGCGGAACAAGCCAAGTACGTGGTGCATATGTGAAAAACTTATCGTGCAAGTTTGATACATGTCTTGCAAATTAGACACGTATATGAGGTCTTATAGAATATTGCCACGTAGCTCTTAGCTAGATAGTATTTATAGAAGCAAGAGTGAAGCCTTCTTCACTCTTGTCAACTCTTTTCCTGATCCTAGTCTAGTTTCAAAAGTCTTCATGTTTTCAGTCTTTGGCAATAGCCATTCCAATTTTCTTTTGAATATATATACTTTTTGATTCCTATTTTATGACTTTTCTTTGATACAATTAGATTATATATCTTTTTCTAATTCATATCCTTAATAGATTAACAAGAATACACATACAGTATCAGAGCTTTGTCTCTTCTTGATTAAGAGTGGATTATCCCTTTCTCTTGATAAGATATAAGCATTTTAGAAGTTGTGGAGTATCCACTTCTAAATTGATATTGTTTCTAGAATTTTTTCTTTTGAATGTGTTATTTTGCATTTCTTGAAGTGAAAGTAGACACCTTCCTTCCTATTGTATTATCATGGCAGAACTTGCGGAAATGAAGAATACAATGGTACAAATGCAAGAACAAATAAGAGAGTTAATGCTTGCAATGCATCAACTCAATTTACCACCACAAGGAGCAACAAGATTAACAAGAAGTGAAGATATAGAGATGGTTAGAGCTGCGTCAATATCTACACTAAACCATACTACCTCACCTATCATGGAGCACTGTTCAAACATTAGAAAATCAAAAATTATTTTGCCTAAGAAGTTTGATGGCACAAAATCTAAGTTTTGAAGATTCGTCAATTAGATATAATTGGTGATTGAACTTCAACCTCAAAGTTATCCTATACAAGGATCTTAAGTTAGGTTTATTAAAACGTTATTTTCGGGATCTGCTTTATTATGGTTTTCATCTTTTCTTGAACGACGTGATCCAATATTGGATAATTTAGAGGCATTTTTAGCGGAGTTTTGATCTATGTATGGAAAACATAATGCAATCTGTGTTGCCACCAATAAAATTTGCATCTTACAACAAAATAATCAATCAGTATTATTATACGCTTCACAATTTTGACAACTAATGACTGATATCAAGTGAAATGATGCTGCAATCATCAGCCAATTTCTCTACGGATTACAATATGAGGTAAAAAAATTGATGCTCAATTTATCAGATCTTCAAATATTGAGACAAACAATTGATTTTGTTGTGAAGTGTAACAATTGACTTTTTGAGTTTTGATCCGATAGTCGTACAAGAGAGCCTCAATGTTATTATTCAATGGCAATATAGACGTCCACACAAAACGTACATTCGGAAGTAGAAGACATGCAAATTGATGCGGTACGTTTTAAACCTCTTACAGAACAAGAAAAGATTCAACGTCGTCAAGGAAGATTATGTTTATATTGTGAAAAACCTAAATGCACTGCTCAACATTGTCCAAAGAAATGACACAACTACAAAATGAGGAGTACAGTTTTTTAAAAAGACAACATGTCGAAAAACAAATTTGTCCAGCTATAATAAGAACCATGCAGCTGAAACCTTGTACAATTCATAGTGAAGGTCCTATTCTCTCCTCAGAACCCTCTCCTTGTTTTATAATAGATGTATATTTAGGACCAAAAAACTATAGAGCCTCTGCCTTATTGGATTCAAGAGCCTCAGCATACTTTCTAGATGAACAATTTGTTAAGAATTGTAAAATATCTTTAATACAAAAAACTAATCTCGTACATGTAGAAGTCATAGATGGTCATCCATTGTCTTCTGGAGACGTCACTCATGAAACCTATCCTATAAAAATAACAATAGATGGTCATAATAGTTACATAATCTTTAACATAATTAAATCTCTATCTAATCTAGTTATTTTAGGCTTATCATGGCTAGAAAAATATAACCGTCAAATAGATTAGAATTCTTATAGACTTAACTTTTCTCAGAACATTATTAAACATCCTACCAACCAAGTGAAAAGCTATAAATCTAATATAATAAAACTGGTACTTATACGTACAAAAGCTTTTATACATGCAGCAAAAGAAGGATCAACTTTTGCTATTTATGCAACACCTGTTTTTGATGGTGGAAAGACTTTAAATGGCATTCCAAGCAAATATTTGAATTGTTAGGATACTTTTGAGAAAAAAAATGCAGATATTCTTCTGGAGTATCATCTATATGATTGTTCAATCAACCTCAAAGAAGGAACTCAGCCACCATCTTGACCAATCTATAGTTTATCACAAGATGAGTTGGCTGAATTCAAGGCGTATATTGACAAGAATTTGGCCAAGAATTTCATACACTATTCTAAATCTCCAACAGGAATTCAAATTCTATTTGTGAAGAAAAAAGATGGATTATTGTGAATGTATGTTGACTATCAAGGAGTCAACAAGATCACAATCAAGAAAAAATATCCATTACCTTTGATATCAGGACTCCTTGACCAGTTAAATCAAGCTAAGATCTACACAAAAATAGATCTAAGAGGAGCATATAATCTATTACGCATCATAGAAGGAGATGAATGGAAAACTGCGTTTCAAACCAGGTACGAATATTTTGAATATAATGTCATGCCTTTTGGACTTACGAATGCACCACCTGCTTTTCAACATCTCATGAATGATGTTTTTTGTGAGTTCTTAGACAATTTTGTTGTCTGCTACCTATACAATATTTTGATCTATTTTAAGAATATAAAAGAATATGAAGTATATATTCGTCAACTATTACAAAAACTTAGAGATGCGAGATTGTACGCCAAGATAAAAAAGTGTATATTTCATACTACACAAGTTGATTTCTTAGTATACATCATTTCAAATGATAGTCTTATGATGGATTCTAAGAAAGTCCAGACAATCATGAATTAGAAGATTCTAAAGATGGTAAGAGATGTCCAATGATTTTTGGGATTTGCCAATTACTATCGGATCTTCATCAAAGACTTCTCTCAAGTTGCAGCTCCATTTACACATTTGACCTGTAAAGAAAAACTCCAATGGAATCAAGAAGCGGAAGTAGCATTTGAAGCTCTGAAGACATCGTTTGTTTCTGCACCAATCTTGTATCGAGTTGACTTTTCCAAGGTATTTTTTATGGAAACAAACGCATCAGACTTTTCCTTAGGTGTGGTTTTGTCATAAATGGGAATAGATGACAAACTTCATCCAATAGCTTTTTGTTCAAGAAAATTCTCAGCAGCCAAGATCAATTATGAGATCCATGACAAAGAACTTCTTGCAATCATAGATTCCTTTCAAGAATGGCGTCATTACTTAGAAGGTGCTTCCAGTCCAATCATCGTATACATGGATCACAAGAACCTCAAGTATTTTATGTCGGCATGCATGTTGAATAGTCGTCAAGCTCGTTGGAATATGTCTTTATCAAGATTCGAGTTCATTATTACTTATCAGCCAGGAAAACAACAAGGTTTGTTTGTTGCCCTTTCTAGACGTTCTTATTTTGCACCAAAAGAAAGAGATGTAGCTTTTGAGCAACAAAGAACAACCTTCTTGAAATCAGAGCAATTTCATCTTCGAGCAATGAAATCAACATTGACTATTGATTCAACTTTTCTCAAGCAAATTCAATCAAGTATATCTTCAAACCCTCTTGTTCACGATATCAAGAATAATTCTTTTAAAACTCATGATTCTTCTAAATTCAAGTTCAAGAATAACCTACTATATTTTGAAAGATGTCTATATGTTCCAAAAGGAGAAGCATGTTTACGTGTTCTTCAAGCACGTCATGATTTTTTAGTGGCAGGATATTTTGGATACAACAAGTCTTTACAACTTATATCAAGAGATTTTTGGTGGCCTCAAATATAGAAGGCAATCAAAGACTTTGTACAATCATGTGATATTTGCTTAAGATCCAAAACTCCTTGTCATTGACCTTTTGGGCTTCTTCACCCATTATCTATTCTAGAACAACCATGGTCTTCTGTTTCTATGGATTTCATCATAGATCTTCCAAGCTCAAGATCTTATGACTCTATATTTGTGATAGTAGATCGGTTCACCTAGATGGCACATTTGTGCAATCCATAAAATCTATCACAAGTGAAGAAACAACTAAGCTTTTTATTGATAATATCTATCACTATCATAGATTACCTAAGGATATTATATCGGATAGGAAAACTCAATTAGCATCAAGATTTTGGAGAACCCTTTTCAAGATCTTAAAAGTGGACATAAAGTTATTTTCACCTTTTCATCTTCAAACTGACGGACAAACAGAGCGTCTGAATCAAGTCTTGGAGTAGTATTTAAGGTGTACTATCAACTATCAACAAGATGATTGGACAGCTCTTCTATCATTAATAGAGTTTGCTTATAATAATACAATACATTCTTCTATGCAATAAACACCTTTCTTTGCCAATTATGGTTACCACCCATGACTTGATGCTTTTGACTTTTCAAAAGTTGATAATCCAATAGCAGAAGATTTGGAAAATCATTTGTTAAAGCTACATGCAATAATGAAGGTGCAATTAAAAGAAGCTCAAGAACGGCAAAAAATAAATACAAATGCGTATCGCAAGGAATAACCACAATTTAATGTGGGGGACAAGATATAGTTATTTTATTGCAGTATCAAGACTACTCATCCTTGTGATAAGTTGGACTATTGTAGATTTTGATTTTTTTCTATTTTTAAATAAATCAATCTAGTTGCATATCAATTATACCTACCAGAGTCCATAAAGATCTATCCTGTATTCCACATGTCACTATTTCAGCCATAGAAGATAGTGGATATACAAGGAAGAAGACAAATACCACCACCTCCTATAGAAGTGGACAATGATGAAGAATTCAAGATTGAAGAGATTTTAGATACAAGGAGGTGCCAAAATCGACTGGAATATTTTGTGCATTGACACGGATATGATATTAGTGAATGCACATGGGAGCCATCTAAAAATCTAGCAAATGCACCAATAAAAGTCAATGCATTTCATCGACGACATCCGTCAAAGTTAAGATAAAGAATCAAGAAAATCTTTGCTATAAAAATAAAGCATGTTCTATAGAAGTTTCATCCTATCTTGTATATTGTTTGTTATTTTCTTAGATTTGTTTGTACTAAAGAGATGGATGATCAATAACCAGCAAATTCAGCTCAAGAGCCATCATTTTTTGATTTACTAGATGAAATATTATGACTATTACAACCTTTAAGATGACAAAATAGAGATGAAGACCCTGAAGAATGACATGTCCTTCTTTGGATTGATGGCAAAATACAACATGTTTGGTATCACGACCTTGGAAGAGACGCTCGATGTTTGATGATACTTTTAGTGGTAGGAACTACTCCTGATGGTATTCCTAATATTTTTTTTAAAAGAGTTATGAAGGCCTCAACAATGATCAAATAATATGGTGATCTTCTCGCCCTGGTATGAGATATTATTGATGGCTGAAAGGACCTATCAACTACCTTCAAAGGGAATAAAGATCAGGGTATGTGGCAAGCACAATTTGATGTATTCTGGACTTCTTCAATATATAATCACTACTCCTTGTGGAAATCGTCCCTAGAAAGAGGTATAATGTCACGGATGTAAGATTTATTCCAGTGATTATCTAATTAATATAGACCAATAGAAGTAGCTAAAATAAATTGATTTGATTATATCTGATAGAAAAGCTTCCTATAAGCTTCATAGATGCGAAATCACCTTTATACATGTCTATAGGTGATTGATAGGTTAGAAACTTGGTCAACAAGCTAGCCACATGGCACACATATTGGTAGCTTGTGGAACAAGCTCGCCATGTATCACACATGTTGATAGCTTGCGGAACAAGCCAAGTACGTGGTGCATATGTGGAAAACTTGTCGTGCAAGTTTGATACATGTCTTACAAATTAGACGCGTATATGAGGTCTTATAGAATATTGCCACGTAGCTCTTAGCTAGATAGTATTTATAAAAGCAAGAGTGAAGCCTTCTTCACTCTTGTCAACTTTTTTTCTGATCTTACTCTAGTTTCAAGAATCTTCATGTTTCTAGTCTTTGGCAATAGCCATTCCAGTTTTCTTTTTAATATATATACTTTCTGATTCCTATTTTATGACTTTTCTTTGATATAATTTTTATTAGATTATATATCTTTTTTTAATTCATGTCCTTGTCAATTAATCACCTATAGACATGTATAAACGTGAAATCATATCTATAAAGCTTGTAAAAAGCTTTTTTATAAGATATTATTAAATTAATCTATTTTTATCTATTTTTATTTATTTATATTAATTGGATGATTATTGAAATATATCTTATATCTATGATACTATTTCCCTTTTTAGGGACAAGTTCTACAAGGAGTGGTGATTATATATTGAGAAAGTCCAAGATGCGCCAAATTATATTTTCCACATACTTTGATCTTTATTCTCTTTGAAGATAGTTGATAGGTCTCCTTAATCATTGATAGTTTCTTATACCAAGACGGAAGGACCACCCTGATATTTAATCATTGTTGAGGCTTTCATAACTTCCATAAAAAAAAAATTTGGAACACCATCAAGAGTAGTTCCTACTTCTAAAAGTATCACCAAAGACCAGAAGTCTCTTTTAAGGTCGTGATACTAAACATATTATATCTTGCCATTAATCTAAAGAAGAATATGTCGTTCTGGATATCTTCATCTCTATTCTATTATCTTAAAAATTGTAATAGTCATATTATTTCATTTGGTAAGCAACAAACAATGACTCTTTGAGCTGAATTTGTTGATTGTTGATTCTCCATCTCTTTGGTATAAATAAATTCAAAGAAATAGCAAATAATGATATAAGATAGAATGAAATCTCTATTGAACCTATTTTGCTTTATAACAAAGATTTTCTTGACTATTCAGCTTAATTTTATTAATGCATTTGCGAGATTCTTAGATGGCTCCCATGTATGTTCACTAATATTATATCTATGCTAATGTACAAGATATTTCAGTTAATATCAATGGTGTCTTGAATCTAAAATCTCTTCTATTTCAAATTCTTCATTATTATTTATTTTTATAAGAAGTAGTGGTATTTATCTTCTTCCTTATATATTCACTATCTTATATGACTCGAGTAGTGACACATAGAATACATGATGGATCTTCACAGATTTTGGTAGGTATAATTAATAAGCAACTCAATTGATCCATTCACAAATTGAAAATGGTCCAAGTCTATAATAATCTAGCTTGTTACAAGGACAAATAATCTTGATATTACAACAAAGTAGCCATATCTTATCACCTACATGGAATTAATATTGTTTCTTATGATAATAATCTGCATTGATCTTTTGTTATTCTTGAGCTTCTTTTAATTGTACCTTCATTGTTATATATAGCTCTAACAACCGATTTGCTAAATCTTCCAATGTAAGATTATCAACTTTTGAAAAATCAAAAATATCAAGTCATAGATGATAATCATAAGTGACAAAAAATAAAATTTATTGAATAGAAAAATATATCAAATTATTATAAACAAAATCTGTTAATGGCAAAAAAATTATCCAATCATCTTAATAATAATTAATAGATTATCTCAAATATTGTTCTAAAACTTAATTTATCCATTTTATTTATTTATCAATTTGAGGATAGAAAGCTAAAGATAATTTTATATCTATTTTTAATATTTTAAAAAATATTTTTTAAAATATTAATACAAATAATATCCCTCTATCTAATAAAATATATTTTAATAATCCATAATAATGATAGATATTATCAATAAAAAGTGTAATTTTTTTTTCACCTATGATAGATTTTATACAGAATACAAAATATACCATCTTGGTGAAACAATCTACAATCATGAATATAATATCATATGAACTTAAATTTAAAAGATCTATGATAAAATCTATAGAAATAGAAGACTAAGATTGTTCTGGTGTAGGTAATAGTTGGAGAAGTCTGTAAGGTCAATGATGAGGAGTTTTTGATCTTGAAAAAATATTGTACAATTATACAAACTCTTTAATAGCCTTCTATATTTGAGGCTACTAAAAATCTCTTGATATTAGCTCCATAGTCTTGTCATATCCAAAATATCCTACTGCAAGAAAGTTGTGACGAGCTTCAAGAGCATGTAATCATGCTTCATCTTCTAGAATATATAAATGTCCTTTGAAATAGAATAGATTGTTTTTAAATTCAAATTTAAAATTATTATGAAATTTAAATAAATTATTCTTAATATCATGAATAATAGGATCTAAAGACATATTTGATTGAACTTGCTTAAACAAAGTGAAATCAATAATCAATGTTGATTTCATTGCTTGAAGATGAAATTGCTCTAGTTTTAAGAGGATCATTCTTTATTGATCAAAAGCTGAATCTTTTTTTTTGGTGTAAGATAAAAATATCTAGAAAGGATAAATATTTTTGAAAAAAAAATATAAATATCCTTGAATTGGATAACTTTGAAGTTGAAGTTCAATCACTAGTTGTACTTGATTGATAAATCCTCAAAATTTAGATTTTGTGCTTTAAAACTTTTTAAGCAACCTAATTTTTGGTTCCTTGATGTTTGAATGGTGTTCCATTATAGGTGAAGTGGTATGGCTTGAAGCAACTCCAATCATCTTTATATCTTCACTTCTTACTAATTTTGTTGCTTCTTGTGGTGTTATATTGAATTCATGCATTGTAAATATTAACTCTCTCATTTTTTCTTACATTTGTGCCATTGCTTTCTTCATTTCAATAAGCTCTGCCATAATAATACAAATGAAAGAAAAATGTCTATTTTCATTGTAAAAAAAAGTACTCAAAAATAAAATAAAAAATTCTAGAAACAATATCAATTTAGAAGTGGATAATCTACAACTTCTTATATGTTTAAGTCTTATCAAGAAAAAGATGTAATCCACTTTTAATCAAAAAATAAAAAGCTTTGATATTATATATTTACTCTTATTAATCTTTCAAAGATACAAATTAAAAGAAGAGGCATAAATCAATAAATTTATGTCAAAGAAAAATAAAAAAATATAAAAAATATAAAATAGTTATTTAAGAAGAAATTGGAATAGCTATTATCAAAGATTAGAAAATACAAAGACCCTTGAACTAGACTAGAAACAAAAAAAGAGTTGACAAGAATGAAGAAGACTTCATTCTTGTCTCTATATATACTATCTACCTAATAGCTACGTGGCAATATTCTATAGGACCTTCAACACATGTCCACTTTGCAAGACATGTGTTAAACTTGTAAGACAAATTTTCTATGTGTGTGCTACGTTTTTAGCTTATTTTATAAGCTATCAATATGTGCGACATAAGACTAACTTGTTGCCTAAGTTTTTAATCTACCAATCATTTATAGACATGTATAAAGATGAAATCATGTCTATGAAGCTTCTAAAAACTTCTTTATAAGATATTATCAAATTAACTTATTTTTATCTACTTCTATTTATCTATATTAATTAAATAATTATTGGAATAAATCCTATATCTATGACACCACCTCATCTTTGACCAATATCACCTAAATCTAGTCCTATGCTATCTTAATCCAAGTTCATGATAATTTAATCTCTTCTATGACAATATAAAAAATTAATTAATAACCTCTAGGTCATCAAGGCACTATTGATTGTCTTTGGCTTTTTGAATAGCACCTTAAAATTAGATCTTACTGTAGAAGCATTGATTGTTGCTAGAATCACCTTTTTAGGGGCCAATAGACAGTAGGCAATAGGTTACTTTGCCAATACCAGATTTGCTCTCAATGTGCCTATATTCCAACTCTTCTTATTTTCATCATCAATTGTATGTAGCATCAACATTGTCATACTACAATTATCTATATTATATAAAAATCAAATAAAATATATAATATATTCATAAATCTAGATGTATATTAAAATGATTAGTACATTAAATAAAAAAGTGTTGATATAAGAAATTTTATTTCGGTTTTTTTTACTTAGTTTGGTTATGGCATTTAAATTATATATGATCTAAATGTTTAGTATGAAGCCTTGAGAGGACATTGGGGGCCAAAGATGAAGAATTAAACTACTAAAGGGCTTATTTAGAAGGATAAAAGCAAAGAATGGATGAATAAAAGTAAGAAGAGAAGCTCTTCATTCTTATTGGTTGATGGTCATATCCAATAGGCTTTGAAGAGGCTATCTACAAAGAAAACAAGGATTTTAACAACTTCAAAGAAAGCATTTAAAAATCAAAGATTAGAATTAGAAAGTTTATTTTTTGTAATATAATTTTGGCATAAAAATCGAGTGATTTTGAATTTTTATGAGGGAGGAGTAGACACTTGAAGTTAAGGTGTACAAATCATATCTACTATCAGTCTTTTAAAAATATAAGTTGTATAAGAGCTTTTGGAGATTGGGAGGTGCAGTTGGAGAGGTGATTTTAAGATTTATATCTAATATGGAAGAATTATTTCATTTAAAATTCTAAAGAAGAAGATATTGGAAGTCAAAGACAACATATCAATTTCTAAGGCAGTATATAGATCATTTTATTGATAATAATGGTTTCTACCATATCTTTAGCTTCTGAACGAATTTTTGCTTAAAAGTTTTCAAGAATGTAAATTATTATGTTAAAAATCTAGACATCAAAGTTTCATAGTATTTGGACATTTAATTTATAAAATATAAAGAATTTAGTACACAAGTATTTGTTAATAAGGGTTTGAAGCTATTGCTAGGATTTTAGCAATATCTAAAGATTGGTAATGAATCAATAGTTGAAATTTGTTATGGTAGTTTTTAAAAATATATCAGTATTTTATATAAATTTTAAGTAGATTTGGACAGTTGGATTAAGAGTTATGAATTATTGAAGTTCAGAAAAAATTCCTTTTATACATGTGAATAAGTTTTTGAATATTTTATTGTATTTTGAGTTATAGAAATAGGACTTATGTATTGGATGTAATAGTCCTATGAGAAAGAATTTTATATAAATTTAGGAATTTTATTATTTTGAAACTTGGTTGAGCAATTAGTAGCAAGTAAAAGCTCAATGCTTTCTTGAGGCAAATTTTCTCTACCACGACAACATCCTTATTGCTCCTATAATCGTTTCTACTTGTCTTATTTTAATTATCAATTATATTCAATATTATTGAATTATGATATAATTATTGAATAAAAGAAAAAAAAAGATCTATATTATAGAAGAATTTAATTGAAGGCTTAGTAAAAAATTCCTTCATAAATCATAGATAAAGGATAGGAAGAAGTAAAAAAAAATATATTTATGCTATTTTTTTTTGTTAAAAGGGCTTTCATTTAATTTATAGGATTATATATAAGATAACATAAGATAGATTAGCAAAAATAATACTATAGATATCTTTAGATAAAAGTCAAGAATAGTTTTTAATAAAAATTATCTAAAAAAATCTTAGATTAATATTCAAGGAGGATTAATTGTGAACTAAGGGCAAAACCAAATTCTAAGATACAAAACCATAAATTTGTAGCAAATTCAAAGTTTTTTGTCAATCAAAGAATGAGATTAGAAAGCAAACTTAAGAGAGATTTTATATACATTGATTTTAAGCAATTTAGATTTATATAAACATTATAAGAGCTATGCAAAGTTAGAATTTGATTTAAGTGACTCTTATTTTGAAAAATAAAATAGAATTTATATTTTGAAGAATATTATAAGATTTATAGCAAATCTATAAGTAAAATTTTGTAGATTTATATATGTACTTATACTGGGATTGTGACGTGAATTTGAACTCAATTGATTGGTCAAATTCAAAGTTATTAGAATTGAAGTGGATTAGGATATTAGTAATTGGTAGTTTAAAGGTCAGTAAGGATTTTTAAGTTTAAAAATAATATACTACTTAGATTAAAGTGAAATTTTGATAAGCTAGTAGTTGATATGAATGCCAATATTTATGTAGATTTTGAGACTAAATATCACGGATATAAGATTTATTCTAATAATTATCTAGTTAATATGGATAGGTAGAAATAGATAAAAGTAGGTTAATTTAATAATATTTTATAGAAAAGCTTCTTAGAAGCTTTGTAGATACAATTTTATCTTTACATATGTCTATAGGTGATTATTAGGTTAAAAACTTGGCCAACAAGTTAGCCACATGTAATATATACTGGTAGCTTGTAGAATAAATTAAGTGCATGGCATACTTAAAGTAAACTTATCTTGCAAGTTTGATACATATCTTGCAAATTGGACGCATATTAGAGATTCTGTAGAATGTTGCCACATAGCTCTTAAATAGATAGTATATATAGAGATAAGAGTGAAGCCCTCTTCAATCTTATCAATACTTTTCTTGTTCCTAATCTTATTTCAAGAACCCCTAATCTTCTTGTCTTTGGCAATAGCTATTCTAGTTGTAATATTATTCCATCTTTGAATGATTTTCTATTCTTTTAAGTAATATGAGTGTGTATTGATATATATATATATATTTTTATGATTCATATCTTTGATAGTTTGACAAGAGTGAAGATTCATTATTTATATTTTGTATTTAAGAAATAAGTAGATTATTCCACTTCTATTATTGTATTTGAAGGTTGCGGACTATCCACCTTTAAATTAACATTCTTTGCTTTCTAATCTTGATTTTTTCCCTGAAAGAGAGTGGATCACCCTTCTTTGTAGAAATTTTTATTTGATATTAGAAGTTATAGATTATCTTCTTTTAATTCAAATTATGGAATTATTAAGTTGTCTAAGATGGAAGGAAAGATCATAGATGCTATAATTACTAGAAATAAGAGTAAATTTATAACTATTGCAAATTTTCAAGAACTTGTCAATACTCTTAAGGTGAAAATTTCACAAATTATTAATGCCAATTATGGAAGCACTATTCTTACATCTATGAAAGAAGTCCAAAGCCTATACCAAGAAGTTATACAATTAATAGAAGCAAGTAAATCAACCTTACAATCAAATGTAGGAACTTTTGCTTCTACAATTATGAAAGAGGTAAAGATTAATATACCTGAGAAGTTTGATGGAAGAAGATCAAAATTTCAAGGATTTTTACAACAAGTCAAGCTATATCTAAGATTACATTCTTTTTAATACCCTATTAGATTTACTCAAGTTAGATTTATAAGTGCACTTCTATTTAAAAGTGTTCTTTTTTTATTTATATTTTTTATTAAAAAAAAATTCACAAATTTTTTATGATTTGAATTCATTCTTTGAAGTGTTTACAGTCAAATTTGAAGAAAGGAATAAAAAAAGTGTAGTAAAGACTAAGCTCTTATCTTTATAATAAGTATCACAATTAGCCACAATATATGCTGTAGAGTTCCAAAACCTTGCTTGCATTATGGAATAGAACAACAAAGTCCTTATCAATCAATTTTATTATGGATTGAAGGATAATATCAAAGATTTGTTATTAATATTGTTAAAAAAAGATTCTTTAGAATAATTTATTGCTTAAGCCATTGCATGCAATAATCAATTATTTGAAAGGCATCAAGAATATGGATTCAATTAGAGAAGAATAAGTCAATTAATGATAGTAATTCCTAAGTTTTCAAAAATTTATCTAACTAAGTTAGAACCAATATAAATTGATGTGGTATGTTTTAAACTTCTCACCGAATAAGAAAAGATTTGATGTGGTTAAAAAGATTTGTTCTTATATTATGAAGAAGCTAAATACACTGCTCAATATTGTCTAAAAAAGCAATACAATCACAAAATGAGGAATATGATCACTAAAGAAGATATTATGTCAAAAAATAAGTTTTTCTAGCTGCAATAGATATTGTGCAGTTGGAATCATGTGCAATACCTTGTAAAGGTCTTATTCTCTCATTAGATCCTTCACTTTTTTTTTACAATAGATATGTTTTTAGGACCTAAAAATTACAAAGTCTTTACCTTATTAGATTTAAGAGCCTCATCTTGTTTTATAGATAAAGATTTTGTCAAAAAATAAGAAATATTTTTAGTTAAGAAAACTAAATCTATATACATAGAAGTCATAGATGATTGTTTGTTGTCTTCTAGAGATATTATCTATAAGATTGTTTCTTTAGATGTAGCAACTAAGAGATATAATAGAATAATAATATTTTATTGATTAAATTTCCTTCTAATCTAATTATTTTAGGATTATTATGATTAAAAAAATATAATCCTCAAATAGATTGAATTTCTCATAATATTGACTTTTTTAATAGTTTAATCTGAAAAACTATTAATCAAGTAGAAATATATAATTCTAATATATCCAAATCTTTATTGATAAGTAAAAAAGCTTTTATATATGTGACAAAATAAGGATTATCTTTTGCTATATATGCCACATCTATTTTTAATGTTGAAAAGATTATAAACAATATTCCTAGCTAGTATCAAGATTTTTAAGATGTTTTTGAAAAAAAAAATGCAGATATTCTTTTAAAGCATTGACCTTATGATTGTTCAATCAATCTTCAAGAAGGAACTCAACCACTATTTGAACCAATCTATAATTTATTACAGGATGAATTAACTGCATTAAAAGCAAATTTTGATAAGAACTTGGCTAAAAACTTCATACACTATTCAAAGTCTCCAACAAGAGTACTTATCTTATTTGTGAAGAAAAAAAATAGATTGTTATGAATATGCGTAGATTATCAAAGATTTAATAAGATTACCATCAAAAATAGATATCTTTTATCTTTGATTTCATGACTTCTTGATCAATTTAGTCAAGTATAGATCTATACAAAAATAGATCTGCAAGGAGCATACAACTTAATCCACATCAAAGAAGGTGATGAATAGAAGATTGTATTTTGAACTAGATATGGACATTTTGAATATAATGTCATATCTTTTGGACTTATAAATGTATCAGCTACTTTTCAATATTTTATGAATAATATTTTTTGTGAGTTTCTTGATGATTTTGTTGTTTGCTATTTAAACAATATTTTGACCTATTCTTAGAATATTCATATTTATTGTATATTATAAAAATTTAGAAATACAAGATTTTATGCCAAGATAGAAAAGTAGGTATTTCACACTATTTAAGTTGATTTTTTAGGATACATCATTTCAAATGACAATCTAATGATGGATCTTAAAAAAATTCAAATAATTATGGATTGGAAGATTCTAAGAACAATAAGAGATGTAAAATATTTTTTGAGATTTGTCAATTACTATAAAATCTTTATTAAGAATATTTTCCAAGTTACAATTCTACTTATATGCTTAATTTGTAAGGCAAACTTGAGTGGATTAAATAAATAGAAGTACTATTTGAAGCTTTAAAGATAAAATTTATTTTTATATTAATCTTATATCACATCAATTTTTTTAAGATATTTTTTATAGAAATAAATACATCAGGCTTTGCTTTGAGTGTGATATTATCACAAATGGGAGTAGATGAAAAATTCTACTTAATAACTTTATATTTTAGAAAATTTTCAATGATAGAAATCAACTATAAGATCTATAATAAAGAACTTTTTGATATTATGGATTCTTTTCAAGAATGGCATCATTATTTAGAAGGCACTTTTAATCTAATCATCATATATACAAATTACAAGAATCTTAAGTACTTCATATCAACAATTATGTTGAATTGTTGTCAAACTCATTGGAGTATATCTTTGTCAAGATTTGAATTTATTATCATCTATCGGCTAGAAAAATAATAAGATTTGTCCAATGTCCTTTCTAAATGTTCTTATCTTGCATCAAAAGAAAAAAATTTAGCTTTTGATTAATAAAAAATAATATTCTTGAAGCTGGAGCAATTTCATCTTTGAGCAATGAAATCAATATTGATTGTTGATTCAACTTTTTTAAAATAAGTCCAATCAAATATGTCTTTAGACCTTCTTATTCATGATATTTAAAATAATTTATTTAAACTCAATGATACTTCCAAATTCAAGTTTAATAACAATCTTTTTTTTTTTTTGAGAGATACTTATATATCCTAAAAGAAGAAGCATGACTATATGCTCTTGATGCTTGTCACAATTTCCCTACAGTAGGCTATTTTGGATATAATAAGATTTTGGAACTAATATCAAAAGATTTTTAGTGGCTTCAAATGTATAAGGTTGTTAAAGAATTTGTATAATCATGTAATGTTTGTTGAAGATCAAAAACTTCTTTTCATCAATCTTATAGACTTCTTTAACCATTATCTATACCAAAACAATCTTTGTCTTTTATTTCTATGGATTTTATCACGGATCTTTCAAATTCAAATTCATATGACTCTATATTTATAATTGTAGATCATTTCATCAAGATGGCACATTTTGTATCATATATAAAATCTATTATAAATAAAAGAATAGTTAAATTCTTCTTTAATAATATCTATTATTATCATGGATTATTGAAGGATATTATATCAAATAGAAGAATATTATTTATATCAAGATTTTAGAAAATTCTTTTTAAAATATTAAAGGTCGACATAAAATTATCTTTAATTTTTTAGTTTTAAATTGATAGACAAATAAAATAGGTAAATTAAGTTTTGGAGCAATATTTGAAATGTACCATCAATTGTTATCAAGATGATTAGACAACTCTATTATTATTAAAAAAATTTGCTTATAATAATTTAATATATTCTTCTATTCAATAAACTCAATTGTTTGCCAATTATGGTCACTCAAGAAGTCTACAAAAGGGATCAATATAGGATGTACAATATATTTTAGCTAGAATATATTGTACATTGACGTAGATATAATATTAGTAAATACACATGGGAGCCAATCAAGAATCTAGCAAATGCATTAGCAAAAGTTGATGTGTTTTACTAACAACATCCATCAAAATCAAAATGAAGAGTCAAAAAAATCTTTGCTATAAATCAAAGTAAGTTTAATAGAGATTTTATTCTATTTTCTATCATTATTTGATATTCTTTAGAATTTTTTAATGCTAGAGAAATAGAGAATCAACAACCAACAAATTCAATTCAAGAGTTATTATTTGCTAACTTATCAAATAAGACATTATGACTATCACAACCTTCAAGACAACACAATGGAGATAAAGATCTTTAAAAACAACATGTTCTTTTTCAAATTAATGGCAACATACAATGTGTTTGGTATCACAACCTTAAAAGAGACTTTTGATGTTTGGTGATATTTTTCGAGGTAGGAACTATTTTTGATGGTATTTCAAATTATTTTTTGAAAGAAGTTATGAAGGCCTTAATAATAATGAAATATGAGGGTGGTCCTTCTATCTTAATATGAAATATTATTAATAGCTAAGACAACCTATCAACTATCTTTGAAGGGAACAAAGATCAAAATATATAATAAACATAATTTAACGCATCTTCGACTTCCTCAATATGTAACCATTGCTCCTTGTAGAACTCGTCCTTCGAAGAGAAAGTAATGTCGCAAATATAAGATTTATTCCAATAATTATTTAGTTAATATGAATAAATAGAAATAAATAGAAATAAATTAATTTGATAATATCTTACAAAAAAGTTTCATTGAAGTATTATAGATGCAATTTCATCTTTATACATATCTATAGATAATTGGTAGATTAAAAATTTAGCCAATAAATTAGCTGTGTGTCATATATATTGATAGCTTGTAAAACAAGCTAAATATATGGTGTACTTACAAAAAACTTATCTTGCAAATTTGATATGTGTCTTGCAAATTAAACATGTATTAGAAGTTCTATAGAACATTGCCATATAGCTCTTAGATAGATAGTATATATAGAGACAAGAAAGAAGCCCTCTTCACTCTTATCAATGCCTTTCTTATTTTTAATCTTGTTTCAATTGTCTCTAATCTTCTTATCTTTGGTAATAGCTATTTTAATTTTAATAATATTCTATCTTTGAGTGATTTTCTATTCTTTTGGATGACACAAGGATATATTGATATTTTGTTCCTTTATGATTCATGTCCTTAACATCAAATTAAAGATGCAAATTAAGTAGGAGATTTCAATGTTGGAAGCTCAATATCAAGATTAAAAAAAGAAGCTGCCTAATATTTGAGCTAATTATATGTCTTTACTTTCAATTAGGAAGTGAGATTCTTTTTAATTTTTTTAAACTTATTATCAACTTAAAAATTAATAGATGTGCAAAGATTAAAATAAAATCAACAATTAATTAGAAAATTACAAATATTTTAATTTGATGTAGAATTGATTTAAATTTGATTAGGATTTGGTTAAGATTTCTTTAGAATTTGATTAGAATTGATTAAGATTTTTTTAGCATTTAATTAAGATTTGATTAGAATTTCTTTAGGACTATTAAAATTCAATTAGAATTTAGTTAGAATATAGTTAGAGTTTTTTAGGATTTAATTATAATTTATTTAATATTTTATTAAAATTTGATAAGTTTATTTCATCATTTGATAAAAATTATTTGAAATTTGTTTGGAGTTGATTAAATTTTAATAAGATGTATCTAAGATTTCTTTAAGGTTGATAGGATATTTTGAAACTTGCTTAGGTTGTTTAAGATTAATAAGATGGATGTTTCTAAACACTTTATATATTGTTTTTGGATTCTAAATCCAACTTCAAAGTAAGTTGAAATCTAGTTGCCTAATGCATTCTTAAACTAAACTTCACATGACAACCTTGATCCCCTTGCTTCAGTGATTGTATCTACTCATCATGTTTTTCTCGATTGCATTCAGTATTGACGCCCCTTTGCTCAAGTGATAGCGTGTCTACTTATATTATTTCCCGTCGACTACATTTAGTATTAATGCCCCACTGCTCAAGTGTGTCTACTCATCCTATTTCGGGTCGACTGCATTCAGTGTTGACGCCCTTGCTGCTCAAGTGATCGTGTCTACTCATCCTGTTTTTCATGGCTTGCATTTAGCGTGAAGCTCCTCTTGCTGCCGCTGTTATCATTATGCTCAGCATCCGATTCTGCTCGCCATCTGGTATTGTTTGTCGACTTCCTTCGACCGCAACGGCGTTGTGGTTTTGTTGTTTGCATTTTGCTTGCCATCTGGTCTTGCTCCTCGACTCTCTTTGCCCCCGACGGCTCCCTGTTGTTTTGTTGCTAATATTCTGCTTATCATCCGGTTTTGCCCGCCATCCGGTTCGGCTCGTCGACTTTCTTTGACCCGACGGCTCCTTGTTGTCCCGCTGATAGCATCCTACCCGCCATCTGGTTCTGCTCGTCGACGTCCTTCGACCCCGACGGCTTCCTGTTGATCCTGTGTTGTGTTCTGTTCACCACCTCAAACCGCTTGACGACCCCCATGCACTGTTGGTTCATAGTTCAGTTTTGTGGTCAGAAGGTTTATAACTCAATTGTTGTCAGGGAGTCTGATTCATGGTAGTTCGTTGCTTCTTGTCTAGGGAGATACCAGCGTGTATTTGATTCTGTTAATTAGAGAAGTACAAGTAGCTTGGATTATAATGTTGGAACGTTGTGAGACGGGCACATCAAAAATCATTCACTGTCATCTATTTGATAAAATCCACAAGAAGTAAGAATAAATATCTCAATAATAAAAAATACTAATAAACTAAAAATAAATAACAATAGAAATGATAAACAATCTAGAAAAAACAAGAAATTAGAAATTTAATAGATAGCATGAACACATGGAATACAATAAAATTCAAGGAAAAGGAGATAATTACCTTAGAGTAAGTCATAAGGCAACCCAACATAGACACAAATGCAATTACCTAATGAGTCTAAGTAGCCTAAGAGTACTTATCAATATAAGATGAATTAACCAGCTCATTAATGAAAGGATTATTTTTACTTCACAACTGCCTTAAATCCAATCCAAGACTACTTCCACTTTATATTTTTGATTGTTATCTATTTCAAAAAGATGTAGTGGTAATTGATTTCTTCTTGGTATATTGATTGTGATATAAGGCTTGATAAGAGATATATAGAATATATGATGAATCTTCACTGACTTTGGTCATTGCAATCTATATGCAACTATATTAATTTATTTTTGAGTAATATTGAGCTAAGTCTTTAATAATTCAACTTGTTACAAGGTTAATTAATCTTGATAATTTAATGAAATAATTGTATCTTATTACCAACTTTAAATGGAGATTGTTCTTAGAAAAAGAACATTTGTATTAGCTTTTTGTTATTCTTGAGCTTCTTTTAGTTATATCTTTATTATTGTATAGAATTCTATTATTATTTATACCAAATCTTTTATTATTAGATTTTTAACTTTTAAAAAATAAAAAATATCAAATTATGGATAATAACCATAATTAGCAAAAAATATTTTAAAAATTTAATAAAAAAATATACCATATTTTATTATAAAAATTTTGCCAATAATAAAAGAGTTGTCTAATTGTCTTAATAATAATTGATGGTACATTATAAATATTACTTCAATATTTCATTCATAAATTTTATTTGTCCATCAATTTGAAAATTAATAGCTAAAGATAATTTAATATCAACCTTTAATATGTTAAAAGTGTCCTCAATAACCTTGATATTAATTGAGATCTTCAATCAGATATAATATTTTTTTGAAAGTCTATGATATAAATGAATATTATCTAAAAAAAATTTAATTGTTGTTTCACCCATAATAGTATTTGTACAAGATATAGAATGTGCCATTTTGGTTAGATAATCTACCATCATAAAAATAGAGTAATAAGATTTTGAGATTGAAAGCTTTGTAATAAAAACTATTAAAATAAATGATTAATACTACTTGAAAATAGGTAGAAGTTGAAAAAGTCCATAAGATCAATGATGTAGAGTCTTTACTAAAGAACATATGTCATAATAGTGAATAAATGCTTTGATAACTTTTTATATTTGAGGCCACCAAAAATCTCTTAAAATAAGTTCCAAAGTTTTATAATATTTAAAATATCCTACTATTAGAAAGTCATATCTTACTTTAAGTGCATATAATTGTGCTTAGTTTTTTTAAATATAAAAATATCCTTCAAAATAAAGAAGATTATTCTTTAAATTAAATTTATTAGAATCATTATATAAAATTTAATATCAAAAATAAGAAGGTCTATTAATATACTTAAATAAACTTCAATTAAAAAAAATATATATCAATTAGAAATATTAATGTAATAGCTTAAAGATGTATTTTCTTTGATTTTAAAAAAAATATTTGCTGTTGATTCTACCTAGCATTATCTTCTTTTGGTGCAAAATAATAACATCTAAATAAGATATTTGATAAGTCTTGTTGATGTTTAGAATACTATATATAATTAAATATAAATTATAATGAAAACATACTTCAACGAGCTTGACAATAATTTAAAATTCAAATTAACATGCAATATTTAAGATTCTTATAATTGATATAAACTATGATTAAATGAAAAGCATCTTCTAGGTGGTGATGCCAATTTTGGATTGAATCTATAATATCAAGAATTTCTTTGTTATAAACTCTACAGTTAATCTTGTTTGTTGAAATTTTTTTGAATAAAAAGCAATAGGATAAAGTCTACCTTTTGTATCTATTTGTAATAAAACTATATCTAATGCAAAGTCTAATATATTTGTTTCTATAAAAAATGGCTTAAAAAAATTTGAACAATATAAAATAAGAGCTAAAGTAAAAGTCATTTTTAAACTTTAAAATCTTATATTTTTCATCTTGGTTCTATTATAATTTGTCTTTAGAAATTAATTATATAAATAGAACAAAAAATTAAGAGAAATTATGGATAAATATTTTATAATAATTTTTAAATTTTAAAGGTATTAGAAATCAAATATAATTTTTAAAATTATCCAATCTATTATGGTTTGTATCTTCTTAAGATTTATTCATAAACAATCATTTGAAATGATATATTTTAAAAAATTTACTCATATTGTGTAAAATATATATATTTTTTAATTTTAGCACATAATCTTATATTTCTAAGTTTTAATAACATAAAGCAAATATCTTATTTTTGTTCTTCTATATTCCTAAAATAAATAAGAATGTTGTCCAAAAATACATAACAAATCTTTCTAGAAATTCACAAAATACATCATTTATCAAATACTAAAAAATTATTAAAGCATTTATAAGTCTAAAAAGTATGATATTATATTCAAAATAGCCATATTTAATTTGAAATGCAATCTTTTATTCATCTTTTTTTCTTAGTACATATCAAATCATAGGCTTTTTGTAGATCTATCTTAGTATAGATCTTATTTTTATTAAGTTGATTAAAAAGTCTTAAAATTATAAAGAAGGGATAATAGTTCTTAATCATAAATTATTTGAATCTACAATAATCCAATGACATACATAAGGATCTATTTTTTTTACAAAAAAAATTAGTACTCCTATATAAGATTTTAAATGTTAGAGAAAGTTCTTTATAAGATTTTTATTAATATATTCTTTTAGAGCAATAAGTTTGTTTTGGAATAAGTTATAAATTGATCTAAATAATAGATGAACTCTTTCTTAAAGATCAATTTTACAATCATAAGATCAATGTTATGGCAATATATTAATATTTTTTTTCTAGAAAATATCTTGATATTTCATATATTATTCTAAGATTCTACTACAACCTCTATTCAAATAATGCTTTGGTGTTGCATAAAAGTTAAATAATTCTTCTTTTTTTATAGCTTTTATAAATGCTTGAGCTCTAATAAATAAAAATTAAGATGGTTTTCTAGTACTTAGATTAAATTTTAAAGTAACCTATTATAATTTCTAATCAATATGAAGAGTTTATATTTCAAATTAAATAAGATCAAGATCCATTAGATTTGAAGGACATTAAATGATGTTAAAGAAAATATCAAATATTTGATCCTCTAATCCCACTTTCAATTGTTGAAATAAATATCAATTAAAAATTTGAAGTAGAAGAAATCTTAGATTTAAAACTGAGCCAAAATAAATTGAAATATCTTATATATTACCATAAATATGATATTAATAAATGCACATAGGAGCTATGTAAGTAACAAGGATACGAGAATATAGAACAAGAGATGTAAATTGGAATAAGGTTTTTAGAAGAAACCAACAAGAACTTGAATTCATCACATGTGTATATAAACAATACTTCTGATGAATTCAAGTTCCATCAAACTAAGAAAGTTTCCATCAAACTAAGAAACTTCTTGAGCAGCTGTCAAGGATAAGAACTTGATGAAAGCAAATAAACATATGAAATTTTTATTAAGAAGTATAACAAAATAGAAATAAAGAAGTATGTATATTAAAAGAAACTAGAATGGCTATTGCCACAAGATAAGAAAATTATAGACTCTTGAAACTAGACTAGAAACAAGAAAGGAACTGACAAGAGTGAAGAAGGCTTCACTCTTGTCTCTATTTATACTATCTATCTAAGAGCTATATGGCGGTATTCTATAGGACCTCCTACACATGTCTAATTTGTAAGACACGTGTCAAATTTATACGACAAGTTTTTTACATGTGCGCCACGTATTTAGCTTGTTCCGTAAGCCACCAATATATGTGACACATGGCTAGCTTATTCTATAAGCTACTAACATGTGCGCCATGTGGCTCGTTTGTTGACCAAGTTTCTAACTTATTAATCACCTATAGACATATATAAAGGTGATTCTGTCTCTATAAAGCTTCTAAGAAGCTTCTCTATCAAATATTATCAAATCAATTTATTTTATCTACTTCTATTGGTCTATATTAATTAAATAATCATTGGAGTAAATCTTATATCTATGATATTATGCCCCTTTCTACGGACAAGTTCCACGAGGAGTGGTGATTACATATTGAGGAAGTCCAGAATATATCAAATTGTACTTGCCACATACTCTGATCTTTGTTCCTTTCAAAGGTAGTTGATTGGTCCTTTCAGCCATTGATAATGTCCCATACCAGGGCAAGAGGACCATCCTATTATTTGATCATTATTGACGCCTTCATAATTGCCTTCAAAGAAAAGAGTAGGAACACCATCAAGAGTAGTTCCTACCTCTAAAAGTATCACCAAACATCTGAAGTCTCTTCCAAGGTCATGATATCAGACACGTTATATTTCACCATCAATCCGAGGAAGGATATGTTGTTCTTGAGGGTCCTTATCTCTATTTCGTCATCTTGAAGGTTGTGATAGTCGTAATGTCTTGTTTGATAAATCAGCAAATGAAGGTTTTTGAGTTGAATCTGCTAGTTGTTGGTTCTCCATCTCCTTAACATCACAAATACAAAGAAGTTACAAACTAGGATAGAATGTAGAATGTTATTTTACCTAGATCATGTTTTTTTATAGAAAAGATCCTCATCTTGGTTTTAATGGATGTTGTTGATGAAAAGCCTCTACTTTTTTTGCTAAATTTTTACAAGATTCTTTGTTAGTTTCCACGTGCATTTATTAATATTGTATCCATGCAAATGAACAAGATATTCTAACCTATTTCAGCACTATCTCGAATCTATAACTTTTTTCACTTCAAATTCTTCATTATTGTCCATGTCTATAGAAGGAGGTGGCACTTGTCTTCTTCTTGGTATGTACACTATCTTGTATGGTTCAACAAGAGACATATAGAATACAAGATGAATCTTCATGGACTCCAGTAGGTATAATCGATATGCAATTAGATTGATTTATTTAGAAATAGGAAAAGGTCCAAGCCTATGATAGTTCAACTTATCACAAGGATGAGTAGTCTTGATATTGCGACAAAGCAACCATATCTTGTCTCCCACATTGAATTGTAGTTGTTCCTTGCAATACGCATTTGTATTTATTTTTTGTCATTTTTTATCTTCTTTTAATTGCACCTTCATTATTGCATGTAGCTCTGACAAACGATTTTCCAAATCTTTTGCTGTTGGATTATCAACTTTTGAAAAATCAAAAGTATCAAGTCATAGATGGTAATCATAATTGGCAAAGAAAGATATTTATTGTGAAGAAGAATGTATCGTATTATTATAAGCAAACTTTGTCAATGGTAAGAAAGTTGTCTAATCATCTTGTTGGTAGTTGATAGTACACCTCAAATATTACTCTAAGACTTGGTTTACATGCTTTGTTTGTCCATCAATTTCAAGATAAAAAGCTGAAGATAGCTTTATGTCCACCTTTAAAATCTTTAAAAGCGTTCTCTAAAATCTTGATATAAATTATGTCCCTCTAACTGATATAATATCCCTTGGTAATCCATGATAGCAATAGATGTTGTCAAGAAAGAGTGTAGTTGTTTCTTCACTTGTAATAGATTTTGTATATAGTACAAATATGCCATCTTGGTATATTTGCATAACATGCATGCTGACATGAAATATTTGAGATTCTTGTAATCTGTATATACAATGAATGGACTAAAAGTGCCTTCTAAATAGTGGTGCCATTCTTAAAAAGAATCCACAATTACAAAAAGTTCTTTATTGTGGATTTTGTAATTGATCTCTAGTATTGAAAATTTCCTGGAACAGAAAGCTATTGAGTGGAGTTTGTTAACTGCTCCCATTTGTGATAATATTGCATTCAAAGCAAAGTTTGATGCATTTGTTTCCATAAAAAATGCCTTGGAGAAGTCGACATAATACAAGATTGTTGTAGAAGTAAAAGCTATTTTCAATGCTTCAAACAATGCTTCTGCTTCCTTACTCCACTTGAATTTGTCTTTACAAGTTAGACATGTAAGTGAAGCTACAACTTGAGAAAAGTTCTTAATAAAGATTCGATAGTAATTGACAAATCTCAAAAAGCATCGCACGTCCCTTACTGTTCTTGGAATCTTCCAATCTATGATTGTCTAGACTTTCTTAGGATCCATCATAAGACCTTCATTCGAAATGCTGTATCGTAAGAAATCAACTTGAGTAGTATGAAATACACACTTTTCCATCTTAGTATATAATTTGATATCTCTAAATTTTTATAATATATGATATTGTATTATGTGTTGTCTTATTCGGGAATGCATTGGGTACCTGACTGTCGAAGGTAAAGTTGTGTTTGTAAATAATCAAGAAATTGTAATAGATTTCACCCATATATAAAGAATATAATTCAAATTTCAATTCAAAAGTGTTTAAAAACACTACTCTTAGTAACATCAACCATGCATATATCCCAATTGCCTCATTTCTTTTATAATTAAGTAATTTTTATTTTTCTTTACAAGCCCTAATCCTAATCAATGAGCTTTAATAAATTATAACTTTTAATCCAACCATCCACTTAGTGTGAAATTTTGTACACAAATGTAAATATAAGCCTTCTACATGCTCATAAAAATTTAGCTCTACTTAATGTACAGATTGCAAGAAAATGCCCAAAAACCGCACTAATGACACTCAGCCACCAACTTGAAAATTGATGTAGAAATTCTAGTAGTGATTTCTCCTTCTTCAATTATTAACTTCAGCTCAAACTTGGTTGGTAGCTTGATCTCTGATTCTTCTATCATCATGTCAAAATTTACATTGATCCAAAATATAGATGTTTAGTTATCATAGAAATCTTATCCAATCTTAAACTGCCAATTTTTGACAATTCTTTGTTTTAAAGTCTAAATATCTCCTGATTGCATCATTAGATTAATACAAACTTTTATATACACTTAGCACATCCAATATTTTAGAAAATATCAAATTTTGAACCATAGATGCTATACAGATTGCACAAATCACTCAAAAATGCAAGCCATCATTATCTTATATAAAATCCAAAACACCAATACAAACCCTGACTTTGAACAATAATTTCAAAGTCATCCAAAATCCTATGGCAACAAGCTTAATGTTACTAGAATAAGCTTTAAGCTAGCTATCCAATCCAAAAACCCGATCTGTCAAATCCCTTATACTTTGTCCTAGGCAGCCGTTTTAGTGGCTAGAGGTATGATTTTGACCATGTCCTAGAAACGGCCAACCCTTGGATATCAATCTTATCTATCCTAGGGATTTTATAGCTTGACCCTACCTTCAACTTAATCCTAGTATCAATCATCCTAATAATTTATCCTTTTTATTATATTTTTATTATTTTATGGCTTTTCTAAGACAGTAAAAGAATTACTACAATCTAGAAGGTAAAATTACTAACCAATTCTTATGTACTTGCTATTAAGTGAAGAAATTAAACTAAGAGGATTTCATAAAAATCTTGTTAAAATATATTGAATTTTTGTTGAACTAAGATAATAGAGTATTAATTGAAAAATCATTTTTAGTCATAGTTTCACCATATAATCATGTCACAACACGACATCCACCCCCTCTAAACTTGTGCATCTATCAATATACGCCAATATTCTATAGTCAATTATGCCTTTTACCAATGCCAATGTATCCATTTAAAGGATTATAATTAATATTTGTGTAAATTTTATACAAATATAATATAAATATAATACAAATATAATACAAGTATAATATGGAAGCTTTAATAAATATTGTACAAGTATACCAGATACTTGCATGGCTTCTTCCCATGTTCCTTGCTAGTTCTAGTAATAGCTACGAATCCAGTGTTTTCCTAAGGCGGATTCTCTCTACTTGACAACATGCAATCGTATTTGTCTTTTTGGGATATAAAAATGTTCTTCAAAGTATAGAAGGTCTTCTTCAAATTTGAACTTATCAGCATTTTTTTTCAAGCAATGTTTGATATCAAGGACCAAAGCATCATTAGTAGTTGCAGCATGTACTTCATTGAGGAAACTAGAATTAATAGACGCCAATTTAATAGTAGCGTAAAGGTGAAATTGCTCCAATTTCAACAAAGTTGTATATTGTTGATCAAATGCTATCTTCCCTACCCTTGGTATAAGATATGATCTCCTTGATAGAGCATCGGATAATCCTTGTTGCTTTTCAAGGTAATAAATAATAACAAAATTAAATCAAGATAGTGACATATTCCATTGAGCTTAGCAGTAATTAAAAATCTAAGCTAACATAAAATATTCTAAATTCTTGTGATTTGTATATATAGTCATATAATGCATTGTTCCTCTAAAAAAATGACTCTATTCTTCAAAAGAATCTATAATAGTAAGAAGTTTTTTATTGTGGATTTCATAACTAATTCTCATAATAAAAAACTTTTGAAAATAAAATACAATAGGATGGAATTTATCGTCTATATCGATTTGTGAAAGTACGGCCCTTAATACAAAATCTGAAGCATTAGTCTCCATATAAAATACCTGTGTAAAGTCTAGATGTACTAATATTGGGGTTGTAATAAATATCATGTTGAGGTCTTGAAATACCTTCTTTACTTCAAGCCTTCATTCTAATTTGTCCTTACATATCAATCTAGTAAGAAGGGCAGCAACTTGAGAGTAATTTTTTATAAAGATCCAATAGAAGTTAACAAATACAAAAAAATACTGTATATCTCTCATAGTCTTTGGAATGGTCTATTATATAACCACCTCTACCTACATAGGATCCATCATTAAACCCTCAATAGATACAATATATTCCAAAAATTCTATTTTAAATTAATAAAATATATATTTTTCTAATTTGGCATATATACTTATATCTTACAGCTTTTGTAATACCAACTTGACATATCCCTTATGTTCTTCTAGATTTTTTGAATAGATTAAGATATCATTAAGATAGATCACCAGAAACTTGTCTAGATACTCTCAAAAGATGTCATTCGTTAAATATTGACAGATAACAAGTGCATTTGTTAATCCAAAGGACATAACATTATATTCAAAATGTCCATATCTTGTCCAAAATACAATCTTCCATTCATCTCCCTCCTTGATCCATATCAAGTTATATGCTCTATGAAGATCTATCTTAGTATAGATCTTGGCTTGGTCAAGTTGTTCCAAAAGTCTTAAGATTAATAGTAGTAGATAACAATTCTTTACCGTTATCTTATTGAATCCTCAATAATCAATGCACATATGCAAGGAACCATCCTTCTTTTTCATAAAAAGTATAGATGCACTTGTTGGAGACTTTGAATGCCTGATGAAGTTCTTTGCAAGATTTTCATCAATATTATCTTTTAATACTGAAAGCTCATTTTGAGAAAGATTATAGATTGGGCCAAAAGATAGTTGTGTTCCTTCTTGAAGATCTATAGGACAATTGTATGGTCAGTACTCCAATAACATATTAGCATTCTTCTTCTAAAAAATATCTTAAAATTTATTATATTACTCTAAAATACTTACCAACAAAATCATATCTTCTTTGATTGGAGTCACATAAATAACAAATGGTGTATCTTTTTTGATCTAACTTATAAAAGTCTTTGCTCTAATAAATAAAGGTTTATCAATTTGTGGCTTTTTATAAAAAAAAATTGCAAGAATCTCTATTGGAAATATTATTCTTTACGACCTCTAATCTATAAATGGATTATATTTTTTTAACTAAGATATTCCAAGAATAATAGGATTTGAAGGAGTCCTAATAATATTGAATACAACTTGGCTTCTATGATCTTTGAATGACACTTCTATAGGCATGGTTTTATAGATGATACTACCAAAGGATAAGAGTCGTCAATCTATTACCTCTATATGAATAGGTTTAGATTTTTGTATTAGAAGAATTTTGTGAAGTTTAATGAATGCATCATCTACAAAACAAACAATGCCTTTGAATCTAACAAAGAGTTTTCTGAAGCTTCTAAGGGCTAAAATATAAAAAGATTGTAAAATAATGAGCAGATTGAGCAAAAAAAGAAGAACTTGAATAGTTTTGAAATGTTGGATTGTCCAACCATATGGTCCCTAATGTAGGTGAACATTGTCATTTTCTTAAACCATTGCATTCTTGATTTTGGTAACGTTGTCATACTATAATTGCTTACAATATGTAAAGTCCATTCAAAATATATAATATATTTATAGGTTTAGATATGTATTAGAATGGTTAGTAAATTAAATTAAAAATGGTTGATAGAAGAAACTTTATTTTATTTTATTTTATTTTATTTGTACTTGTTTTGATTATGGTATTTAAAAATTATAAGAACCTAAATGTTTAATATGAAGCCTTGAAAGGAGGTGAGAGCCTAAGGATGAAAATTTAAGCTAGTAGGAGGCTAATTGGGAGGGATGAAATCAAGGTATGGTCGGATGAAGGCAAAGAATGGGGAACTTCATCCCCGTTGATTGAATACCATGCCCAATGGGCTTTGAGGAGGCTGCTTGCGATCTTAACAAGGGTTTTGGCAACTTCAAGGAGGCCATTCAAAAATCAAAGACTAAGGTTAGAAAGTTTGTTTTTTAGGCTACAATTTTGGTATAAAAATTGATGGATTTGAAGTTTTAATGAGGGAGGAGTAGGTGCTTGAAGTTAAGATGTACAAATTGTACCTATTGTCACTCTTTTGAAGATTGAAGGAGTTTTATGAGAGCTTTTGGAAATCAGGAGGTACGGCTAGAGAGGTGATTTCAAGTTCTACATCTTATATGGAAGAATTACTACAATTGGAATTCTGAAGAAAGAGATATTTGGAGTCAAAGATAGCAAATCGAATTCCAAGGTAGTAAGTAGACCATTTTTTTGATAGTAATGGGGTTTATCATATCTTGAGTTTTTGGACGAATTTTTGTCTCAAACTTTCTAAGAAGGTTTATTATTATGCTAAAAAGCTATACATCAAAGTTTCATAGTATTTGGACTTTTAGATTGTGAGATATGAAGAATTTAGTACATAGATTTTTGTAAACAAGGGTTTGAAGCTACTACTAGGGTTTTGACGATATCTAAAGATTGGTAATGAATTGACGGTTAAAGTTTGTGGTGATAGTTGTGAAGAATACATAAGTACTTCACGTAAATTTGGAGTAGATTTAGACGGTTGGATTAAAAGTTATGGGTTATTGAAGTTTGGCAAAAATTCCCTTCTTGCAGGGGAATGAGGATTTTAGAGCATTTGTTATGTTTTGAGAGGTTTGAGGAAATAAGGCTTATTTATTGGGTGTAATAGCCCTATGAAGAAATTTTTTGTATAAATTTGGAGGGTTTTATTATACTTGGATCTTGCTTGAGTAATTAGTGGCAGCTAGAAGCTTAGTGCTTTCTTGAGGCAAATTCTCTCTACCACGACAATGTGTCAATTTTGTTTCCTTGGGCAATTGCCAGCCTTGTGGCCTTCTTCGCTACAATACAAGCATAGACCTTCTTCCATCCGACGCTTCTTTTCTTGTGGACTAAGAGGTTTAAATTGTACTGCATCAAGTTGCATATCTTCTACTTCTAAATGTGAATTCAAAATGCTTGTTGATGTAGCAAGGGTATGTTGAATTGTGTATTGTCTTATTAAAGCCCATGAATGTTGATCTTATCAATGTTGAAATTATAAAAATTTAATCATAAATTGAATATATATATATTAAAAAAATAAAGATAATGAATTTTATTAAATTAATAAATTAAAATAAATTAAAAATTATTATATAGGCATCTATGATTATATATGAATGCTATATCATTCTAAGAATTTTTAATCTTAATATATGGTATAATTTATATAAATATATAATATATTCATCTATAAGAATTAAAAATAGAAAATATTATATATATATTATTATATTATAAATACTATTATAATATCTATTATTATATTATAAATATTATTATAATATCTATGAATAATATTTTATATAAATATCTATTTTTAAATATATTTTTATTTATTATTTAATAAAAATATTTTTAATAATAAATTAAAATAAGAAGAATTTATATAAAATAATAATATTCTATTATATTTTTAAACTAAAAATAGTAATAATATGTACAAAAACTCATTTTTTTCTATCCAATTTAAAATGCTCAATGGTATTAAGAATTAAAAGAACTAGAAATATTAATAATAAACCTGCTTTTATTTCTTTACCACCAAATCTTTAGAATTAATACTTTTAAAGTGTATCAAAGTTGAAGAAAATTTAACCTTTTAATCTAAAAATAATCTTCTGTAAAAGACAATAGAGATATAATTTAATACATAGCATTTAATATTATTGTGTAGGAAGTACAATTCTATATCAAGAAATTATTTAAAAATATTTTAAAGTTAGTAATATATCTCATCTATTAATAAAAAAAATATATGTATTAATATTATTTATAAAAAAAACAAGTAAATATATTCTAATATCACCACCACCTAAAATGGTCAAAATGTTAAGTCATTTTGTACTAGGATTGTCAAATTTAAATTTTTTTCTTACCAACACCTAACTTGATAACATATGTTGGCATCACTTCTATAAAATTTGAAAGTGAATCTTATTTTTATATCAACATGTCAATTTTCTAAAGTCTCAACAATAATAAGCCTTCTCTCAACATTTGTCAATCTTAAAGTTATTTTTAAAAAGTCAAATATCACATTTAATAGAATATTTAGTTTCATTCTTTAATATATTATTGTTAGTTAGTACTTGAGAAAGATATGTTCTAATTACCTTTAGAATAAACCAACTTTTTTCTTCAACTAATATAATTTGGAATTTTAAAATTGAATATAACTACTTCTTTCTTCTTTTTGTTTGTCATTTCTATAAATTGTTGTAATTTAATCAAAACCTCTACAGTTTAATTATTGATTTGTATCTTAGAAATACTTAGAATTTAAACTTCAATTCACTAAATATAAATAATGAGAATTTATTATGAACTTAAAGATAAATTTTTTATATATTATATTTTATATTATAAATTTTATTTGAACCAAAATTTTAATAAAATATAATTTAATGACTAATTCCTAGTGAATCATCAAATTGACTCACTAATTGTTTTAAGATAAAAAAATATATTTAAGTACCAAAATTCTAATTATTATGTGAAGATAAATTTAAAAGATGTTAAATAAAAGATAATAGTATTAGTGGAGAAGAAATGGAGTCTTAGTAAGTCTTGGAGGCAATTATCTTAGTTGGTTTAGTATTTTCTCTTAATTGTAAGAATTAGTATTTAGTTATAGAAACCAATGTCTAAATTGGCCTTCTATCTTTATGTACCACTTATTAAATATATATAAATATTATTTAATAAGTAGAAGAAGTATGAAAAAGAAATCTCATGTCTTTTTAATTATTTATGTAGATAATAGGATTTTTAGTAGATTTAAATTAATTTTATTATTATAAAAAGTCACCATGGTAAAATAAAATCATTTTAAATTGATATTATCACTTTAGAAGTATTATAGGAATTTTTAGAATTTATTTAGAATTTTTTAGGAATTTTTAGAAGAATTTTTAAGATTTTGGTAAAAATGAGTTTTACCACCTTGGGAGCCATTATGAAGAATTGGAGTAAGATTTGAAGGCCACATGAGGTTTGTAGGCGAATTGGGTATTTTTAAACACCATGGTGAAGTTAAAATTGCAAAATAAGGAGTTTTACTAGTAGAAAATAGGAGGACCAGCAGTGTAGTCCTTATAAGAAGGGAGGTGCACAAGTCCCATATGGGTTGTGGCACCTTGGATGTAGGTAGGAGGATAAGACTAAGGCCTTGTAGCCCCTTTAGAACACCCTTATACACTACTTGTGAGCCTTGATGAGCTTTGAACTCATGACCTTTTAAGCAAGTTATCCTTGAGGTCATAATTTTCTACTTCAATTTTCTATTATTTACTTTCTATCTTTGGATTGTCATAACTTATTCATAGTAACTCGGAATTACATGTTCTTTATACCATTAGAAAGATAAAAAAAATTGTTTAAGTAAAATTATAATTTTTAATTTTAATTTTTACTTTTTACTAGGTGGAAATACAATAAACAGATTGTGACTAGTTTTGTAGTGTGCAATTACTCAATTGCACATATTTTACTTGTATTATGTTGTTCTTCTCCTTCATTATTGTTTATTGCTTCTTATACTTCACACTACAATTTATAAGTAACTCTTAATTGAGGCCACTTTATACTTTGGATTGAGGAGTGAATTTTATCCTCACACTCCTTATAAACTTATGTGATCTTAGGAAAAAAAACATAAAACTTACTAATAATTTAATAACAATTAATTAAAAATCTAGTCTTTGAAGACTATAGAATTAAGATAAAAACATATAATTTCTTTTCAAAAACTTTCCTATTAGATTGTAATACCTTAGTAGCTCTTTTTGCTTATCTCCTAATGCATCCATCTTTTATTTTTTTCACACATGCTTATATCTATTTATATATATTTTCCAATGTTCTCTTAAAAATTAAATATTTTCTGAAGACCTAATTGGTTATTAATATGTGCTTTATATAGATTCCAAATCTAACTTGATAAAATCAAGTCAACTTGACTAATTAAGTTGACTTCTTTGGTTGGCTTAATTTGACAAAGTAGGAATTTTCTAAGATTCATATGATAGAAACCATTTTTTTTTGTTAATAATTGTACTAATCTGAAAGCTTTATTTAAATTATAATTTTAATAGATTAATTTTTTATATAAATAATTTTTTTCCAATAGAATCTATTTTGGATTTTTTTCTAAGAATAATGTATCTTTTTTTAACTTCTATTATAATCTATCTATAAAAAAAAAGATTTTATTTTACTATTTCGATATAGTCAATACCCTCAATAATCCTATTGAATAAAAATTTTAAGCAAAATAGGGGCCTATTAAATTAACAATCAATTAATCTACTAAATATTTTAAAATAATAATCACTTACATAAATGCTTTTAAAATAAAACACTTACATATACTATTATAATAATATAATAATATATATATATATATATATATATATTACTATATTAGAAAAAAATTATTATTTTAATGATAAAAGATAATTTTTTATTAATTTATGTATAATATTATTACATTTAAAGTGTGACAAAAAACATTCAATATAAAATTAGTTATTCTGATTATTATTAAAATGCATATTTAAATTAAAACTTACATAAAATAATTTTTTTTTCTAAATAATCAAATAAAAATTAATTATTAATATTTTTTTTTATTAATACTTAAAATTATAATATATACACTAAAATTTACAACAAATTTTATTAAAATAATCAAATCAAACATTGAATCCATATATTTCTTATGCTTCCAAATAAAATAAAAAGAAATGATATTTCGAATTTTTTTTAATAGAGTAATATTTTTTTAAAGATAAATATCTATTTTAAATTTTTTTATAATATATATATATATATAATATTTTTTCTAATTACAAGTGAAACTAATAAATTTTTTGGCATGCATAGCAAGAAATTTGAAGTGAAATATTAGAATCCAATCAAAGATAAGTACCACTCAAGCATGCACATGAGCTGGCTATCAATTGTTGAATCAAGTGCACAGATAAAGATTTTCGACCAAATTCCAAATCCTTCGGTAGATGGAAGTGCACAAATACATTCTTTTGCACACAACACCCCACAATTGATTCGTAAGGCCTACCACAAATCCCAAACTATTTGGTGGATAGGCACGTGGTTAGAGAGTACGAGGGTGTCTTGTGCTACCCAGAGTGGGTTGGCTTGTAAGATGAGAAAAACTTATGGATTCACTTCCTCGCTTCTTCCGAGCAAGTTGTTTTGTCTAACCACTTGACTATGACCCAGATTGCTCTTTGACTTCTCTCTTTGACTATGACCCAGATTGCTCTTTGACTTCTCTCTGCGACTATGACCCCTCCTTCATTCTCATGATCTAACTCACTATATTGCACAAGTCAGAATTATTCCGTAGAATCTCAATTGTGTGCGGAAGGTCCATTTAACTTGTAACCGACTGAGAGAAACAAACTGCGGAGCAAGAATTCCCTGCAAACCAAGCACCTGAATTCACAATCAGAAACGATCAGAAAAAATCCAATTCCTCGGAGTAATACCTCGAATTCAACCTTGTCTTACTAGCCGTTTCTCTTTTTGCAAATTCTGGAACGAAATATCCACAGCCACCGAAGTGGTTCCATTGCCGAGAGTGCGGGAAACCCAGCAAGAAGCACGTGCTCCAAAGAGGCGCAAATTTCAAGCGAGCTCCAGGGAATCTGCCAGCTTGTGGAAGAAAAACTTGACGAGCAGATAAGTAGTCTGATCAATATGCTGCTCCCCTAGCTGCTTCCTGCACAAGTGGATAGCAAATATCTAGTTGGGTTCTGCAGAAATTTGCTAAGCCTCTGAAACGGGAAGGGTCGGTGGGTTTGGTCAACATTGTCATCGCAGTTACTCGTTTGCATGGCGCGGTGTTCTTCAGGAGATCATCGACGCCGCATCATGGGTCTAAGTCCACCCTATTCAACACGTGGTACCCCACTGAACTCTACACTGCATATGTGTCAAAACCAGATTTTCTCCGGCGTCGGCATAAGTTTCAAAGCTAGATTGGAATCTTTTGAAAATCCGGTTGCTTTTCAGCAAGCTGCGACAACCCTGGTTTCTGTAGGTCACTTTTGACCAACATGATATGATATCAAGCTCCGTGACTGTTCATGAGATCAGCAGCACTGAGTGCCAGTTTCCTTTTTCGTCGAAAACCTGGTGAGTCACCTACAGTAATGGTTGGTAACTGGTTTCCTTCCCTGTTTGCAGTATCCCGCGTGAGGAGCAACCGTCGAGGAGGATCGTTACGTGTTGAATCTCCACGGAGACAATACTGATACCTTTGACTGTTGACTGTCACGCCATTGTATAAAAGGCTGCATTCCAACTCAATCCGCAGCAAACATATGCCTCATTCATTCCATGCAGTGCTTATTTGAGGCCGTGCAACAAAAATATGCCCCATTCATTCCAGAGTGATTATTCAAGGCCATGCAACAAATAGTGTCTGGGCGTAGTCGACTGCACATTCGAATACCACCTGCACTTATTCCTCTACGAAGATCGAGAAGCTATCGCATATTTACTGCAGTGCGTTGAAGACAGAGCTATTCGAGTTGCAATTCGTAGAAATTCGTGATTCGAACGAGACTCTGCTGCAGAGCATCTGATTTGAGAATTTTGTTTTTTTAAAAGGCCTCTGTCAAAGCATTCTACCGTTTCCACTCCCATAGTATACGCCAGTTGGGAAGTATTGAGGTCGGAAGGATGCAGCAATAATACGACGTCGCCGAGAAGTAAAGGTTGCGTTTGCAAAACCAGCTCATTTTCAAGCAACGTGGTTCTTGCCCGAGAGGATACTTACAATGGCGAAATCTTCTTGTCTACTGGTTCTTTATCTGTGCCTGAATTTGCTTCTGTCGATTAGTGCAACAACTTCAGAGCTGCCAGTATCAACACTAATTGACCACCCCCAGCAGTCCATCTTTTTGCCAGCATCTACATATGTGCAGGACACACGTCATGGCTGGCTCATGGGTCTTCTCACCAAAGCATTCGTTGGAGATCAAGTGGTAAGCTTCAAATCAGATCCGGTTAAGTTTGTTGCAACTCTCTTTCAACTTGCATGAATTTACTATGTAATAAACGTATACCTGACTTGAATCATGTGCTGTATTGAAATCTTTTGACAGAATTGGAGGTCTTTCTTACCCCACCAAGTGCATCATCAAAGAGTTGTGCGCGAGCACCGTCCTATGCCAAATCTGCAAGTAAGCACCCACATAATTCCCGACTGCGAGGTGGACAGCGAAACTCGACACGAAGGGCATTATTTGCGAGGCATGCCTTCACGTACCGCGTATGTTCCTGCTATGAAAACCTTTCCTTGTACCTTATTAAGATTCCCTCTATCAAATACAATTGCCCAGCCATCTGATCTTGATGCCAAACCCACTCCAAGTGGATCTCAACCTGCTCCAACAGTTCCTCATCTACAGCAACTATCAAGCATCATTGAAATAAGACGCGAAACGCCGACAGGACTAACCCCTCCAAACCCAACGCCCCGTCTACAGCAACCACCACGCATCATCGAAGCAGGACGCCCAACACCAGATGCACCAATACCCCCTAACCCAACGCCCCATCTGCAGCAATCAGCAAGCATCATCAAAACAGGTCGCCCAACGCCAGATGGAAGAACTCCTGCCCCACCAACGCCTCGTCTGCAACATCCCCCGGAGGATATGGCTTTGCAGTTCCTGTGAAGGTCCAATTCCCATTGTACCATTCATGTATTTCAGTTTTGCAGAGTGTAGTGTAGTTTATTTTTATTGTAGATTGAAATATAGTATTGTGAAGGGAGTTGCAAGGCGAACAGCAACACCACCCATTCTGTTTATTTACTTAGAGATGTTTACTTTAGGAAGCGCAATGTTCGCTGCTTTCCAAACTTGATGATCGTCACTGGTCATTTTCTTTGTCTCTCGAGTCTCACAACCTTGACCTTTTGAACACTGTATATATTTGTTTCTGGATTTTTGGAACGATTCTTGTACACTTTTCTGTTAATGATTTTTTTAAAATTAATAATTTTTTTTAATTCCAAGTATGGCCAAAACACCCAAGAAAATGTTCAAAATGCTCAAGTAATGCCTGGAGTTTAAAGAACAATGGTAGTATAAAATCCAGAATATGATGGGTGTAAAGCCTACGATATATTAGTTAAATAAAATATATAAAATGGCAAAGATCACATTTTTTTGAGATGGAAACAAAAAGCATTAAGAGTAATAAGACCTTTAGTAGTGTCAAATGCTTAAATAGACACACATATTCTCACAAGATTGTAAAAGACATGCATGAAGAGTACAGCTACGTCAAATAATGCTTAAATAGACACACATATTCTCACAAGATTGTAAAAGACATGCATGAAGAGTACAGCTACGTCAAATAATGCTTAAATGTCTAAAGAACTTTTAATTTGTTTCAAACAAAGTCACATCAAAGATAACAAGTTTTTGAAAAGATCTAAAGCATTTTAGATAATTTTTTATAAAGAAAATGCACAATTACAAAATTCTTTAGTATTTGAGCACATCTAAATTTAAAAAAGAATTTTGTGTCTAAAAATTAGTTTTTCTTTCTATTCTTCTAATATTTTATAACTTACAAAAATTAGTTTACAACTTATTATAAAACAAACTAATTAATTAAATACTTACAAAGAATTTTATTTGATATTTGAATTTTCTTCCAAGTGCATCAATTTGTTTTGTAAAGAAAAAAGACAAACCTATGAATGTAGATTATTGTAGCATCAATAAATTAATCATTATAAACTTTTAGACTTCTATCTATAATAAATATTTAATTATAAATATTAAAATAACTTAATTAATAAATTAAATCTCAAATTTGGACTATAATAGATTTATAAGGATATTAAAATTAAATATATATTATAAAAAAGAATAAAAAAATGCATTCTAAACTAGGTATGACCATTCAAAATACAAAGTCATATTTTGTGGCCTTATAAATATTCCACTTGTTTTTTAAGATTTGTTCAATAATATATTTTTTTTAAAAATAGAAATTTTTTATCATATATTATTGAATTACAAAAATTCAATAATACATGATAACATGCCAATATTTAAAAATATATGTATTTCACACAACCCATATAGAGTTTTTAGAATATATTATATTGAATGGCAATTTGAAAATGAATTCTTAAAAGATACAAACTATTATGGATCAGAAAATCCTAAAAATTATAAGTGCTATTTAATATATATTTAGATTTAAAAACTATTAGTAAATATTTATAAAGAATTTTTTTTAAGTTGTTATTTTATTGATACATTTAACTTTAAAAAAAACTTAGATTAGAATAAAAATGCATACATATGACTACTAGATTTATTTATTTTTACCATAGTTTTATTTTAAGCCTTCTAAATTTCTTAACTTCATTTTCATAAAGATAAATACATCAAACTTTGTATCAGATGCAATTATTTTTTAAATAGATACAAATATCAGAATTCATTCTATTTTTTAATTTAATAAAAATTTTGACAATAATAATTTATCATAAGATCCAAAGCAAAACAATCTTTATTATTATAGATTTATACTAAAAATATCATTATTATCTAAAAAGGGCTTCTAATCTAGTCAAATTTTATACTAATCATAAGAATCTCAACTAATTTATGTTAGAACATGGCTTGATTTATTGTCAAGTCCATTACATCATATATTTTTCAAAATTTGTATATAATATTATACATTGTCTTAATAATACATAAGGCTTATTGGATGTCTTTTCTACATGCTTTTATCTTATATCAGACGAAAGAAATGCAACTTATAAACAACAATAAATTATTCTTTTGAAACTAAAGCAACTACATAATTGATCTATAAAAACAATAATTCTTACTGGTTTTTTAATTTTTCTATAAATATAATTAAACTAGGTCAACAAATCTAAAGATTCTTAAAGTCAATACTTAGTTTTTTAATAATTATAATAATTTTGAATTTAAATATAAGCTTTGTTGTTTTAAAGGATATTTATATATTCTAAAATGTCAAATATGATAATGTGTTGTTTAGGCATAATATAATTTTTTAGGTACAAGACACCTCTTTATTTAAAAAATAAAAATAAAAAAAAACAAAAACAAATTGAACTAATTGAAAAAAAAAAACATACTGAAATTATAATCTTTTCTATTACAACGACTTATATCCATTAATATCTCTTTTAAAAAATTAGATCTTTTTTTCATTTTTTTTTTTTAAATTTCTATTATTTAATTAATTTTAAGATTTGTTCATCTTAAAAATAATATCAAAATAATTCCAAATTCCTAAAAAATACTAACTATACAAAGATTTTATTTCATCAACTATATAGATATTTTTAAATATTTTTTGTTTAAAAAAAATCATAGTAATCTATTTCAATAGATTTTATTATAAATCTACCAATCTTAAATTTTTATTAGTATTTTTGTGATAAAATATTTTCTAATCCAAACAATATTTCTTGAACCTTATATAAATACAATAACATGTAAAAAAAAACCAATTTCTTCTTTAATAATATCTAAAATATCATATATTTTTAATTTCTATTATATTTTATTGAAGATCCAAGTTTATATTAAAATTATAAATAATACTTTTTAAAATTATTTAAAATCAAGATCTTATTGACTTCATATTTTTAGTCTTAAAAAAATTGTTATACTAAACTAATAAATTAAGTGTTAGAATAACATCTATATTATAAAATCAATTATTATAAAGACAATTGGATAATATTTTTGCTACTTGAAAGCAAAAATCTATAATGATATAATATCTTTTTTTATTCAATAGATATTATTTTTACTAAATATGCTTATTATCTATAAATTGATATTTATTACTTTTTTTAAATTAATAATTTAAAAAAAAAGAACTTACAAGTAAATTATTAGAGCTTTATACAACAATAAAGATGTAGTTAAGGAAACCTTAAGAATAACCAAAGTTTAATATAAGTATCTTCAAAAAATAATGTTTATTAAAAATTAATTGTATTATATAGTTATAATATTATAATATTAAGACAAATTGATTTGTTAAGAAGTTAGACTATTAAACATTGTCATATAAAGTAAAATCTTGTTAAAAAAGACACCAAACATCTAATAGTGGAATAATAATTTATATAATAGCATAGTTAGCTTATAATTTTAAAAATGAAGTACTTAAAAATATTTCTCTTTAACAACCTCAATCTTTCTAATAATTCCAAATCCTAGTAATTTCTAATTTAAAACCATAAAAAACCATAAATTCAAAATCTTAAATTCTAACAATTTTATAAAAAAAAATCTTACAAATTTTAATATTTAACAAAATTCTAAAAAATCCTAAAAAATCCTAAATTGTAATCAATAAACTATAGCAAGAAGAGCCTTGAGTCAGTCTACCAAAGATATATGATGATACATTATTGTATTGTAATACGTTTACATAGTGAAAAGCATGAATAAGAATAATTTGTACTTAATATTTGATTATCTTGGTTGAATAGAAACTTAAGATACTTAAGAAAAGATTTTTGAAAGACTTTTAGATTATTTTCATGTTTTAATAGCTAATAGATAAAAATTAGTTATTAAATTTTTCTTCTAGGTTGTACAAACTTTGTTACTCCTTTTAAAAAGCCATAAGTTAATAAAATAGGATAAAGAAGATAAATAGTTAATATAGTTGATACTAGGATTAAATTGAGGATATGATTAAGCTTTAAAATCTTTAGAATAAGTTGAATTGATATCTGGGAGCTGACCATGTATGAGACAAGGTCGAAATCAGATCTTTGACCACAAAAATAGCCATCAAGGGCAGAAGGTCAGATCATTTGGAGATTAGCAACTAGAGTTGCAAAACTAGCTTTAAGTTTGTTCTAGAGACATTAGGCTTGTTTTCAGAAGATTTGGGAGGACTTAGTAATTGCTATCTAAAGTTAGGCTTGTATTAGGGATTAAATTATTATGCAATAAAATTAGTACTAGCACTCTTGGCTATTATGTGCAATTGAAGTGACATCTATCATTGGAAATTTGACAATGTATGGATAATTGAATGTACTAAATTGAATTAAAATTTGTAACAATCTAATAGTGCAATTAAGACTTATTTGATATTTAGTATAAAGAGGTACCAAAAATTAGTAGTTTAGGATTATTTAGGATTTTTGTGATATCTAAAGATGTACTAGTTGAATCAAGGTGAAATTTGGCACAATGTTAGAAGACTTGAAGAGCAAGCTATATACCAAATTTTAATTGAAGTTAACAATTGGAAAAGGAGAAATTGCCACTAGGATATCTGCATCAATCTTTAAGCCGGTGGCCAAGTGATATCAATGTGGGTTTGGTTGATTTTTCACAATCTATAAGTTGAGTTGGATTGAAACTTTCTAAGCATATAGAAGATTTATGTTTTCATTTGTATGCAAAATTTTATATCAAATTGATTGTCAGATTAAAAGCTATAGCTTATTGAAGTTCACTGAATAAGATTAGGATTTATAAAGAAAAATCTGGCAGCTTGATTGTGACAAGTAATACAACAATTGGGATTTATATGTGGATAAAGTTATGAAGAAGAATATTTTTAAGTACTTTGTATTGACTTAAGTACTCTCATATTGATATTCAATCATATTCTTTTTATACGAATGAAACTTGTTAAGGATTCTTGGATAATTGTGAATCGCAACTTATCCTCCTGTCACGGACATATACATAGTTACCTATATGATCAGATAGAACTAGATAAAAGAAGGTAAAAGCAGATTAATTCCATAATATCTTTAGAGAAACTTCCTAGAAACTTCATAGACGCTGCTTTGACTTTATAAATATCCATAGTAGACTTTTGGATTAGAAACTTGGTCAATAAGTTAGCCACATGTCGCACATGTTGGTAGCTTGAAGACCAAGCTAAATACGTGGCGAACATATAGAAAACTTGCCCTGCAAGTTCGACATGTGTCTTGCAACTTGGACACGTGTCTTGTAAATTGGATACGTGTTGGAGGTCCTATAGAACGTCGCCACTTAGCTCTTAGGTAGATAGTATAAATAGAGACAAGAGTGAAGCCTTCTTCACTCTTGTCAACTCCTTTCTTGTTTCCAGTCTAGTTCAAGGTCTCTAGTTTTCTTGTCTTTTGGCATTAGCCATTCCAGTTTCTTTTTAATATATATACTTCTTTATATTTATTTCTTTGAGAGAGGTCTCACTTGTTTATTTGACTTCATCCAGTTATTGTCCTTGACAGATTGACAAGAGTACACATACAGTATCAGAGCTTTGTCTTTTCTTGATTAAGAGTGGATTACCCCTTTCTCTTGATAAGACATAAGCATATTAGAAGTTGTGGAGTACCCACTTCTAAACTGATATTATTTCTAGAATTTTTTTCTTTTGAGTGTGTGTTCCGTATTTCTTGAAGTAAGAGTAGACATCTTCCTTTCTATTATATTATCATGGCAGAGCTTGCGGAAATGAAGAGTGCAATGGCACAAATGCAAGAGCAAATGAGAGAACTAATGCTTGCAATGCATCAACTCAGTTTACCACCACAAGGAGCATCAAGATTAGCAGGAAGTGAAGATGTAGAGATGGTTGGAGCTACGTCAATATCTACACCAAACCATGCTACCTCACCGATGATGGAGCACCGTTCAAACATTAGAGAATAAAAAATCAGTTTGCCTGAGAAGTGTGATGGCATAAGATCTAAGTTTCAAGGATTCATCAATGGGAATTTTAGCGGTGATGGAACTTCAACCTCAGGTTATCCCTCGCCTTGAGGATCTGAGATTAGGTTTTTATTGGAGCGTTACTTGAGATGTATTTTGTCGTGATTTTCATCTTTTCTTGAACGACGTGATCCAATATTGGATAATTTGGAGGCATTTTTTGCGGAATTTCGATCGATGTATGGAGAACATGATGCAATTCGTGTTGCAACCAACAAGATTCGCATCCTACGATAAGGCAATCGATCAATGTCATTATACGCTTCACAATTTCGACAATTAGCGACCGACATCAAGTGGGACGATGCTGCACTCATTAGTCAATTTCTCTACGGATTACAATATGAGATAAAAAAGTTAATGCTCAATTTATCCGATCCTCAGACATTGAGTCAAGCAATTGATTTTGTTGTGAAGTGTGACAATCAACTTTTTATGTTTCGATCCGAGAGTCGTACAAGGGAGCCTCAACGTCATTATTCAATGGCAACATCAACATCCTCACAAAACGTACATTCGGAAGTAGAAGACATGCAAATTGATGCAGTACGTTTTAAACCTCTTACTGAATAAGAAAAGATTTGTCGTCGTCAAGAAGGATTGTGTTTATATTGTGGAGAACCTAAGCACACTGCTCAACATTGTCCAAAGAAACGTCGCAACTACAAAATGAGGAGTACGGCTGTCAAAGAAGACAACATGTCGGAAAACAAATTTGTCCAGCTACAATAGGGACCGTGCAGCTGGAACCCTGTATAATTCCCAGTAAAGGTCCTATTCTCTCCTCAAAACCCTCTCCTTGTTTTATGATAGATGTATATTTAGGACCAAAAAATTACAGAGCCTCTGCCTTATTAGATTCAGGAGCCTCAGCATATTTTCTAGATGAACAATTTGTTAAGAATCGTAAAATACCTTCAGTACAGAAACCTAAACCCGTACATGTAGAAGTCATAGATGGTCGCCCATTGTCCTCAGGAGATGTCACTCATGAAACCCGTCCTATAAAAGTAATAATAGATGATTATAATAGCTATGTAACCTTTAACATAATTAAATCTCCGTCTAATCCAGTTATTCTAGGTTTGTCATGGCTAGAAAAATATAACCCTCAAATAGATTGGAATTTTCATAGACTTGACTTTTTTCAGGATATTATTAAACATCCTACCGATCCAATAAAAAGCTACAAGCCTGGTACAGTAAAACCTGTACTTATAGGTGCAAAAGCTTTTATACACGCAGCAAAAGAAGGATCAACTTTTGCTATTTATGCAACACCCATTTCTGATAGTGGAAAGGCTTCAAGTGGCATTCCAAGCCAATACTGAGACTATCAAGATGTTTTTGAGAAGAAGAATGTTGATATTCTTCTGGAGCATCGCCCATATGATTGTTTGATTGATCTCAAAGAGGGATCTCAGCCTCCTTTTGGACCAATCTATAATTTATCACAAAATGAGTTGGCTGAACTCAAGGAGTATATTGAAGAGAATCTTGCCAAGAACTTCATACGCCATACCAAATCTCCTGCAAGAGCTCCAATTCTATTTGTGAAGAAAAAAGATGGATCATTACGAATGTGTGTGGATTATCGGAGACTTAACAAGATCACTATCAAGAACAAGTATCCACTACCTTTAATCTCTGGACTTCTTGATCAATTGAATCAAGCTAAGATCTATACAAAAATAGATCTACGAGGAGCATACAACTTGGTTCGCATTAAAGAAGGAGATGAATGGAAAACTGCATTTTGAACAAGGTATGGACATTTCGAATATAATATTATGCCTTTTGGACTCACAAATGCACCAGCTGTTTTCCAACATCTCATGAACGATGTTTTCATGAATTCTTAGATGATTTTGTTGTCTGCTACCTAGACGACATTTTAATCTACTCTAAGAGCATTAGAAGCCTTGGCTTAGCATGTTAAGTCATGTCTTACAAAAAAACTCATTATTCTTATCGGCGAGGAAAAAACAGCAAGGTCTGTTGGATGCTTTTTCTAGACGTTCTTATCTTGCACCAAAAGAAGGAGATGCAGCTTTTGATCAACAAAGAACGACTCTCTTGAAGCCGGAGCAATTTTATCTTCGGGCAACAAAATCAACATTAATTATTGATTCAACTTTTCTCAAGCAAGTCCAATTAAGTATGTCCTCAGATCCCCTTATTCATGAAATTAAGAATAATTCTTCTAAGTCTCATGATATTTCAAAGTTTGAGTACAAGAAAAATCTACTCTATTTCGAAGGGCGCTTATATGTTCCAGAAGGTGAAGCACGATTACGTGTTCTTCAAGCTCGTCATGACTTCCCGGCAGCAGGACATTTTGGATACAATAAGACTCTAGAGTTGATATCTAGAGATTTTTGGTGGCTTCAAATGTGGAAGGGAGTCAAAGATTTTGTAAAAACATGTGATGTTTATTCAAGATCAAAAACTCCTCGCCACCGACCCTACGGACTTCTTCAGCCATTACCCATTCCAGAACAACCATGGTCTTCTATGTCTATGGATTTTATCACGGATCTTCCAAACTCAGGTTCTTATGACTCTATATTCGTGATAGTAGATCGTTTCACTAAGATGGCACATTTTATACCATGTAAAAAATCTATCACAGGCAAAGAAATAGCTAAGCTTTTTCTTGACAATATCTACCGCTATCATGGATTACCTAAGGATATTATATCGGATAGGGGAACTCAGTTTGTATCAAGATTTTGGAAAACGCTTTTCAAGATTCTAAAGGTGGATATAAAGCTATCTTCAGCTTTCCATCCTCAAACTGATGGACAAACGGAGCGCGTAAATCAAGTCTTGGAACAGTATTTGAGATGTACCATCAACTACCAACAAGATGATTGGACAACTCTTTTACCATTGGCAGAGTTTGCTTATAATAATACGGTACATTCTTCTACACAACAAACACCTTTCTTTGCCAATTATAGTTACCATCCATGACTTGATACTTTTGACTATTCGAAAGTTGACAATCCTATGGCAGAAGACTTGGTAAATCATTTGTCAGAACTACATACAACAATGAAGGCACAATTAAAGGAAGCTCAAGAACGACAAAAGATATACGCTGATGCGTATCAAAAGGAACAACCACAATTCAACGTAGGCGACAAGGTATGGCTACTTCGTCGCAATATCAAGACTACGCGACCTTGTGACAAGTTGGACTATCGTAAGCTTGGACCTTTTCGTATTTTTGAACAAATTAATCCAGTTGCATATCGATTACACCTACCAGAGTCTATGAAGATCCACCATGTATTCCACGTGTCTCTTCTTGAACCATATAAGACAGTGAACATACCAAGAAGAAGACAAGTGCCACCTCCTCCTATAGAAGTGAACAATAATGACGAATTTGAAGTGGAAGAAGTCTTAGATTCAAGGCGGCGCCAAAATAGGTTGGAATATCTTATTCATTGGCACGGATACGATATTAGTGAGCGCACATGGGAACCAGCAAAAAATCTAGCGAATGCAGCGAGGAAGGTGGAGACCTTTCATCAACAACATCCATCGAAACCAAGATGAAGACTTTTCCTATAAAAGAAACAAGATGTAGGCAAGATAACATTCAACTTTCTATCCTTGTTTGTAGCTTCTTTGTATTTTGTGACGCTAAGGAGATGGAGAATCAACAGCCAGCGGATTTGACTCAAGAGCCTTCATTTGCTGACCTACCGGACGAGACATTGCGACTGTCACAACCCTCAAGACGACGCAACCGAGATGAAGATCTTCAAGAACGACATGTTCTTCTTCGAATAGATGGCGAGATACAACGTGTTTGGTATCACGACCTTGGAAGAGATTTTCGATGTTTGGTGATTTTATTGGAGATAGGAACAACTCCTGACGGTGTTCCAGATGTGACATTTGAAGGAAGTTATGAAGGTCACAACAATGATCGAATAACAGGGTGGTCTTCTCGCCCTGGAATGGGACACTATCGATGGCTGAGAGGACCCATCAATTACCTTCGAAGAGAACAAAGATCAGAATATATGGCAAATACTATTCGCCGCATCTTAGACTTTCTACACATGTAATCACCGCTCCTCGTGGAACTTGTCCTTTAAAGGGGGGGTAATGTCACGGACATATACATAGTTACCTATATGATCAGATAGAATTAGATAAAAGAAGGTAAAAGCAAGTTAATTCCATAATATCTTTAGAGAAACTTCCTAGAAACTTCATAGACGTTGCTTTGACTTTATAAGTATCTATAGTAGACTTTTGGATTAGAAACTTGGTCAATAAGTTAGCCACATGTCGCACATGTTGGTAGCTTGAAGACCAAGCTAAATACGTGGCGAACATATAGAAAACTTGCCCTGCAAGTTTGACACGTGTCTTACAACTTGGACACGTGTCTTGTAAATTGGACACGTGTTGGAGGTCCTATAGAACGTTGCCACTTAGCTCTTAGGTAGATAGTATAAATAGAGACAAGAGTGAAGCCTTCTTCACTCTTGTCAACTCCTTTCTTGTTTCCAGTCTAGTTCAAGAGTCTCTAGTTTTCTTGTCTTTTGGCATTAGCCATTCCAGTTTCTTTTTAATATATATACTTCTTTATATTTATTTCTTTGAGAGAGGTTTCACTTATTTATTTGACTTCATCCAGTTATTGTCCTTGACACCTCCACATTCAGGTGCCTGGTGCATTCTCAAACAGGACAACACGTAATATGACAATGCATTCAAAATTCCAAGGATTTGTCAATCAAATTTGGTTAATAACTATCTTATAACTGATACTTATTTAATGCAAGAATCACAATTTAGATTGGTTGGTATCTTGCCTATGGAACAAGTCTTATTATGATTTGCTTCCTTATTTGAAAAGAGATCACCAATTTTGAACAACTTTGAAGTTTTCATGGAAATATTTGCGGAAGCATTTAGAAAATATGACAAGGCTCATTGAAAAATAACTAAGATCCAAGCATTGCATCAAAGGGTGCACTTTGTATCAGTCTATGTATCCAATTTTAGATAATTAGTATACAATATTAATTGGGATGAAGAAGTCTTAATGAACCAATTATATTGAGGATTAAGAGATAATGTAAAAGATTTGTTATTCTTACTTTTGGATCCACAATCGCTAAATGAAGCCATTACCTAAGCCATAAAATATGATAATCGATTATTTCAATGTCATCAAGCTCAATGTTCATGGGCTTTAGCAAAATAACATACAATCTAATTTATTCCTATTATATTGATAAGTGTTCTAAATTTATACTCAAAAATAGAAGACATGCAATTTGATATAATATATTTTAAATCTCTTAGCCTATAAAAAAAAAGCAGTAGATGGAAGAAGATCTATGCTTATATTATGGTGAAGAAGGTCATAAGTTTGGCAATTGTTTGAAAAAAAAAAATTGACACATTATCAAAATCAAGAGTGTAATTATTCAAAAAAACAATGATATTCAACTACAAAAGGTGTCAAGGATATGAGAATATAAAACAAGAGACTTTAACTAGGACAAGATTTTTAGAAGAAACCAATAAGAATCTAAATTAACCAAATGAGTGCACAAATAACACCAAAAAAGGTGAACTATAACTCCAAAAGATGCATTGTTGAGACTGAAGAATTCTTTAGCCTCAACCTCTATATATACTCCTATCTAGGATACTTCCTAAGTAGCTTCCATCAAACTAAGAAGCTTCTTGAGCAACTCCTACCAACTAGGAAGCTTCTTGAATTCCTTCCACTAATTGAGAAGCTTTTTAAGCTCTTTCTATTAATTGAAAAGCTTCTTAAATTCCTTCCACTAACTAGAAAACTTTTCAATTGACTTACATCAATTAAAAAGCTTCTAGAATGTTCTAAAAAGTTTTGTGAACCTCCAAAGTGTATGTCCCTAATATTATCCCCTTCTCTAGCAATGAGTTCCAAGAGGAGCTCAATCTTATTATATATGTAAGAAATTGAAAATATGCTATATTAATAAAATTATATATTTTATTTTCTATTCTTAGATAATAGATTTTACTAGTCCTTGAAGAAATTGCCTATGGCCTTGAGCTAATACCTTCGTTGTTGAAATATCCCATGCAAGGGTATAATCTTTATTGCAGCCTTCAAAATATCCTCCAAATAAGATCTCAAGATTAAAAGGATTCACCTTTCTAAGCTCAACCAATATCACTAAAGCTCAAGCATTAGAATCAAGACTTATATGGTTGGATCTTGCTCTTAATGGCTCCAATCAAAGTCGTACTTGGCACTAAAATGTATTATTCTTACTTTGCTCAATTGAAGGCTGTAAAAATGATTTTGAATAGTACAAGAATATATTTTGTTCTTTTATGATTTATGTCCTTGTCCTTAATAATTTGACAAGAATGAAGATTCATTATTCTTGTTTTAGTTTTTAAGAAGTGAGTGGATTATCTCACTTCTACTATTGCATTTGAAGGTTGTGGATTATCCACCTTTAAACTAACATTCTTTGCTTTCTAACCTTGATTTTTTGAAAAAAAAGAAAATAAATCATTCTTCTTTAGAGAATTTTTTTATTTGATATTAGAGATTATAGATTATCTTCTTCTAATTTGAATTGTGGAGTTATTAAGATGGAAGGAAAGATCATGGATGCTACATTTAGTGGAAGCAAGAATAGATTTGCAATTATTGTAAATCTTGAAGAGCTTGTCAATATTTTTAGGGTGGAAATTTTACAAATTACTAATATCAATCATAGAGGTATTATTCCTACGCCTCTCAAAGAAGTCTAGAGCCTACGTTGTCGTGGTGAGAGTCTTAGCCCTAAGAAACACTCGATCTTTTTTGCCTTTCGTTTCTTAAGTGCAAGATGAGATTCATAAAGTTCATAAAATTGAAGAATTTATATAAAAACATACTTTATTTACCCTAACATATTCTGCCTTTAGAAAACCGCCCTCAAATTTGCCCATAAATCCTAGGATATCACATCAATTGAAGCAAAATTTGGATACAAGGTACTTAAGGGAATAAGAAAGCAAACCCCAAAAACCTTTTGATTATAGCTCATGTGGTTAGAGAGAATCATGTTGTCAAAGTAATCCCTCCATGCTGCCTTTGATTCTAGACCCCCTTTGCTTCATACCTTCATTGCTCTTCATTAAAGAAGACCTAAGTGCTGAAATTTGGTAGGCTTATAGCTTGTATCATGTTGTAAACACCCTCCAAATATTGCTCCAAAAGTCTTCTCCAAACTTGAGTTATAGGTTCCATCCTTCTTCTTTAATTTTGCCTTCTAACAACTCTAGATCCGACCACAATTTTCCTCATAACTCCTCGAATATAACTCCAATAGCAATCAATTTTTTACACAACTTAATAGACTTATATATCTACAAATCCCAACAAATTTTATTCAAAATACTACTCTGATCACAAAGTTATGCTCTCTCAAACTTCACTGATTTGGAGATAGACCCCTGTCACTTTGAAAGAGCATAACATTTTATTTATAAGACTAATGAGTATCAAACTTACACTCATCTCTTCCTTAACTTACATAGATCATGTCTATCAAATTTCACACTCAAATTCGTCTCCTAAATCTCTTCATATTCAAAAAAACCCACACACATGCACTGCCCATACAAACCCTCAACCCTACCTTCACTCTATTTCTCTTTTCATTCAAACCGGTTACAATTTCACTCATAACTCTTTGCTTAGAGGTCATATCGACTTGAGATTTTGACACAAAGTAGTTAACTCTATAAGGAATAAAAACCCAACAAATTTCGCCACTAAAGTCTAAGTGGTTTCCAAGAACCAAGGCCCGAAATTTAGTAACCCTCTCTGCCCTAGTCTTAAACACCTGCAACTTTCACGACTCATATCTCCCTTGATACTTAATCAAAAGACATGAAAATTGTCTCTATGAGTTTTTTTATCTTGTCTACTACAAACCTACAAAAATTCGCATCTAAAATCTTTTCCAAGCTTCCTCTATACACAAAAATATATACTGCCTATCAAAAAAATCCTATGCCTTCCAAAAAAAACTCTCCTCCTTCTTCTTCACGACCCTTCCTTGTCATCTCCCTCCTAGTCTTCTTTATCCTCTTGGTCAAAAAGACCTCTTAGCCCATGTCTTTTCCACTTCCTCAACCTTTTCCTTTTTATTAACTTGAAGAAATTTCACTTTTCAAGGTAAATTTCCATTGTATCTTCTTACTACTAATTTTCTATCAACCTTTCTTCTAATCTTAATCTTTTTATTTTAATGCATTCTTTTATGTTTTTCACACTATGTTTTGATTTACAACACGACAATGTCAAGAAGTTGTACAATTGAGGGAAGGAAGTAAATCCACCCTATAAGCAAGTCCAAGAAGTCTTGTTTCTATCAGCGTGAAATACACAAAGATTAGTATGCTTGAAAAGATCGATGGAATAAGATCAAAATTTCAAAGATTCTATAATAAGTCAAATTATATTTAAGGTTGCACCCTTTCCAATATTCTAATGGATTTATTCAAGTTGGATTCATAGGCACAATTCTATCTAGAAGTATTCTTTTTTGATTTGCACCTTTGATGGAAAAAGATTCATGACTTCTTTATGATTTGAATTCATTTTTTGAAGTATTCATGGCCACATTTAGAAAAAGTGATTGAGACAAGGTAGCATAAATCAAGTTCTTATCTTTGCAACAAAGATCATGGTCAACCACTAAATATGTTGTAGAATTTTAAAATCATACTTGCAATGTGGAGTCGAATGACAAGGCCCTTATCAATCAATTTTGTCATGGTTTGAAGAATAACATCAAAGACAAATTACTAATATTGCCAAAAACAGACTTCTTAAAATAATTTATTGCTCAAGTCATTATATGTAACAATCATTTATTAGAAAGACATGAAAAACATAGATACAGTTAAAGAGGATTAAATCAATTGATGATAGCAATTCCTAAGTTTTTAGAAACTTATCTGACTAAGCTAGGTCCAATGCAAATTAATGCAGTATGTTTTAAATCTCTCACCAAATAAAAAAAGACTCGACGTCATCATATATTAGATTAGGTCAGAGAAAGTTAATACTAATTTCAATTGATATCCAAAAAATAATGCAAATGCTACAAACGGAAGTATGGTTATTAAAGAAGATAGTATATAAAAATGAGCTTTTTCAACTATAATAATGGATATTACAGTAATTAAATCATGCAATACCTATAGAGGTTCTATTCTTTTAATTTCAATCTTATATTTTATAATAGATGTATTCTTAGATCTAAAATCACAAAAATATATTTCTAAATAAGAAAATTAAACTGCAAATAGAAGTTAGTAGATGATTGTTCATTTTCAGAAGACGTTATCCATGATATTCAATCCTTACATATGGCAATTAAAAGGAAATAAGATGGCCATTTTGAATATACTGTCATTCCTAAGCTTATTCAATTATTTTAGATTAACATGGTTAAAAAAAGTATAATCTCTCAAATAGATCCGACTTCCGTTGTCGTGAAGTAAATATATCCATATATAAAAACCTAATTTAACTATCTTTTCTTCAAAATTTTATTAAGTTCTTTCTTTCTTCTTACCAATCTAAGTTTTTATATAGCTTAGAAAAAATTTCTCACTTTCTTTCTTTTTCTTTGGTTAAATTTTTACCTTATCTTTAATCTTAACTTTAACTTTGATCTAGCCTTGAAACTTTCTTTTATTTCTTTTAACTTTTTTCAATCTTAGATTTTAGTAGATTCAGGGTTATATTTGTAGATATAAGGAGTTTTGACTTTGAGGTTGAATTTAGAATTTTATCAAGGACAAATAGTAGATTTGGATGTCAATAGTTGGCTACCATTAATAGTGCTGACTTGGAGGATTAGATTTTGGGTTTTTATAACTTTAAACTATTAATTGTTGACTTGGACTTTGAAGACCTTGGCTGCGACTTCTTTGACGAGCTCGGAGGAGAAGAAGACGGGGTTTTTTGGCAAATCCAAAGGAGTAATGAAAGAGAGCTTCTTCTTGGCATGAGTTTAGGTGGTAGAAACGCATGATTCGGAGCATAGATGAGAGAGATATGCTTGTTTGAACTTAGACTACTAATATGACACCTACTGTCACTTTTCAAGGTATATTAAGAGTTTTAAGATACTAGCAAGAAATCCGGAAAATGGATTAGAAACTAGACTTCAAGTTATACATTTTACGTCCAAGAATTGATAGAAATGAATTTAGAATGAGTGACATATGGCTAGTTAAACCTAGCAAACTAAACTAGGATTTTGAAGAAGTTAGATAAATAGAAGGATTTGCTTTAAGCTAGAACTTGAGTTTCAAGAAGAATTTGAAGCTCATTTTTTGTGTACATATTACTTATACTATAAAAAGTCTATGTCTAAAACCTCATATCAATTGAGACTTTGATTAGGGAGTAATGGCAAATTTGTTCTTCTAAGTATCTAGATTTTTAAAAGGATTTAAGATATTCATCGATCAGTACTAATTTGAGGCCTCAAAAATGTATGTGATGAAGATCAGCAAAGAGCGATGTTCTCCCAAATTTTTGTTTCATTGAACAGCGATCTTCAATTATGACCCATAGTTTCAGAAGCAGAGTATCTTTAATTTTATATTTGCCAAGAGATCAGAAAGCTATTCAACGATCGACAATGATTTCACAGCTCAAAAATTATGTAACAATATTCAGAGGTATGAAATATGTTTTCCCAAAATTTGAGCTTATTTTGAAATGTAGCCGATCTTTAATATGAATTTCTGCTTGATTGAGATTTGACTTCTAAAAGTATCTGCCAAGGATTTGGTGACATCTAATGATCAACAATGAATTCACGGCTCAAAATTTATGTGACAAAGATCAGAGGTATGAGATATGTTTTCCCAAATTTTGAGCTTATTTGAATAGTTGGATCTTAAATTATGAATTTTTCAAGTTTCTGGTTTGGTTTTTACTTATATAATTACTTGCTAATATTTTGATGATATCTAGTGATCGGTAATGAATTCACGGTTGAGAATTTTTGTGAAGATGACTAAAGAAGTGAACTCTATGCTTCCAAAATTTGAACTTATATAAATGGCTCGATTTTGATTTATAAATTTCCAAGCTTCTAGTTTGTTGATTTATTATACACATGGTTTTGTGGCTATAAAAGAAAAGTTTAAAAAAGTTTGTGCATATTGTATCCAACTTGATTGTAAAGAGGGACCTGATTCAAGTAGACTTTTGCCACGACACCATAACCTCAACTTTTCCAGAATCCAAACATCCACTGTCAAGTATATGCTAACGAAGACATCCAAACCCTGATAGGTACAACTTATGTAAAAAGAAGGATCTTTTTTGTTAGCGTAATGCCATACCTATCAGATGTCGAAGACAAGTGTAGTATCTTAATCAATATCAAGATGTTTTTGAAAAAAAGAACATAGATATTCTTTTGGAGTATCAACCTTATGATTGTTCAATTGATCTTCAAGAGGAAGCTCAACCACCATTTAAATGAATCTATAGTTTATCACAGAATGAGTTGGCTATATTGAAAGAATACATTAACAAGAATTTGGCTACAAACTTCATATACCATTTAAAGTCTCCAACATGAGCTCTTATCTTATTTATAAAGAAAAAAGATAGATTACTGTGGATGTGTATAGATTATTAAAGATTTAATAAGATTATCATCAAAAATAAGAATTCTTTATCTTTTAATTTTAGACTTTTTGATCAACTTAATTAAGCAAAGATCTACATAAAAATAGACTTGCAAGGAGTATACAACTTGGTCCGCATCATAGAAGGTGATAAATGAAAGACTATATTTTGAATTAGGTATGGATATTTCAAATATAATGTCATGCCTTTTGGACTTACAAATATACTAGCTGCTTTTCAATATCTTATAAATGATGTTTTTTGTGAGTTTCTTGATGATTTTATTGTCTGTTATTTAGACAACATTTTGATCTATTCTAAGAGCACATAAAAACATAAACTATTGAGATTGTTGAGATAAATATTGAAATAAATAAATAATAATAAAAATAAAATAAATTATTTAGTAAAGAATATTATCTTAGATAAGTTGCTAATGGTCAAAGGATTGAATCTTAGCATATAAAAATGGCATTCTATGGATATAGGATGTCGTCAAGAGCAAAGAGTCAAAGTTAAGAGGATAAAGTATCTACTAAGAAATATCCAAAGAATTAGATTTGAGTAATTAATATATAGCATAAGATATCCTCGTCGTACGTAAGATGCCAAAGTATCCTAGAATCATTCAATACCTTTGTGCTACAAGCCAAAAGATCCTAGGGGCATGTGTATAAAAGTCAAATGGTGGAAAAAGTCCTTTAAGGCAACAACCACCACCTATAAGTAATGGATATCTCATTCCACACTTCTCTTATGTACAACCTTGCTGATTTTTATTTATTTGTGTTATACTTGTTGTATTTCTTCAATAGGTTACAGGCCTACATACTCTTTGTTGTGCTATTCTAGTAAGTTGAAGTCATCTTCTTATTGTTGCTTTTGTGTGGAATAGATCTTATGGTATTTGTTGATGTTAGGATTCTTAGTATAAAGAGTTTTTTGTTTTTGAGCTTATACATTTTTAATATTATTTTGTGGGTTCTTATCTCCTTACTTTGTATATTTAAGACTTTATAGAAAGATCTTGATGGTGTCTTTTTGGATTGATGAAGTTATTTTATTTAACTTTTGTGTTTCATGAGAAAGTGATTTAGACAAGTGAAAGAACTTGATTGTCAGATTCATGAGGGTATAAATACTTGTAGAAATCTTCAAAAATTGAATTGAAAGTATTTTGAGTGAGAAACCACTCTTTTGTTCATAAGAAGGCATTCTAAGATTTTACTAGTACAAATTTACTTTGGTGATTTTAAGCACATAAAGACTCCTTTATTCAATATTTTTTGATGCATTATTCCCTAGAGATGGCTTCTATAAAGGGTGAAGGTTTGAGAGTGATTGAGAAGTTTAGAGGCAACAATTTTTACCATTGGAAGGTCAAAATGGAGCATTTGTTGGCGTCTTTGGACCTTTGAAATATTATAGATGAGAGTATAGACCTTCTAAGTATAGATGCAAGCCTTAAGGAGCATAAGGACTTCAAAAGACATGAAAAAAATACTTTTGGCATAATTACTAGCAATTTGGATGAAGCCAACTTTTCTCACATTATCCATTGCAAAGGACCAGCAAAAGCATAGAAGACTCTTTGCAATATATATGAGAGCAAGAACTTATCCAAAATCCTCTTTATAAGGAGGAAATTCTTCACTTGTAAGATGGAAGAAGGTAAAGATCTTATAACTCATATTAATAAGGTAAAGGCCCTTGTAAATCAATTAGCAATTGTTGACAAGCCTTTAGAAGATGGTGATATTGTCATGACCTTATTCATGAGCCTTTTTGAATCCTACAACTACTTTATTATGGCATTCGAATCATTGAGGTTGAAGGAGCTTACAATGGACTATATGACATCAAGACTTGTATATGAAGTAACTAAAAGAAAATAGAAGGAGCATCAAAGTGAAGATTTGGCTCTCTTTTCAAGACAAGGCAAAGGTATTAATTCCAATTAATCTGACAATATGAGAAGCAATGTGAGAACTTGCTTCATTTGTAGAAAATCAGGTCATTTTGTACGAAATTATTAGAAGGCCAAGAAATGAGATAGAGAGAATGCTAACAATGCAAGTGATGAAGTTGAAAGAGATGATTATGCATGCATGGCAAGTGAAGGCACTTCTATGGGTGCCATGTCCAAATGGATCATTGATTTGGGTGCTACCAAGCACATGACTCCATATAAGTATTCATTTGTCACTTATAAGGCTATTCCAACAACAAAATTTTGATTAAGAGACAATAGCGTCGTGCAAGCCATTAAAATTGATTCCATTATAGTAGAGATTATTGTAAAGAATCAAATAAAAAGAATCAGATTGAAGGAAGTCTTACATGTGCCAAAGATAAAAAAGAACCTTCTTTTGATGAGCAAATTTGTTTCACATAGTTGTAAGGTGCAATTTAATATGAACAGATGCTTTGTGAAGACATTGGATAGACATGATATTTTAAAAGGCTTTAGAAATGGCAATCTCTACTTCATTAATTGTAAGAAAGTGAATGAAATTGAAGTGGCGGCATTTGCTGAATTTCTACAAAATCAAGACAAGTTTGGCATTTGGCATCGATGCCTTAGTCATTTGAGTGCCAAAAGTATGAAAGAACTCCAATCCATGGTAAATGGCTTAAATCTTGGTCAATCATGCAACAATGCCACAACTCTTGCTTGTGAAGGTTATATTCAAGGCAAACAATAAAGAGCTTCATTTCCAAGTGGAGTTGCAACACGTGCAAGCAAGTTGTTGGAGATTGTGCATTCAGATGTTTATGGACCTATAAAGATATCATCAATGGAAGGAACAAGGTATTTTGTAACATTTATTGATGACTTCTCAAAGAAGGTGTGGATTTTCATCCTCAAAACTAAGAGTGAGTGCTTTTCAAGATTTAAGGAATTTAAGGCACTTGTGGAAAAATAATGTGAGTGCAAGATTAAAGTGTTGTGCACAAACAATAGAAGTGAATATTTGTTAAAGCATTTTGATGAATATTTGAAGATTCAAGATATTGCAACATAAACCTCTACTCCTTATATTCCACAACAAAATAGAATTGCTGAAAGAGAAAATCGAATTACTATGGAGATGATAAGGAATATGCTTCATGCTCAAAACTTTGGGCATGAATTTTAGATGGAAGCTGTGATAAATGTAGTGTATACAAGGAATAGGTGTCCTACAAATATATTGACATCAATGACTTTACAAGAAGCTTGGAGTAGAGTCATTAATGTTTTATGGAGTCATTTATGTTTTATACATGAGGACTTTTGAATGCATTACTTATGCAAAGGTACCAGATTGTATGAGGTCCAAACTTAGTATAAAAGGTACAAAATGTATATTTCTTGGATATTGTGAAGGTACCAAGGTATATAGGCTAATGTATTTGGATACCAAGAAGATGAGCAAAAGTCATGATGTTGAATTTGTGGAACATAAAAGTGCTTGTGAGCACTTGGAGATGTGTCCAAGTGGAAGTAATTGTATATTTGTGAACACATCTTTAATTTCAGCAAAGAAAGAAGAAGAAGATGAAGACAATGAAGATAGTAGAGATGCAAATCAACATAAAGAGCAAAAGAAGTTGAAGAAGAAAATGTATACAATTGGTAAGACTAACAATGAAGAAGTTGAAGATGATGATGAGAAATACCAACTTTTCAGTGAGAAGAGACAAGCTTTGAAAGAAAAGAAGGTTGGAAGAGGCCCTAGAATGCATCAAGGTGAATCTTCTTCAAATAAAAAGAGATATCCTACAAGAAATAGAAAACCACTTGGTGAATGGTAGAAGAACCATAATTTTTCTTAAGTAAGTAAAAAATATGCCAATGTTGCATTCTTTGTTGATCCATTGACTTTATGTGATGCAATGAAGTCCACAGATGTATTGAAATAGGAAAAGGCCATCGAAGAAGAATTCAAATCTCTCATGGACAATAGAATATGGAAATTGACTCAACTTCTACCAAATCGATCTTCAATTGGTTGTAAGTAGATGTTTAGAACTAAGAGGGATGCAATGGGTAATATTGTAGGATATAAGGCAAGATTAGTTGTCAAAAGATACTTACAAGTTGTTGGTATTGATTTCAATGAGACATTTGCTCCCGTGGCCAAATTCATGACTATTAGAACCATTGTGGCAATTGAGATAGTAATGAACTTAGAAATGCATCAAATGGATGTAAAGACAGCTTTTTTGAATGAAGAATTGAAAGAAGACATCTATATGGATCAACCTTAAGGATTTGTTGAAGAAGGTAAGCAACATCTTCTTTGTAAGTTAAAGAAATCTTTGTATGGATTCAAGCAATCATCAAGGGCATGGTATCAAAAAATTGACACATTCATTGTTAATGAAAGATTTGTAAGAAGTGAGATTGATCATTCTATGTATGTGATATAATCAAAAAAAATTTGATGATTTTTATCCTTTATGTAGATGATATAATCATCTTAACCAATACTTTGAAGATGATGGATTGATTAAAGGCAAAGTTAAAAAAGAAATATGAGATGAATGATTTGGGAGAGCTTCACTATTATTTAAGAGTGGAATTTGTAAGAGATTGTCCTAAGAAGACCATCACAATGAGTCAAAGGAAGTATATTAAAAGAATGTTGAAATAATTCAACATAGAAGATTGTAAGCCTATTGGAACACCTTTGGAGTCAAATTTAAAGTTGATGAAGCTTACGGATGAAAAGTTTGCTCAAGTTAAAGGTCAAATGCAAGGTGTTGCATACAAACTAGCAATAGGCTCATTCATGTATGCAATGGATGGCACAAGGGTGGATCTTGCATTTGCAATGAGTATTGTAAGTCAACACATGTCAAAAGTTGGACCAATCCATTGGACAACTATCAAGAGGATCAAGAGGTACTTAAAAGGCACATTGGACTTCAAATTGTGCCTTGGAGGTGATAATATTGCTTTGCATGGTTATTGTGATGCAGATTGGATAAAAGATGCAAATGATAGGAGGTCAATAACGGATTATATATTCTTTGTTGGAGTGGGAGCAATTTCATGGAATTACAAGAAACAATGTACAATTGCAAGGTCCTCAATAGAGATGGTGTTGTGATGAGAGTCTTAGCCCTAAGAAACATTGGATCTTTTTGCCTCTAGTTTCTCAAGTGCAAGATGAGATTCATAAAGTTCATAAAATTGAAGAATTTACATAAAAACATACTTTATTAATCCTAACAAATTATGCCTTTAGAAACCTGCCTTTAATTTTGCTCATAAATCCTAGGATATCATATCAATTGAAGCAAAATTTGGAAACAAAGTACTTAAGGAAGTAAGGAAGTAAACCCCATAAATCTTTTGATTATAGCTCATGTGTGGTTAGAAAGAACCATGTTGTCAAAGTAATCCCTCTATGCCGCCTTTGATTCTAGACCCCCTTTGCTTCACACCTTCATTGCTCCTCATTAACGAAGACCATAGTACTGAAATTTGGTAGGCTTATTGCTTGTTTTTTTTTTTGAACATCCTCCAATCTTTGCTGCAAAATTCCTCTTTGAACTAGAGTTATAGACTCTACCCTTCTTTTTTAATTTTGTCTTCTACCAACTCTAGATCTGACCACAAATTTCCTCATAATTCTTTAAAAATAATTCCAATAGCAATCAGTTTTTTATACAACTTAATAGACTTATATATCTACAAATTCCAGTAGTTTTTATTTAAAATACTACTTTGATCACAAAGATATGCTCCTTCAAAATTCATTGACTTGGAGATAGATCCCTATCACTTTAAAAGAGCATAACATTTTATTCATAAAACAAATGAATATCAAACTTACTCTCATCTCTTTTCTAACTTACATAGATCATGTCTATCAAATTTTACACTCAAATTCATCTCTTAACTCCATTTATACCCAAAAAATCCACACATACTCACTATCCATACAAACCCCAATCCTGCCTTCATTCTAGTTCTCTTCTCATCCAAACCCGGTTACAATTTCACTCATAACTCTTTGCTCAGAGATCATATTGACTTGAGAATTTGTCACAAAGTAGTTAACTCTATAAGGAACAAAAATCCAACAAATTTCGCCTCTAGAGTCCAAGTGGTTCCCAAGAGTCAAGGCCCGGAATTTAGTAACCCTTACTGCCCTAGTCTTAAACACCTGTAACTTTGACGACTCATATCTCCTTTGATATTTAACCAAAAGACATGAGAATTATTTTTATATATTCCTTATCTTGTCTACTACAAACCTACAAGAAATTTGCACTTAAAATCCTCTCTAAGCTCCCTCTACACACCAAAATATACAATACTCTATACATAAATTCTATGCACCTCCAAAAAAACTCTCCTCTTTCTTCTTCACGACCCCTCCTTGTCATCTCCACCCGGTCTCCCTTCTTCTCTTGATCAAAGAGACACCTCAACCATATCTTTTCACCTCTTCAATATTTTCTTTTGGATTAATTTGAAGAAATCTCACTTTTTGAGGTAAATTTCTATTCTATCTTCTTACTATTATTTTTCTACTAACTTCTCTTTTAATTTCAGCCCACAATATATAAGTTCAAATCTAAGATAGAAGAGAATAAAGGTAAAGTAGATCTAAGACAAAATAGAAAAAACCTAATAAGTAGAAAGAAATAATTTAGATTAGATTAGAGATAAAAAAAGAAAGAATTACATCCTACACTGCCAAGTCAAAGAAGCTTGTGTGGTTAAGTTCTTAGCTACTTTGGAGCTGGCATGGATTTGAATCCACTTGAGTTCACTGTAGAAATCCTTGGCTTCATGATTTGGTACTACTAGTGGAAATTTCAGCAAGAAATTAGTAATTTGGCCTACCTATCATCCCTGAGCTTGTGATAAATATTGTAATCCCCAAGATAATGTGGTTATAGCCACAACCCCTTCTCTTTTTTATCCTCTCCTCTTCTAATCTTAATCTTTTTATTTTAACACATTCTTTTATATCTTTCACACTATGTTTTAATTTACAATGCGATAGTAGGGTATATAGTAGCAAGCCATGATACAATGGAAGTAATATGGTTAAGATAAGTTTTGGAGGATATTAAACTTAAGCAATTGGAAGGAATTCCAATGAAGTGTTATAATCAAGGATGCTTTGTTTTTATAAAGAATCCAAAGCATCATTTAAGAACAAAGCACATTGACATTCAACATTACTTCATTAGAGAGAAGATTGAAATGGGAGTAATTGACATGAAATATTGTGCAACGGAAGATATGCTTATTGATTTATTAACAAAGGCATTGATAAAAGATAAGCATCATATGTTGACAAATGCATTAGGTTTGAAAGCCTTTAGCAATTAGCAAAGTGAGGGTATTGAGATTGTTGAGATAAATATTGAGATAAATAGATAAAAATAAGAATAGAATAAATTATCTAATAAAAGATATTATCTTAAGTTGCTAATGGTTAAAAGATTGACTCTTAGCATATAGAAAGGGCATTCTATAGATATAAGATATGATCAAGGGCAAAGATTCAAAGCCAAGAGGTTAAAGTATCTACTAGGAAATATTCAAAGGATTTAGGTAAGAGTAATTAATATATGGCATAGGATATCCTTGTGATATATAAAATACCAAAGGATTCTAAGATCATTAAATATCCTCGTGGTACAAGCCAAAGGATCCTAAAGGCATATGTGTAAAAATCAAATAATAAAAGAAGTCCTTTAGGACAACAACCACCACCTATAAGTAATTGATGTTAGAAAAAAGAGTCATCTTATTCCACACGTCTCTTATATGCAATCTTATTGATTTCTATTTACTTATGTTATGCTTGTTGTGTTTCTTTAATATGAATTTCATGTTTGTCATGTGTTACAAAAATTTAGAAATATAGGACTATATATCAAGATAGAAAAGTGTATATTTCATACTATTCAAGTTGACTTCTTAGAATATATCATCATGAATGATGGCCTCAAGATGGATCCTAAAAAAGTCTATACAATCATGGATTGGAAGATTCCAAAATCAGTAAAAGATGTGCAATGCTTTTTAGAAATTTTCCAATTACTATCAAATCTTCATTAAGGATTTTTTTCAAGTTGCAGCTCCATTGAGAGGCTTAACTTATAAGGACAAATTCGAGTGGAATAAAGAAGCAGAAGCATTATTTGAAGCTTTAAAGATAGCTTTTAATTTTGTATCAATCTTATATTACGTCAATTTTTCTAGGATATTTTTTATGGAAACAGACACATCAAACTTTGCTTTGGATGTAATATTGTTACAAATGGGAGGAGATGAAAAATTCCATCCAATAACTTTTCATTCTAAAAAATTTTCAACAGCAAAAATCAACAATAAAATCCATAATAAAGAACTTCTTACAATTATGGATTCTTTTCAAGAATGGCATCATTATCTAAAAGATTCTTCTAGTCTAATCACCGTATATACAAATCACAAGAACCTCAAATATTTTATATCAACATGCATGTTGAATCGTTGTCAAGCTTGTTGGAATATGTCTTTGTCAAGATTCAAGTTCATTATCACTTATCGGCCATAAAAAAAAATAATAAGGTCTATCTAATGCCTTTCTAGATATTTTTATTTTATATTAAAAGAAAAAAAAAAAAATTTTGATCAACAAAGAACAATCTTCTTGAAATCAGAGCAATTTTATCTTCAAGCAATGAAATCAATATTGATTGTTGATCCAACTTCTATCAAGTAAGTTTAATTAAATGTGTCTTTAGATCTTCTTATTTATGAAATTAAAAATAATTCATCTAAATCTTATGATGCTTTTAAGTTTGAGTTCAAAAATGATCTACTCTATTTTAAAGGATGCCAATATGTTCCAAAAGGTGAAGCACGACTACGTGCTCTTGAATCTCGTCACAACTTCCTTGCAGGAGGACATTTTAGATATAATAAGACTTTGGAACTAATATCAAGAGATTTTTAGTAGCTTCAAATGTGAAAGGCTGTTAAAGAGTTTGTACAGTCATGCGATGTTTGTTTGAGATAAAAAATTCCTTGTCATCAATCTTATAGAATTTTCCAACTATTATCTATATCAAAACAACCTTGGTCTTTTGTTTCTATAGATTTTATCACAGATCTTTCAAATTCAAGTTCATATGATTCTATATTTGTGATTGTAGATCATTTCACCAAGATGGCTCATTTTGTATCATATATAAAATCTATCACATATGAATAAATAACTAAATTCTTCTTTGATAGTATCTATTGTTATAATAGATTATCAAAGGATATTATATCAGATAAAGGGACACAATTTGCATTAAGATTTTGGAGGATTCTTTTCAAAATATTGAAGGTGGATATAAAACTATCCTCAGCTTTGCACCTTCAAATTGATGGACAAAAAGAACAAGTAAATCAAATTTTGGAGCAATATTTGAGATGTACCATTAACTATCATCAAAATAATTGGACAATTCTTTTGCCATTAGTAGAGTTTGCTTATAATAATTCAATACATTTGTCTACTCAACAAACTCCATTAATTGTAAATTATGGTTATCATCCATAACTTAATATATTTGACTTTTTAAAGGTTGATAATCCTACGGTGGAAGATTGGGCAAATCAATTATCAAAGCTATATGCAACAATGAAGGTACAATTAAAAGAAGCTCAAGAACAACAAAAGATCAATACAAATATCTATTGCAAAGAACAGCCTCAATTCTACATGGATAATAAGGTATAGTTATTTTATTGTAATATTAAGATTAATTGTCCTTATAACAAGCTGAATTACTATAGGCTTAGACCATTTCTAATTTGTGAACAAATTAATCCAATTGCCTATTGATTATATCTATGAAAATCTATGAAGATCTATCTTATATTCTAAGTGTCATTGCTTGAATCATATGAGACAATGGATATATAAGGAAGAAGATATAAACCACAAAGTAGATAAGAATGAAAAATTTCAGGTGGAAGAGATCTTAGATTCAAGACGACGTCAAAATCGGCAGGAATATCTTATACATTGATATGGATACAATATCAATGAATGCACATGGAAACCATCTAAGAATCTAGCAAATGCATTAACAATAGTCAATGTGTTTCATTGACGACATCCATCAAAATCATGATGAAGAGTTAAAAAAATCCTTGATATAAAGCCAAGAAAGTTCAAAAGAGATTTCACTCTATCTTATATCATTATCCGCTATTTTTTTGAATTTATTCATGCCAAAAGAGATAGAGAATCAAAAACCTATGAATTCAACTCAAAAACCATTATTTGCTAATTTATTGGATAAGACATTACAGCTATCACAATAAATAGCCGCAGATTAAAGTGCCGAAGATTAGAGAAATTCCAGATCTTTTTAGAACATCGATCGTGGAGTGATTGAGCCAGAATAACTAGAAGCGCCTAAAATTAGGATTGATTTTGGTAACTTTGATTTTTGTGAAATATATTGGGATTTATATTTTTAAGTATTTTGTGAGATCGATTATAGATCTATAGGTGAGATTTTGTAAATTAGTGTATATAATTGTGCTTGTATAGTGCTATGAATTTGGGATTGATCTTATGATTTAATCAAAGATTATTGAAATTTATGTGGGTTGGGACCTCGAAAATTGGGAATTCTAGGTCATTTAGGGTTTTTGAGATTTCTAGCAATTTATTAGTTGGATTAGAGTGAAATTTGTGTATGTGTATAAAAGACTTAATTTTCTACATGTATATGAAATTTAGAAGCAATTAAATGGTGTAAGAAAGAGATATTGGCATTGGACAATTAGCATTAAAGTTGGAGAAGGAAGTCGGCCAACACTTCATTGAATTTTTGGATTGAATTTCTTGCTGGTAAGTTTGATCTTCTTCAAATTTCATGTGCTTGTTGCCAACTTAATTTTTAAGACATATATAAATTTTTAAGCAAAATCAACAGTTTAGTCAATAAATATTGAGATTCTAAACTATCCTAAGGTTGAAATAAGTTAGTTTAGGATTTGTTTTAGGATTTGTTAGGATTTGACCATGGTTGACTAGGATTTAATTAGGATTTGTTTTAGGATTTGTTAGAATTTGACCAAGATTGACTAAGACTTAGTTAGGATTTAGTTATGATTTAGTTTATAATTTATTTTGGAATTTATTAAAATTTGATCAAGATTGATTAGGATTTAGTTAGGATTTGTTTTGGGATTTGTTAGGATTTGATTAGAATTGATTAAGATTTAATTAGGATTTAATCAAGATTTAATTAGAATTTATTTAGGATTTATTTTAGGATTTGTTAGAATTTAATCAAGGTTGGCTAGGATTTTATTAGGATTTATTTTAGGATTTATTAGAGTTTGATCAAGATTGATTAAGATTTAGTTAGGATTTATTTTAGGATTTTTTAGGATTTGACTAGGGTTGATTAGGATTTTGTTAGGATTTAGTTAGGATTTAGTTTAGGATTTACTTTAAGATTTATTAGAATTTGATTAGAATTTGATTAAAATTTAGTTGGGATTTGTTTTAGAATTTGTTAGGATTTGATCAAGAATTGATTAGGATTTAGTTAAGATTTAGTTAGGATTTAGTTTAAGATTTATTTGAGAATTTATTAGGATTTGATCAGGATTGACTAGGATTTAATTAAGATTTATTTTAAAATTTATTAGAATTTGATTAGGATTGACTAAGATTTAATTAGGATTTAGTTAGGATTTAATTTAAGATTTATTTTAGAATTTATTAAGATTTGATCAAGATTGAATAGGATTTAATTAACATTTATTTTAGAATTTATTAGGATTTGATTAGAATTGATTAGGATTTAGTTAAGATTTGTTTTAGGATTTGTTAGGATTTAATTAAGGTTGATTAGAGTTTAGTTAGGATTTATTTTAGAATTTGTTAGAATTTGATCAAGATTGATTAGGATTTTATTAAGATTTATTTTAGAATTTATTAGAGTTTAACCAAGGTTAATTAAGATTTATTTAGGATTTGTTTTAGGATTTTTTAAGGTTTGACCAAGATTGACTAGGATTTAGTTAGGATTTATTTTAGGATTTGTTAGAATTTGATCAGGATTGACTAGATTTAATTATGGTTTGTTTTAAGATTTGTTAGGATTTAATTAGGATTAACTAGGATTTAATTAGGATTAACTAGGATTTAATTAGGATTTGAAGTAGATAGAATTTGATAATATCTTATAGAGAAGCTTCCTAGAAACTTCATAAATATGGATTCATCTTCAATTCATATCTATGGATGATTGATAGGCTAAAAACTTGGCCAACAAAGTAGCCATGTATCGTACAAATTAGTAGCTTGTGGAACAAGCTAGCCAGGTGCTACACATGTTGGTAGCTTGTAGAACAAGTTAAGTACGTGGCACATGTGTAGGAAACTTATCTTACAAGTTTGACATGTATCTTGCAAGTTGGATAAATGTTGGACGTCCTATAGAATTCCACGACATAGTTCTTATATAGATAGTATATATAGAGACAAGAGTGAAGCCTTCTTCATTCTTGTCAATACCTTTCTTATCAACCACTACAAAGTTGTTGTCTAATAAATTGAATGGTAGTAGATTTGTGATGAAATCCATTGAGATAGAAGACTATGGCCATCTTGGAATAAGCAAGGGTTGTAAGAGTCCATAAGGACAATGTCGAGGATTTTTGGACCTTAAACAGGTGTCGCAAGAGAGTACAAAGTCTTTCACTATCTTTTACATTTGAGGCCACCAAAAATCTCAAGAAATAAGTTCTAAGGTCTTATTAAAAGCAAAGTGACCCCTAGTTGGAAAGTCATGGTGAGATTGAAGAACGCGTAGTTATGTAGGTCCTTCTTGGATATATAAATGTTCTTTAAAATATAGAAGGTCTTCATTAAATTTGAACTTATCAGCATTTTTTTTCAAGCAATGCTTGACATCAAAGATTAAAGTATCATTAGTGGTTGTAGCACACACTTCATTGAGGAAACTAGAATCAATAGATATTAATATAATAGTAATGCAAAGGTAAAATTACTTTTTTTTTAATAAAATTATATATTGTTGTTCAAATGCTGCCTCTTCTATCCTAAGTATAAGATATGATCTCTTTGATAAAGCATCATACAATCTTTGTTGCTTCCTAGGTTGATAAGTGATAATAAAATTAAATCAAGATAGCAACATATTCCATCAAATTTGGTGATGATTAAGAATCTGAGCTAATATAAAAAAATTTAAATTCTTGTAATTTGTATATATAATCACACGATGCATTGTTCTTTTAAAAAAATGATGTCATTCTTGAAAAAAATCCACAATAGCAAAAAACTCCTTATTATGGATTTTATAATTAATTTTGGCAGCAGAGAGTTTTTGAGAATAAAATGCAATAGGATGGAGTTTATCATCTATATCCATTTATAAAAGTATGGCCCCTAGTACAAAATCCAAAGCATTAGTCTCTATATAGAATACCTTTGTAAAATCTACATGTATTAAAATTGGGGCTATAATAAACGCTATCTTCAGGTCTTGGAATACCTTTGTAAAATCTACATATACCAAAATTGAGGCTATAATAAACGCTATCATGAGGTCTTGGAATGCCTTCTCCACTTGAGGTTCCCATTCTAAGTTGTCCTCACATGTCAATCAAGTAAGAGAGGCAACAACTTGAGAATAATTTTTGATGAAGATTTGATAGAAGTTAGCAAATTCAAAAAAATATTGTACGTCTCTCACAATCTGCAAGATTGCCCATTATATAGTTGCCTCTACCTTTATAGAATCCATTGCCAAATCCTTAGTAGATACGATGTATCTCAAAAATTCCATCTTAGATTGATAAAATACACATTTTTTTGGTTTGGCATATAAATCTATATTTCGCAGTTTTTATAATATCAACTTGACATATCCTTCATGTTCATCCAAATTTTTTGAGTAGATGAAGATATCATCAAGATAGATCACCACAAACTTGTCTAAGTATTCTAAAAAAATATCAATCATTAAATGCTGAAAGCTAGCAAGTACATTTGTTAATCCAAAGGGCATGACATTATATTCAAAATGTCCATACCTTATCGGAAATGCAGTCTTCTATTTATCTCCCTCCTTGATCTATACCAGGTTATATATTTTGTAAAAATCTATCTTAGTATAGATCTTAGCTTGGCCGAGTTGTTCTAAAAGTCCTAAGATTAACGATAATGGATAACAATTCTCTTCATTGTAATCTTATTCAATTCCTAATAATCAACGTACATATGCAAGAAACCATCTTTTTTCTTCATAAAAAATATAGATGTACTTGTTCGAGACTTTGAATGATTGATGAAGTTCTTTGCAAGATTTTCATCAATATAATCTTTTAATATCAAAAGTTTATTTTGAGAAAGATTATAAATTGGGCTAAAAGATGGTTGCATTTATTTTGGACAATCTATAGCACAATCATATGGTCAGTGCTTCAACAATATATCAACATTTTTCTTTTGAAAAACATCTTGAAATTTGTTATATTGCTTTCGAATACTTGTTGATGAAGTCATATCTTCTTTAACTAGAGTCACATAAATAACAAATGATGTATCTTCTTTGACCGATCTTATGAAAGCCCTTGCTTTATTTACCAATTTATAACTTTTTATATTTTTATAAAAAGTTATAAATTGGTAAAAAGTTATAAATTGATTTACCAATTTACAACTTTTTATAAAAAAAATTGCATGGATCTCTATTAGCAATATTACTATTTGTGACCTCCAATCTATAAATGGATTATGCTTTTTCAACTAAGATAGTCTAAGAATAACAAGATTTGAAGGAATTCTAATAACATTGAACATAATCTGGCTTCTATGATCTTTGAACGATACTTCTATAAGCATGGTTTCATGGGTGATACTACCAGAGGCTAAAGGTCATTTGTTTTTTTATCTATATATGAATAGGTTTAGATTTTTGTACTAGACAAATTTTATAAAGCTTAGTGAATGCCTCATCTACAAAACAAGCAGATGCCTTCAAATCTAACAAAGCAGTTGTTTGAAGCTTTTAAGGGCCAAAATACAAAGGAATCGTAAAATATCAAGTTAAGCAAAAAGAGAAGAATCTAAATAATTTTGTAATGTTGGATTGTCCAGCCGCACAATCCCTACTATGGCTGAACATTGTCATTTTCTTGAACAATTATATTTCTAATTTTAGTAATATATTAATTTTATTTCTTCAAGTAATTGCCAACCTTGTAGCCTTCCTTGTCACAATATAGGCATAGACCTTCTTCCATTTGATGCTTCTTCTTTTAAAGGACTAAAAGTTTAAATCATACTATATCAAGTTGCATATCTTCTACTTCTGACTGTGAACTCAAAATGCTTCTTGATGTAAGAAGGCTTATGGCTTCATTGAGCAATTGTCAATCTAGAAGTGATAATAAAAAATTATTTACATCATTTCTTAATCTTAACAAAATTGGCTCATTAGGGCTTCTTTGTTTCAATTAATGTTGTATGCTAATTACTTAAAATTAGATACATAAATTAATACAAAGTACATCCCTTGATGTTGTCAAGTAGAGAGAATTTGCCTTGGAAAAATGCTATCGTGGTGAGAGTCTTAGCCCTAAGAAACACTGGGTCTTTTTTTGCCTTTCGTTTCTTAAGTGCAAGATGAGATTCATAAAGTTCATAAAATTGAAGAATTTATATAAAAACATACTTTATTAACCCTAACATATTCTGCCTTTAGAAAACTGCCCTCAAATTTGCCCATAAATCCTAGGATATCACATCAATTGAAGCAAAATTTGGACACAAGGTACTTAAGGGAGTAAGAAAGCAAACCCCAAAAAACCTTTTGATTATAGCTCATGTGGTTAGAGAGAACCATGTTGTCAAAGTAATCCCTCCATGCTGCCTTTGATTCTGGACCCCCTTTGCTTCACACCTTCATTGCTCTTCATTAAAGAAGACCTAAGTGCTGAAATTTGGTAGGCTTATAGCTTGTATCATGTTGTAAACACCTTCCACATATTGCTCCAAGAGCCTTCTCCAAACTTGAGTTATAGGTTCCATCCTTCTTCTTTAATTTTGCCTTCTAACAACTCTGGATCCCACCACAATTTTCCTCATAACTCCTCGAATATAACTCCAATAGCAATCAGTTTTTTACAAAACTTAATAGACTCATATATCTACAAATCCCAACAAATTTTATTCAAAATACTACTTTGATCACAAAGATATGCTCTCTCAAACTTCACTGATTTGGAGATAGACCCCTGTCACTTTGAAAGAGCATAACATTTAATTTATAAGACTAATGAGTATCAAACTTACACTCATCTCTTCCTTAACTTACATAGATCATGTCTATCAAATTTCACACTCAAATTCGTCTCTTAACTCCTTTTATACCCAAAAAAAACCCACACACATGCACTGCCCATACAAACCCTCAACCTTGCCTTCACTCTATTTCTCTTTTCATTCAAATTGGTTACAATTTCACTCATAACTTGACTTGAGATTTTGACACAAAGTAGTTAACTCTATAAAAAATAAAAAACCTAACAAATTTTGTTGCTAAAATCCAAGTGGTTTCCAAGAACCAAGGCCCGAAATTTTGTAACCCTCACTGCCCTAGTCTTAAACACCTACAACTTTCACGACTCATATCTCCCTTGATACTTAATCAAAAGACATGAGAATTATTTCTATGAGTTTCTTATCTTGTCTACTACAAACCTACAAAAACTTGCCTTTAAAATCCTCTCCAAGCTTCCTCTATACACAAAAATATATACTAACTATAAAAAAAAATCCTATGCCTTCCAAAAAAAACTCTCCTCCTTCTTCTTCACGACCCTTCCTTGTCATCTCCCTCCTGGTCTTCTTTATCCTCTTGGTCAAAAAGACCTCTTAGCCCATGTCTTTTCCACTTCCTCAACCTTTTCCTTTTTATTAACTTGAAGAAATTTCACTTTTCAAGGTAAATTTCCATTGTATCTTCTTACTACTAATTTTCTATCAACCTTTCTTCTAATCTTAATCTTTTTATTTTAATGCATTCTTTTATATTTTTCACATTATATTTTGATTTACAATACGACAACGCTGTTGTATGTCATGAAGTCTTGCTTGAGAATACTCCGGGCACCTGGCTGTGGAAGATAAAAGAAAAATACGCAACAATAACTAGTCCTAACTTCTCTAATCAACCTCTAAGTAGTCTTTAATCATACCTTAATTAAATCCTAGTCAACCTTGATCAAATTCAACAAAATCGTAAAATAAACCATATTAAATCCTAATCAACCCTAACAAACCCTAAAACAAATCCTAACTAACCTTAGCCAAATCCTAACTAAATCCTAAAGAAATCCTAAGGTAGTTTTAGAACCTCAACAACTACCAAACAAACTATTGATTTTGATTGAAATTTTGCACATATCTTATTAGTTTAGTTGAAAACAAGCACATTAAGTTTGAAGAAGATCTAATGTCACAAAAAGAAGAAAAATCCATAAATTTGCATAGGTGACGGCCGGCCTCCTTTTCTAGTCTTGATGCCAATATTCCAGTATCTAAATCTCTTGTTTACACCGTTCAATTGCTCTCAAATTTTGTATATGCATAAAAAAATAAGTCTACTATCCACATACACAAATTTCACTCCAATCCAATTAGCAGATTGCTCAAAATCTCAAAAATCCTAATTAACCCTCAAAACTTAATTTCCAAGACCTAGACCCATTTAAACCTCAATTACGTACAACTAAATTGTTAGATTTAGCTCAAATTTATAGCACATATTAACAACAACAATACCTAAAAATCTAAGAATTTTCAGCCATGGATCTGCTACAAAACTTTTGAAATTGCCTAAAACATCAACCCTATTTTATTTCATAAAATCCCAAGTTGCCAAAATCAACCGTGACTTTGCAAAGCTATTACAAAGTCATTTCTTATCCAAATCACTCCTAATTAACTTCTATGCAAAATCTCTTAAGTCTTCTCTCTAATCCCATCTTTCGATTTGCCAAAAGACTCTTAATTTGCCCTAAGCAGCCGTTTTAGTAGCCAAAGGTCTGTTTTCGACCCTTTCCTACAAACGGCCAACCCTTGGTTATCAATCTAATCTATCCTAGGGATTTTATAGCCCAACCCTATCTTCAACTTAACCTTAATTTCAATCATGCTAGTCATTTATCCTTTTTATTATATTTTTACTATTTTATGGCCTTTCTAAAGCAGTAAAAGAATTACTACAACCTAGAAGGTAAAATTACTTACTAATTCTTATCTACTAGCTATTAAGTAAAGAAAATAAACTAAGAGGCTTTCATAAAAACCTTGTTAAAATATGTTGAATTCTTAATGAACTAAGATAATAGAGTATTAATTAAAAAATCATTTTTAGTCATAGTTTCACCATATAATCGTATTACAACACAACAACGTCGGGTTCCTAGCTGCTACTAGAACTAACAGGGAACATGAGAGGAAGCCGTGCAAGTATCTTCTATACTTGCACAATATTTGTTCAAGCTTTCAAATTATACTTATATTATATTTGTATTATATTTGTACAATATTTGTATAATTATAAAGTATAAATCCTTGACTAATACTTGTATAAATACTTATATAATACTTGATATAATACTTGTACTAATACTTATATAAAATAGTATATAATCCTTGGTATAATACTTGTACAAATACTTATATAAATATTTATTTAAATATTATGTATAATATTTATAAAATACTTATATAAATACTTGATATAAATACAAGTATATATACTTATATAATAAGTATAAGCAAAGTGTGTATATACTCAAGTATACCTCAAAATACAACCGCATATGAAGAATACAAGTTATACAATAAGTTGAAACTATATAAATCACTAAAAATCCATCAAAAGTTCAAATTAAGCATGATTATAGCCTATAGAAAGCTAATAATCCATTGTAAATCATATCAAAATTTCACAAGTAGATATCTTACTGCTTAAAAGTTATGGCTAAAAGAAATAGGCACTAAAATTTTCCAACAAATGCAAAGGCAGCAAAGCTCCTCTTCACTTTAGCCTTTGTTGTGATTACTTCCCTTCTCTAAATTGGGCATGAAATAGCTTTTTAGAAAGCTCACTCTATCATCTAACTTGTTCTAAAATTTCGCATGCATGCCTCTCAAACTTCAGATTTTATAGCTAGTTGATTCTACTCTTCAAACCCTAGCAACAATTTGCCCTCTTGACACTTCACGGCTCATAAAACTTTTATAAAAGCTCTAAATGTATTGATTTTTGTTTTCATGGAAAGCTTATATAAGCTACTATAAGCATCTAAAGTATCAAAAAGATTGAAGATATTTTCCGATTTGGGTGGTTGAACAAAGTTTCTGCCCCTCTTCATTGGATGGTAGCAAATCCTTTCCTACTCTCAAGCTCACAACTTTTCCTCTTCAACTCTAAATGCTACAAGAAATATCTTGATAGAAAGTTAGCATGATTTTCCACACTTTCAATAAATTTTACCAAGAAAGACTCGAAATCCAACTTGCAGTGGTAGATCGAAGTTTCTATTGCCACTTTTCGATAGCAGCAGACCTCATTCTACTAAAATAAGCATAACTTTTTGCTCACAATTCCAATACAAGCAAGTAAGTAGGTTCTAGAATCCTCGAAACTTGAAGAACACACACCTCAATTTTCATTGTAAACACTTTTATATCCTTAAAGCTATCTCTCTTCAAAGTTCACTGCTCAAAAACTGCCAAACCTTAGGTCTAGTAAGAGGAATACATTTTCCTTTCCTTCCATATCAATCTATGACACGCCCACATGGGCAGCCAAATCCTATTAGACAGGCCCTATTCACCCCATGCTCTTCTTTCTTATCCCTTACAAGGTGCATTCTACCTCAAAAGTCTACAAGAAAGGTAAAATTACCTTTATCTTTCTTCTAATTACAAAAGAGTCTATTCTAGAATATAAGTAAGGTAGGAATAAAACAAACAGCCCTCTTAATTCACTAACTAAGTGGTTAAAATAAATCTTCTCCTTATATTATCTTATAAAATAACCTCTAGTATTGACACATGTAATAATAATAAATAGAAGATATATAATATTTTTACACATTGCACATAAATGCAGTATGACAATATAATGCTCAGATCTTAATTGTTGCTCAATAAGCCTTGTCATGTTCTCCAAATGCTTCCGTAAATGTTTCTATGAAAAATTCAAAATTGCTCAAAATTGGTGATCTCTTATCAAACTAGGGAGCAAACCATAATAATGCTTGTCTTGTAAGTAAGGTACCAACCAATCGAGCCTATTATTCTTTTGTTGAATAAGTATCAAGTTATAGGACCATTACTAATCAATTTTTGATTGACAAACCTTTAGAACTTTGAACGCATGGCATCATATTTCTCCAAAAGACTAACTTGAAGTTCCTTATATTATTGAATAGGTAGATTTTCTTGGCGTAGTATAGGTAGTACTGCATCTTCAAGCACAAAAGTTGGAGGTGGATGTAATGTAGATTGTTGCATTTTGGATATTGCGTCGTTACAAAGTTTTATAATAATTCCTTCAATCTTTAAAATCCTAACAGATAAAATAATAAGAATACTTATAATAGCATCTAATTTGGACTTGGAAGATTTGATCATACTAATGTCTTGACTTCTAGCCATTCTAAAAGAAAAAATATATATATATATATATATATATATATATATAATATCAGTTTAGAAGAAAATAATTTATAATCTCTAAAACACTTTAAGACCTTCACGTAGAGGGGTGATTCACTTTCTCACAAGAAGGATAAAGCTCTAATATTATAATGAAAAATATCAATTTAAAGGAGGATAATCTACAATCTCTAAAGCATTGGTATACCTTTGAATAGATGGATAATCTATTCTTTAACAAAAAGGATCCAACTCTAATATTGAAGATGAAGTTAGTTTCAACAAACTATTGAGGACATAAGAATATAAAATAAGAAACTTAAACTAGAACAAGGTTTCTAGAAGAAAACAACAAGAATTTGAATTAATTAGATGAATATAAGAATAACATCAAAAAATATGAATTAGAAATCCAAGAGATGCATTGTCGAGACTGAAGAATTCTTTAGCCTCGACTCGTATATATATCCCTATTTAGGATGCTTCCTGAATGGCTTCTATCAAACTAAGAAGCTTTTAAAACAGCTTCTATCAATTAGAAAGCTTCTTGAACTTGTTCCATTAACCAAGAAGCTTCTTGAGCTCCTTCTACTAACTAAAACTTTTCAACTGACTTGTATCAAATTAGAAAGCTTTTAGAATATTCTAAAAGATTCTATGAATCTCCAAAGTATATATTTCTAACAGTTGGGACCATGCAATTGAACAATCTAACATTACAAAATTATTTAGATTCCTCTCTTTTTGTTCAATCTGCTTATTGTTTTATAATTCTTTTGTATTTTGCCTTCAAAAGCTTTAGACGACCATCTTATTAGAATTAAGGGCATCTATTTATTTTACAAATGAAGCATTCACTAAACTTCATAAAATTCCTCTAGTATAGAAATCCAAACCTATTCATGTAGAGATAACAAATAGACGGCCCTTATCCTTTGGTAATATCATCCATGAAACCACGCCTATAGAAGTGTTATTTAAAGATCAAAGAAGTCAAATTATATTCAACATCATTAGGATTTCTTTAAATCTTATTATTCTCAAACTATCTTGGTTGGAAAAGCATAATCCATCTATAGTTTAAAAATTACAAAGAATAATATTTTTGATAGAAATCCCTGCAAAAAAATGCTAATATATTATCAAAGCACCAATTATATAACTCTGCTATAGATCTTTAGAAAGAAATGTAACCACCTTTTGATCCAATCTATAATCTTTCTCAAAATGAACTTTCCATATTCAAAGATTACATTGATGAAAACCTTGCAAAAAACTTCATCAAGCATTCAAAGTCTCCAATAGGTGCACCTATACTTTTTATGAAGAAGAAGGATGGTTTCTTGCATATGTGCATTGATTATCGGGGTTTGAATGAGATAACGGTGAAGAATTGTTATCCACTACCATTAATCTTAAGATTTTTGGAACAACTTGGCTAAGCCAAAATCTATACTAAGATAGATCTTTGTAGAGCATATAACTTGGTACGGATCAAGGAAGGAGATGAATGGAAGATTGTATTTTGGATAAGATATGGACATTTTAAATATAATATCATGCCCTTTGGACTAACAAATGCACCGGCTATCTTTCAGCATTTAATAAATAACATCTTTTGAGAGCACCTAGATAAATTTGTGGTGATTTATCTTGATGACATCTTGATCTACTTGAAAAATCTAGAAGAACATGAGGGACATATCAAGCTGGTATAATAAAAGCTACAAGATATAGATTTATATGTCAAATCAAAGAAATGCATATTTTATTAACCTAAGATATAATTTTTGAGATACATCATATGTACTAAGAGTTTGATGATAGATCCCACAAAGGTAGAGGCAATTATGCAATAGGCCATTCCAAAGACTATGAGAGACGTACAATGTTTTCTTGGATTTGCTAACTTCTATCAGATCTTTATCAAAAATTACTCTCAAGTTGTTACCCTTCTTATTTAATTGATATGTAAAGATAAGTTAGAATGAGGGCTTTAGGCAAAGAAGGTATTCTAAGGCTTTAAAATGGCATTCAGTATAGTCCCAATTTTAGTGCATCTATACTTTACAAAGGCATTCTATATGAAAATTGATACTTTGGATTTTGCATTAGGGGCCATACTTTCACAAATGGATATAGCCAACAAATTCCATCCTATTATATTTTATTCTCAAAAAGTCTCTCCTATAAAAATTAATTTTGAAATCTATAATAAGGATCTAGTTACTATTGTGGACTCTTTTAAAAAATGGCTTTATTTTCTTCAAAGAGCAATGTATCCTATAACTATATATATAGAATACAAGGACTTATAATATTTTATATCAATTTAGATTCTTAATTGTCACCAAGCTCAATAGATGATGTTGCTATCTCAATTTAACTTTGTTATCAATTATCAACTTGAAAAGTAATAAGAATTATTTAATGCTTTATCGAGAAGATCATATCTTAGACAAGTTAGAAAGATAGGAGAGGCAATGTTTGATTAATAATATATAATTTTATTGAAATCACAGCAATTTCACCTTTGCATTACTATTACATCAATATTTATTGATTCTACCTTCTTTAATGATATACGTGCTACAACCACTGATCACACTTTGGTTGTTGATATCAAGCATTGCCTGAAAGAAAATATTGACAAGTTCAAACTTGAAGAAGACCCTCTATATTTTGAAGAATATTTGTATATCCTAAAAGGATCTACACAGATGCACATTCTTCAATCTTGCCATGGCTTTCCAACTACAGATTACTTTGGATTCAATAAGATCTTAGAACTTATTTTTCAAGATTTTTAGTAGTTTCAAATGTAGAAGGCAATAAGGACTTTGTAATTTCTTGCGACATCTATTCAAGGTCCAAAAGTCCTCGACATTGTCTTTATCAACTTTTATAATCCTTGTCTATTCCAAGACGGTCATGGTCTTCTATCTTAATAGATTTCATCACGGATCTATCACCATACAATTCATTAGACAACATTCTTGTGCTGGTTGATCAATTCAAAAAGATGGCTTATTTTATTCCTTGTAAAAAGACTAGTAAAGAAACGGCAAGACTCTTTCTTGACAATATTTATCGATATCATGGCCTATCGGATGATATTGTATCCGATTGAGGATTCCAATTTATATCTAAGTTTTGGAGATATCTTTTTGAAATATTAAAGGTGGACATTAAACTTTCTTCAGCTTTCTATCCTCAAACTGATGGCCAAACAAAATGAGATAATCAAATTTAAGAGCAGTATTTGTAATGCAGTATCAACTATCAATATGACTATTGAATCTTGTATCTACCATTAGCAAAGTTTATATATAATAATACTATTCATGCCTCAACTCAGCAAACACCATTTTATTCTAACTATAGATATCATCCAAAGCTTGATTTATAGAGTATTCTAAAAAATAACAATCCAGCAACTGAAGGATTTATAAAGCATCTATCACAACATCAAACAACCTTGAAGCTTCAACTATAAGTAGCTCAAGATGCTTACAAGTTATCTACAAATAAATTCAAAAATCAACTGTCTATTTTTCATATTAGAGATAAAATATGACTTCTTCGACAAAACATGAAGACCAAGTGACTATGCAACAAATTAGATTAGTAGAGGTTAGGACTAGAAGCAAATTAATCTAGTAGTATATCCCTTGGGATTACCATCTTCTATAAAGATACATCTAGTTTTTCATATCTCTCTTTTAGAACCTGATAGAGAGTCACATATTTTGAAAAGAGTACAACAGTTGTCACTTAATATTGAAATTGAAGACCATGAAGAATACAAGATTAAAAAAAATACTTGATTTATAGCAAAGGTAGAGCAGATTGGAATATCTTGTTCATTGGCAAAGCTATAATATTAATGAGCACACATAGTAACCAGCCAAAAATCTCACCAATGCACTTCAAAAAATATAAGAATTTCATCAATTCTATCTCCACAAATCCAAACGTATTTGATGATAATTTCTTGGTGAAGATTGGATTCAAGTAATATTCATAAGAGAGGGAGATTTAAACTAAAGCCTTCATTAGTATGTAATCATTTGTTCCAAGATAGAATAGAGTGATAGAAACAAATTAATCACCATGTCAAACCTTTAAGCATTGAGAGAATAAGATTTAGAAGATTTATTTGCTATACAAGTTTTAAACAAATCAATACAATTTTCATAGTCTTCAATTGAACAAAGTGAAGACAATACATTTCAATACCAAGTATGACCTTACTTGGAGCCATTAGGAGTAAGATCCAACCATGCAAGTCTCAATTCTAATACTCAAGCTTCAGTGATATTGCTTGAGTTTAGAAAGGTAAATCCTTTTAGTCTTGAAATCTTGTTTAGAGGGTATTTTGAAGGTTGCAATGAAGATCAAATCCTTGGATGGGATATTTCAACAACAGAGGTATTAATTCAAGACCATAGGCAATTTCTTTGAGGACTAGTAGAATCTATTATCCAAGAATGGAGAACAAAATATATAGCTTATAAAATTTCAATCTAAATTCCAAAATAAGTCTTCTATATGCTCAAAAAATTTCAGTCCAATCCAACTTACAAATTGTGGAAAATCAACCAAAACCAACACTGATGTCACTTTGCTGCCAACTTGAAAGTTGATGTAGATATTCCAATAGAAATTTCTCTTTCTCTAACTATTAAATTGAGCTAAAAATTGGTATATAGCTTGATCTTTAAGTCTTCTAATATCATGCCAAATTTTACCTTGATTTAATTAATAGATCTTTAGATATTGCAAGAATCCTAAACAACCCTAAACTGCTAATTTTTGATACCTTCTCATACTAAAGATCAAATTAATCCTAGATGTACTATTAGATTGTTACAAAATTTTATTCAATTGTAGTACATTGAATCACCTACACATTTTCAAATTTTTGATCATAGATGTTATATTAATTGCACAAAATAGCCAAGAGTGATAGTCCTAATTTTATTACATAAAAATCCAATCTCCAATATAAATCCTAATTTTAGATAATAATTGCTAAGCCTTTTCAAATCTTATAGAAATAATTCTAATGCTTTTGAAATAAGCTTAAAGTTAGCTCTCCAGCCTTAATTGTTGATCTCTGAATAATTTGATATCTTGCCCTTGGTAGCCATTTTTATGGCCGGAGGTCTGATTTTGACCTTGTCCCATACATGGTCAATCCCTAGGTATCAATCCAACTTATTCTAAGGGTTTTTAAACTTGATCCTATTTTCAACTTAATTCTAATATTAATCATATAAATTATTTATCTCTTCTATTCTATTTTTATTAACTTATGGCTTTTTAAAAATAATAAAAAAGTTTTTACAACTTATAAAGAAAATTTAATAATTAATTTTTATCTATTAACTAATAAGATAAGAAAATAATCTAAGAGGCTTTCATAAAACCTTCCTTAAGTATCTTGAATTTCTATTGAATCAAGATAATTGAATATTAGGTAGAAATCATTCTTGTTTATGTTTTTTATTACATAAATGTGTTACAACACCACAACATATGTAGTAAGATTGAGCTCTTCTTAAAACTTATTGCTAAAGAAGAAGGTGATGTTAGGAATATACACTTTGGGAATTCACAAAATCTTTTAGAATATTTTAGAAATTCTTAAGTAAGTAAAAATCAATTGAAAAGCTTCCTAATTGATGAAAATAGCTCAAGAAGCTTCTTAGTTAATAGAAGAAGCTCAAGAAGCTTCTAAATTAGTAGAAGGAGCTTAAGAAACTTTCTAGTTGGTAGAAGCTGCTCAAGAAGCTTCTTAACTTGATGGAAGCTGTTCAAAAAGTATCCTAGACAGGGATATATATAGGAGTCAAGATTGAAGAGTTCTTCAGTCTCAACAATGCATCTCTTGGAGTTCTAGCTCACCTTTCTTGGTGTTGATCATATACTCATTTGATTAATTCAAATTCTTGTTGGTTTTTTTTTGAAACTTTGTCCTAGTTCAAGCCTCTTACTTTTTATTCTTATGTATTTGATACTTATATCAAGATCACAACTTTTAGAAGATAAAGAATGATCTTCATCAAGGGTTATTACAAATACAAAGATAGCTCATAAATAAAAAATACGGAAGGAATATCCTACAATTTTCAAGGTGTGAAAATCTAGATATTCACTTAGCCTTAGAAATATCTATATTATTTTATACCTATTCTACCTTATTTTGAATAATTTATAGCCATATAAAAATGGTGGAATTTTTTGATTTAAAACATAGTCTAAAATATGAACATTGTAAATAAGCTTGATCTATTAGCTATCAAAGCATTAAAAAAAAAATCTATAAAATTTGTACATGAATTTTTTTACATATCTTGGATCTTCATAAATATTTTCATTAAGTACTTGTGTTATAACATAACAACTCTTGGATTGTATTTTATCTAAAAATAAATCAATATATATATTTATTCACTTATAATTACCAAAGTCAATAAATATATATTTTTTTATATTTATTGAATCATACAATATATCTAATATATAATAAACATTCAATTTCTACTATATTTTATTAAAACACATAATACAAAAAAATAAGAGATTGAAAAAGTCTTAGACTCGAGGTAGCACTATAATAAAATAAAATATTTTATACATAGGTATAGATAGAATATTAGTAAATGCTTATAAGAACCATTTAAAAATCTTTTAAATGCACTTAAGAATTTTTTATTTTTTATTAATATAGACTAGTTATTAATATCAATAATAAAATGATATAATATAAAAAAAATAAGACCAATTATTATTCTTTTTTTTATAGATTTTTCTTTTCTAAGAAGAGAACCAACAACTATCTAATTTATCTAAAAACTATCATTTATAAACATGTAGATTATTCATTCAAATTGTTACAACTTCTAAAATACTAAAATTAAATTGAAGATTCTTAAGAATGATATATTCTTTAAATAAATAGCTAATTTTAATAAATATAAAATGATAATATTTAAATAGAGCCTTGATATTTGATAATATTATTCAAAGTAGGTATTATATTTAATTTTAATAAAATAGTCCATAATCAATAAATTTAAATTTTTATATTTTGATATAAAAGATTTATAATAAAATATATTAATAATCACTAGTATTTTAAAACTTGATAGTAGATTTAAATTTGATATTTTTATTTATAATATACTTAAGAAATTATTAATATCCTCATAGTTTTTGCTATTGCCAATACAACCCTCTATCCACCACATGCCATCTACTGTCAAAGACAAGGACATGAATCATAAAAGAACAAAATATACTCTCATGCTACTCAAAATCACTTGAAGATGGTATAATATTAAAATTAGAACGGCTATTATCAAAGACAAGAAGATTAGAGACTCTTGAACAAGACTAGGAACAAGAAAGGCATTGACAAGAGTGAAGAAGGCTTCACTCTTGTCTCTATATATACTATCTATCTAAGAACTATGTCATGGAGTTCTATAGGACCTCCAATACGTATCCAACTTACAAGACATATGTCAAATTTGTAAGATAAGTTTCTTACATGTGCGCCATGTACTTAGCTTGTTCTACAAGCTACCAATATGTGCAACACGTGGCTAGCTTGTTCCACAAGCTACCAATATGTACGACATGTAGCTATCTTATTGGCCAAGTTTCTAGCCTACCAATCATCCATAAATTTGAATTAAAGATGGATCCATATTTATGAAGTTTCTAGGAAGATTTTCTATAAGATATTATCAAATTCTACCTACTTTTATCTATCTATATTAACTAGATAATTATTGAAATAAATTTTGATTGTGATATTACCTCTCTTTTTAAAAACGAGTTCCACAAGGAGAAGTGATTACGTATTTCGAAAGTCTAAGTTATGCATCAAATTATATTTGCTATATATTTTGATCTTTGCTCATTTTGAAGATAGTTGATAAGTCTTTTCAGCTATTTATAGTATCCCATACTAAGACAAGAGTACCACCTTATTATTTGATCATTGTTGAGACTTTCATAACTTCCTTCAAAGAAAACATTTGGAACACCATCAAAAGTAGTTCCTACCTCTAAAAATATCACCAAATACTAGGAGTCTCTTCTAAGGTTATAATATCAAATATGTTATATCTCGCTCTCAATCTAAAGAAGAACATGTCATTTTTGAGAGTCTTCATCTCTATTCCGCCATCTTGAAGGTTGTTATAGCCATAATATCTTGTCCAATAAATCAGAAAATGATGGTTCTTGAGCTGAATTCATAGGTTTTTGATTCTCTATCTCTTTTGGCATGAACAAATTCAAAGAAATAGTAGACAATGATATAAGATAGAATAAAATCTCTTTTAAACTTGCTTGGCTTTATATCAAGGATTTTCTTAACTTTTCATCATAGTTTTGATGAATGTCGTTGTAGAATGGGTCGGAATTTTAGGATTTACAATACATAGTTTGTAGGGTTAAGAGTAGGCAAGAAGCCGATAAATAGCCAATTTAAAAGGCAGCATGGATAAGGAAGTTAGAAAAAGTGGTTATCGTTGGTTGTATAGCAGATAATACTGATTGGGGTAAGTAAAAATTTATTCGGACAGTAGCAGTAAGGGTCAGACTGTGATAGTCCTAAGTCTGGGTAAGCTTGGTGCTACCTCTCTTTCTTTTGTTAGATTGTAGCGGAGGATCCGGATTCTATTCCAAAGGATTATACCATGGCAAGGATGAAGTACAGTAATAAAACGGAAAATTTATATATATGTAGATGAATAAGAAATTATGATTGTTTGTTACGTGAAGTTCTTTGCGGTGAATTGGAGGTTGAAGACCGGCTAAGTCAATAAAGTTTGGTTGTGGATGTGAGTGTCATGCCGTATTGACTGTGAGAGTTGAGCGGTGGAGAATATTGGAGTAACAATTAGTTTCGAGAGATGTTGTAAGTGAGGAATTATTTCCAGTGATCGGAGAAAGAAGCGGGTGTATGCAATCTGTGGAAATGGTGTGACATTGCCAATTGTTGTTATGAATTCGGAAGAAGATAGAAGATTACAGTAGGAATATTGGTGGACAATTGTATCACGAAGTATCTTTAGTTGTGGAATAGTAGAACCAGTAGAGTGGACAGTAGTATTTTAGAAAAAAACGTGTACGTGTGCATTGGACTCTAATGTTCAGTAGGCAGTTAGTTATGTGACCCTAACGGTTTAATTCAATACAAATAGTCTTTCCCTGTGTTCGAATCCTCCTTTACAGATTTACTCTGGGCAGTATTGGTAGAGTAAGTGAGACAGACGACAATAACATTTTGGCGCCACTGCCGGTGATTGACAATAGTATTGAGTGTTAGGAATTAACTACTGAATAAGTAGGTACAATAGTGATGGAAAGCAATGTCAATAATAGATGATGAAAGATTATGGTTAATAAGAATGAGAACATTGCTCTGAGAAAAATACGTCAGTCGAAAGGAAGACAAGAGAGAGCACAAGTAAGAAATTTGTTGCGGGACGAGCAAGAACGGAAGCTAAAAAGGAAGCATTGACACAGTTGGATTAAACCGTGGTTGCACGCCTGTCGGCATATTTGAATATACCAAGAACATGAAAGATCTTTAATATTTCAGACATATATACCATTAAAAAAGTTGCCAGAAGCACTCGCGAGTAACTCCGCGAATAGCCCAGTGTATCTCTTGAACCCATTAGCGGAAAGAGAATGGAGCACATAAGAATTGGGTACTCCATTGGGTACTTTCTCAATAGTGCATATAGCCGATTCTAGCAAGGCTACTTCTTCAGTAGAGAATGTATTGCTTGTAAGTAAGGGCTAATTCAGTGTATTCCAAAATCCATCGATTTCACCTCAACTTCAATCGATAAAGTTATTCGCAGATAATAATATTAAAGAGCGGAGGCCTAGAACTCCGGAAAAGACAATTGAGGGACGGAGCATTTATTTTAACTAGGAAGCAAGTAGAGCATTGTCACCTTCAATGGCGGCAGGGGGTCTAGCAGTACCAATTGCGGTACCAATGGGTGCGGTGGGTGATCGCATAACTAGCGTAGCCCTATTACCTACCTTTAGGGATCTGCTAGGAGCCGACCCAGAACAACACTTGTCTCAAATCTTGACCGCATGTGTAGCCAATAATGGTAGAACTGAAGATATTTGGTTAAGATGGCTGCCAGCAACCTTGAAAGATACAGCATTTGTATGGTATAATTGCCAACCCGTGGGACAATTTCCTAATTGGGAGGCATTGAAAAATGCGTTTTTGACTCATTTTTGATCAATAGGATTTGAAGAACATCTTAGAGAAAGTTTAATGAATAGCAAAATGGTACCGGGAGAAGCGGTACAGTCATATTATGGCCGAGTAGCAGATATCCTTCAAAAATGGCCAAATAACCAAATGCCGGACTCATTTGTTATGTCCATATTGATTAACGGACTATACCCACCAGAATTGAAGTTGTTTGTAAAGGGAGCCCAACCTACGACTGTGGCTGCCTCACTTGACCGAGCTAAGGTATAGGAGGAATGTCATTATGACCAATTTTTAACCACACGAGCAACACTGATTCCATTTCAAGGAGGATATCAAATACTAACTTGGAATGAAATAGTGAACAGTTATCCAAGGACAATTGACTACGGCACAAATCTTAATATCAATCCGCAAGGGATACTGAATGCTGTTCGATTACAGGTTGTACCACTAACAATTGCAGTTCCGTATTCTCCATATTCTCCATATCAAAAACCAATATCTATAAAGGAATTATCTAATGAATTAGTATCAAAGGATACAAATGAGACTTTGTTGTTAACTTTGACAAAGAAGATGGACTAATTGGCTGTTAATTTGGCAAAGGATAAGGAAAAGAGGCATAAACCGACTAATATACACTCCAATATTTGATGCAATAATTGTAAGGGGCAAGGCCATTTAGTAACAGAGTGCCTTTCGCCACCCCAAATGACAATGCAATGTATCTTTTGTGGACGTAAGCATGTAACCACAAATTGCTAGAATTTAAGAAGGCAACATCAGTTAGGCAATCAAACTATGATTCAACCAACTTCGTGGAATGTTAATCAAGTTTAGAGTGGAAATAGGTTTGGCTGGAACGGAAATCGTCCTATTAAACAAAATAGAAATTTCTATAATTTTCAAAATTCTGAGTATAACCAAGAAGGTGATCCCAATTCCCAAGGTTTTGTGCAAAATCAGCAAGGACAACCCCAATATCCACCTATTCAGAACCCAATTTCAGATCCTACAATACCAACTGGTCGGCCGGGATCCTATATCCATCAAACCTAGAACAAGCCTAGCCGGTATATACTAGTTGAGACATCCCATATTCCAGATGGAGGAGGAAGAAGATCACTTTGATGCTATCGATGTAGGCAGCTAGGACACTAAGCTACTGAATGTCCCAATCCTAGAGCCAATGATGATTATGCTCTAGTATGTGGAAATTGTAAGCAATCTGGACATATTTATCAGCAGTGCAATGCTCCGTTTAATATTAATAACCGAGATCAGCGTATCCAATTGCAAATTATGATGGAGGATAATATTCGAGTACCACAAGATTCTCCGATAAATCGGGTGGAATGCGTCCGTGCAGTACTTACTCGGGCCCAGTAAAAGGAGAAAGATCCAATTCAACAATTGAAAGTACCAGTTGCAATGGACCAATGTCAATTATTGAATAATGCTTCAAATCTAACACCAGTATCAAAGGAATTACCAACCCGGGAATCCAATTCGTCTGTGCAAGTTGAGAATAATCTTAGTCCCAAGATAATGGTTCAACTGAAACCAGTATCAATATCTGTAAAGATCCGGGAGCCACCTTATCCATTAAAAGATCCTCTTATGGACAAGAATTATGATAAAGTCCATGCAGCAGTTCTAGTTCCGAACTCCGTAAGAAAATTATCTCAAGGGGTCAAATTAAAACCATGAAAAAGAAGAGGCCCTTGGGAATCATTGCCAATATGAAACCATATGATATTATGAAAGATTTGGATGAAATTAAACCTTCTATTACAATGAAGCAATTGTTAGCAGTTGCACCAGAATGTCATTCTACATTGAATTCCTCGTTAATACGACGTAGAGTTCGTAATAAAGAAATTCATGAGGTTAGTTTGAATCCCGATCCGGGAGCACCAACTATCGATGTATCAATTGATGGTGTTCTCATTCCTGGAGTTCAAGTGGATGGTGGCTCTAGTGTGAACTTAATGAACGCCGATACAATGGAGGAGTTGGATTTAAAACAATTAGTACCCACGACATTGGTATTGAGAATGGCAGATCATAATAGGATAAAATCAATGGATATCTTACGCAGTATTAATATTGTAATCGTGGAAATTATGTATGAAATTGATTATATTATTTTTTGATCACAGAGTTCCATTTTATCATATCCAATATTATTGGGTCGGCCGTGGCTATATCAAGCCAAAGCTAGGAACGATTGGGGCCGTGCAACATTAACTATTGGGGAGGATAATGACAAGATTGTTTTACAGATGTAGCTAGTTCAATATCATGGAGAGTCGCAAATTAGGAGCACAGAAGCAACATCTGAAGATGAGGGCTAATTTGAGGCAGAGTATGACGAAATTAATAATGCGATGCAAATTGATAAGGACCCAACTCACATGCGGAAGCCAGGCGTGTTACAGCAGTATGGAGATCCAGAGGAATATTTTTTAGATCAGGAGGATGTAATAAATTCCGATGATGTCATCGCAAACTGGATGAATAATTTACAATAAATGAAGTTGGTATATTGGAACCAGAATTGGATAAGTCCAATTTGCCGGCCCATATGAAGGGTTCAGAGCTGGAGGGGCAAATCAATCCGGAGGTTAATGAGGAACCTGTGTGCCAATCCATTAACTTGGATTCCAATAAAACACCCCAGATTATCAAAGTATACACCAATATTATGGATGTAGAGCTAAGAAATTGGAAAGAAGTCTTTCTAAATCATAAATCTGCTTTTGCTTGGTCGTATGCGGATTTAAAAGGTATTCCTGCCAAAGTTTGTGAGCATCAAATTACCTTAGAGGAAGATGCTATACCAGTTCGTCAAAAGACAACACCGTCTTAATCCAAAATATTCTCTCATGGTCAAGGAGGAAGTAGATAAACTATTAGATGTGGGCTTCATATATCTAGTCCCGTATAGTGAATGGATTTCACCAATTGTGATAGTACCAAAGAAAAATGAGAAAATCCGTATCTGTCAGGACTTTTGTAAATTAAACGCGGCTACCAAGAAAGATTATTTTCCTTTACCTTTTACAGATAGTATACTGGATGCAGTAGCTGGGCATGAATGTTATTCCTTTTTGGACGGATTCTCGAGTTATAATCAAATAAAAATTGCAGAAGAGGACCAGTTGAAGACTACTTTTACTACAGATTGCGACACATTTGCTTATAAAGTAATGCTATTTGGATTATGTAATGCCCCGGCCACATTTCAAAGGGTAATGATGTAAGCGTTTCAAGATTATTTATGATTGTCAATAGAGATATTTTTAGATGATTTTTGCACATTCAGTACAACAACGAATCATTTGGAACATCTTGATAACTGTTTGGACTAATGTGATAAATATGGGATATCTTTGAATTTTGAGAAGTATCAATTTGGCGTACCATTGGGAAAGCTTTTGGGACATATCGTTTCCGTGGTCGGTATCGCTACTGACCCAGATAAAGTTACTCGTATATTGACTTTACCAAAGCCAAAAATAATATCTGATGTTCGTGGTTTTGTAGGCCATGTCAGCTATTATAGGCGATTCATTCATTTATTTGCAAAAATATGTCAACCGTTAACGAATCTCTTAAAAAAACTGCCACCGAATAGATCTAGTCCAATTTGGATTGAGGAATGTACAGTTGCGTTTGAGAAGTTAAAACAAAAATTGGTGTCAACACCAATATTTGTTGCACCTTGTTGGACAAAATCCTTTCATTTTTATATTGATGCCTCAAATATTGCTATTGGATTTGTATTAAGCCAAAAACATAAAAAAGATTTGGATCATCCCATCTATTATGCTAGTCAATAATTTGTAGCTGTGGAACAAAATTATACTACGACTGAATGGGAAGCCTTGGACATAATCTATTCTGTCCAGAACTTTCGGCATTATTTGCTTGGTTACCCATTTGTATTTCATATCGATCATGATGTTCTTAAGTATATGATTAATAAACCTCAATTGAGTGGACGCATCGCTCGGTGGGTGTTATTCCTTCAAGAATTTAATTTTATTATTAATGTTCGACCAGGAAAGAAACATGCCAATGCAGATCATTTATCTCAATTGTCCAATATATTCGGTAACAAATCTATCAATGATACACTTCCTGATGCGGAATTATTTGTCGTCGATGTGATCACCCCAGAATATAGTGAATTGATCTAGTAAATGATATTTCAGACATTTCCACTTACATATAGTGAGAAACTTAAGAAACGCTTGATTTTGAAAAGTGCTCCATATACGATGATTGGAGACACTTTGTATAAACAGGGGAGAGACAAAATTCTACGCCATTATATTTTTCAAAGTGAAGTACGTATTATATTGGAAGGATGTCATTTGGATAGTTGTGGAGGGTATTTTGCCGGTGACAGCACTGCCCGCAAAGCTTTAATGGCTGGATATTGGTGGCCAACAATGTTCTCAGATGCACACCAATACGTCCGATGTTGTGATCCTTGTCAACGTATTGGTAGACCTACAGGAACTTTTGCCATGCCGTTGGTACCAATTTTAGGACAAGCACTGTTTGAGAAATGGAGTATTGATTTTGTAGGACCAATCGCACCAGCCTCGCGTAATGGACAGAAAAGATATATTTTGGTAGCGACGGATTACATGACAAAATGGGCGGAGGCGATGGCAACAAAAACTGATAATGCCGATACCGTAGCCACGTTTTTATATGAGAACATTATCACTCGATTTGGGTGTTCCAAAGAATTGGTTAGTGATCATGGAACCCATTTTATTAATTCTACAATTGTGGCTTTGACAGATAAATATGAGATCAAGCATCAAAAGACAATCCCATATCATCCTTTGCCAATGGACAGACTGAAAAGACCAACGATATTTTGTATAAAATTTTAATGAAAATAGTGTTTGATGTGAGAATGGACTGGGATACAAAATTGTTCGCAGCCTTGTGGGCATATCATACTGCGTATAAAGTGACTACCAATTCCACACCATTCTAATTGGTGTACAAGCAAGAGGCAATATTACCAATTGAATTGGAAGTTCAGAGTTTACGAATTGCATTGGATGAATGTCTCGGTGACAAAGAATCCCTCCAACATCAGTTAGCACAATTAAAAAAATTGGATGAAGTTAGGACTACGGTTCTTTTAACTATGGAAGCTACACAGCGCCGTCGGAAGAGTTATTATGATAGTAAATTACGTCCTAAATCTTTTATGCCCAATGATCTGGTACTTCTTTATGATAGTCGCTTTCACCATTTTCCGGAGAAATTTCAAGTCCGTTGGCATGGACCTTATCAAGTAATTGAAGCCTTTTCTAATGGTTGAGTTCAATTGGAAGATTTTATGGATACTCAATTTACCACCCGAGTTAACGGCAACCGTTTACGTCTTTATTTTACGTAAATCCGGGACGGGTTTTCAAAATTGGAGGGAAGAGGGTGTACGTGTTTATGATAGCTTACCTTTAATGAAGGTGCATGATAGCTAGAAAGACGGCTGATGGTCACTTTTGGATCCTAATACGGACTAGTCATGTAAATCGGAAGTGACGATCTGGTACACTGGATTAAAGATTGTTGCTTTAGACCCCGAGTAAAAAGTTAGGAGCGGGGCACTTAATGGGAGTTTTGATTAGCATTCTGCTTGAGTTTCAGTCAGTTCGAAAGTGTACGCGCTTATCGAAAGCAGGTAGAGCTTCTCTCGCAATGAGAAAGAATGATTGGGCCCAAGTGAGTAGGAGTATGTAGCCAGCATTATATAATGTCGATGGAGAGGTCGAAGAGAGATGCGGACAGAGAGGAGAATGTCTGAAACGTGTGAAGCAAGAGTAACTTGCAATCGCCGTCCCTAGTAGTCGTCACCAACATGGAACCCATTAAGTTGGAAATCTGTTGGTCCTTACAAAGACAGAGAGATTTCAGAAATGCACAGATGTACATGTTTTTGCGAGGATTGGATAATTTGCCTCCAATTGATGTAGAACTAGTGGCAAAGTATATAAAAAATTATGACCCAAAGGATGGTTTTAGTGTAGTAAAAGGGAGAATAATTAGGATCGATGAGAGTATCTTACAGAAGGTATTATATTTATGAATAGGTGAGTTAGCGGTAGGAATCAAAGTGTCGAGTGACATCAGACCGGGAAGTTACTTCAAAGGCGACATGACTTCCTTTGAGAAGAATCAAGGCTGGAAAATGGTGGAGGCACTTACTCCAGAGCTTGCAGAGTGGATGCAGTTCATTCAAAAGCGGCTAGGCTTGAACCGGCATACCACGTATATGTCCAAGCGCTTGTTATTTGCTGCGATTGGAATAGTTGAAGGCATGGTTTTTAATTGGGCAGCCTTTGTAGCAACCCGTATCCATGCAGAAATGAGAGCCAAGCAGAAAACATGTAAATTCGCTTCTTTGCTATGCTCTAACTATGTGCACTCTATAATTGCGCATACGTTAAGTCAACCAGCAGGGGAGAAGAGCGTGCCTTCCCCAATGTCGCAACAAGGTATGCGGAGTTTACCAGTTGGCCTAGAGGTAGTGGTGTACGAAATTGGAAAATCCAGTAGATCGTGGAAACGGGAGGCTATCCCGGAGACTACACCAGGGCGGGCTTCAATTTGTATAATAATAGAAAGGGTGGTTGAGGCTCTAGTTTTGAACACCGGGCTATTGATAGAAGGGAACCTCACGGAAGTAATATTGGGACAAATTTTCCAATTCCAGCTTATCGTGAATAAGCTAGAAGGGAATCTAAAACAATAATTGGAGTCTAGCCGGAAGGAGATACTGGAAAAAAGCCACCAAATTGTAGAATAGGGGCACCTGATTAGAGCAAAGACGGAGTCCAAGTTGACATTGGAGCAGAAAGTAGTGGAGGAAAAGAAAAATTGGATGAGTTGGAGGAGAAGGTGAAGCGACAAGGGCGCCAATTAGAGGTAAAGGATGCGAGAATTCTACAATTGGAGGCTCAAGTTCAAGAATTGGGAGCGGATAATGAAGATTTATTAGCGCAATTGAAGATTAATCATGTAGATTTATCAGAGGAGGATGACAACGTGCTATTAGAGCTAGACGCAGAGAAACTTTCTACGAATCCAGGAATATCCCAATCTCAAGAGCTAGCCTCATAACAAAGTTTTACCAATTTTGTGTTTGTGAGGACACTGCACAATTAGGAGTGGGGCTATGTAGAATGGGTAGGAATTTTAGGATTTACAATACATAGTTTGTAGGATTAAGAGTAGGCAGGAAGCCGATGAATGGCCAATTTAGAAGGCAGCATGGGTAAGGGAGTTAGAAAAAGTGATTATCGTCAGTTGTGTAGCGATTAATATCAATTAGGGTAAGTATAAATTGATTTGGACAGTAGTAGTAAGGGTCAGACTGTAATAGTGCTGAGCCGAGATAAGCTTGGTGCTACCTCTTGTTAATTTTTAAGAGAAGGATATTAGATAAGTGCTGAATATTGTAAAAAACAGTTCTGTAATGAAGTAATGAAGGAAAGAATTGATTTATAATGAAAGTTTGAGGATGTACTGATATGCTGAAATATCAGTGGAGAAATATAAGTGAAAAATTGGAAGTAGAGAATTAGAGATGTTTTATGAAGAATGAGTATGAATGTGAGAAAACTATAATACATTGAGTATTGAATCAAGGGTGACCCACGAGAGGAAGTTCGTGGAGTTTGGATTATACGAAGTGAATTATTAGGAGTGATAGTCAATTTCAAAGTATTCTTGTATTTGGAATATAAGATAATTATATTGTGTTTTGAGATATCGCAATATTACATATTATTGTCATAAAAAAAGAGAAGAGAAGAAGTAGTGAATACTTGAATTGGATTATTGCTTATGATATTTTATTATTAACAGAGTTATTGGTAGTATAAAGGAGATATTGTAACAAAATTGGGATGTTTTAGTGTAATCAGAAGGCAGTTAGTTGTGTGACTCTAACGGTTTAACTCAATACAAATAATCTTTTCCTGTGTTCGAATCCCCCTTTACAGATTTACTCTAGGCAGTATTAGTAGAGTAAGTGAGACGGACGACAACAATAGATAGTTGATTGGTTCTTTCACCCATCTGTAGTTTTTTATATCAAGGTGAGAGGACCACCTTGATATTTGATAATTTTTGAGGCTTTCATAACTTTCTTTAAAGAAGATATTTAGAATACCATCAGGGATAGTTCTTACCTCTAAAAATATTACTAAACATTAGAAGTTTCTTCCAAGGTCATGATACCAAACACATTATATCTCGCCATCAATTCATGGAAGAATATGTCATTCTTGAGTATCTTCATTTCTATTTTGTCATCTTGAAGGTTATATTAGTTGTAATGTCTTATTCAATAAATAAGCAAACAATAATTTTTGAGCTGAATTTATTGATTATTGATTCTCCATATCTTTGATATTAAATTTTTTTAAAAATTAGCAAATAATGATATAAGATAGAATGAAATCTCTATTGAACTTACTTTGTTTTATAGAAAATATTTTTAAAATTTTTAATTTTAATTTTGATAGATGTTATCAATAAAACGTATTAATTTTTGTTGATGTATTTGCTAGATTCTTGAATAGCTCTCATGTTCATTCACTAATATCATATCTATGCCAATGTATAAGATATTTTAGCCAATTTCAATGCCATTTAAAAATCTAAGACCTCTTTTATGTCAAATTCTTTATTATTATCCACTTCTTTAAGAAGTGATGGCATTTGTCTTCTTCTTTATATATCCATTGTTTTGTATGATTCGAGTAGTGATACGTGAAATACACAATAGATCTTCATAGATTTTGATAGGTATAATTGATATGCAATTAGATTGATCTGTTCACAAATTAAAAATGGTCCAAGCCTATGATAATCCAGCTTGTCACAAAGACAAATAATATTAATATTATGACAAAATAACCAGATCTTATTGCTTATGTAGAATTGAGCTTGTTTCTTGTGATTGCTATCTGCATTAATCTTTTGTCATTCTTGAGCTTCTTTTAATTGTGCCTTCATTGTTCCATATAGCTCTAACAATCAATTCACCAAATCTTTTACCGCAAGATTCTCAGCTTTTGAAAAGTCAAAAGTATCAAATTATAGATGATAGCCATGATTTATAAAGAATAGAGTTTAATGAATAGAAAAATATATCAAATTATTGTAAGCAAACTTTGCTAATAGCAAAATAATTGTCTAATTATCTTGATAATAGTTGATGATACATCTCAAATATTGTTCTAAAATTTGATTTATCCATTTTATTTGTCTATCAATTTGAGAATGAAAAGGTGAAGATAATTTTATATCTACTTTCTATATTTTAAAAAGAATTCTCCAAAATCTTGATACAAATTGCATCCTTTTATTTAATATAATATTCTTTGATAATCCATAATAATAATATATATTATAAAAAAATAATTTAGTTATTTTTTCACGTGTAATAGATTTTATCTATGATATAAAATATGCCATCTTAGTAAAATAATTTTCAATCATAAATATAAAATCATATGAACTTGAATTTAGAAGATCTGTGATAAAATCTATAGAAACAAAAGACCAAGGTTGTTTTGATATAAGTAATGGTTGGAGAAGTCTATAAAGTCAATGATAAGGAATTTTTGATCTTAAACAAACATCACACAATTCTATAAACTCTTTAACAACCTTCCACATTTAAAGCCACTAAAAATCTCTTGATATTAGCTTCAAAGTCTTGTTATATCCAAAATATCTTATTGTAGATAAGTTGTGATGAGCTTCAAGAACACATAGTTATGCTTCACCTTCTCGAATATATAAGCATCTTTTAAAATAGAATAGATTATTTTTGAATTCAAACTTAGAAGTATCATAAGACTTAGATGAATTGTTCTTAATATCATAATCAAGAGGATCTAAAGACATACTTGACTAGACTTACTTGAGAAAAGTTGAATCAATAATTAATATTGATTTCATTACTTGAAGGTGAAATTGCTCTAGCTTCAAGAGGATTGTTCTTTATTAATCAAAAGTTAAATCTCTTTCTTTTGGTATAAGATAAGAACATCTAAAAATTGCATTGGATAGATCTTATTGATTTTATCATTGATAAGTGATAATGAATTTGAATTTTGACAAAGACATGTTTCAATGAGCGTGACGATGATTCAACACACATGCAAACATAAAATATTCAAGATTCTTATAATCTGTATACACGGTGAATGAACTAAAAGTCCTTTTTAGATAATAATGCCATTCTTCAAAAGAATCCAAAATTAAAAGAAATTCTTTATTATAGATTTTATAGTTGATTTCTATTACTGAAAATTTTTTAGAATAAAAAGCTATTAGGTGGAATTTATCATCTGCTCCTATTTGTGACAATACCACATTTAAAATAAAGTTTGATGTATCTATTTCTATAAAAAAATATCTTAAAAAAGTTGATATAATATAAAATTGATACAAAAATAAAAATTATCTTCAAAGCTTCAAATGATTCTTTATTCTACTTGAATTTGTCTTTATAAGTTAAGCATACAAGTAAAGCTGTAACTTGAGAAAAGTTCTTGATGAAGATTCAATAGTAATTGGCAAATTTCAAAAAACATTGCATATTCTTTATTATTCTTAAAATCTTTTAATCTATGATTATATGGACTTTCTTAGGATCCATCTTGAGACCATCATTTAAAATGATGTATCATAAGAAGTCAACTTGAGTAATATAAAATACACATTTTTCTATCTTGAATATAATTTTATATCTCTAAGTTTTTGTAATATACAATGAACATATAATTCATGCTCTTTTTTATTTTAAGAATAGATTAAAATATTATCTAATTAACAGACAACAAAATTATTTAGAAACTCATAAAAAAATATCATTCATGAGATGTTGAAAAGAAGCTAGTATATTTGTAAGTTCAAAAGGCATAACGTTATATTCAAAATTTTCATACCTTGTTTGAAATGCAATCTTCTATTTGTCTCCTTCTTTGATGCAAACTAGCTTATACATTCCTCATAGATCTATATTTATATAGATCTTAGCTTAATTCAATTGATCAAAAAGTCCAGATATAAAAAGTAGAAGATATTTGTTTTTGATGGTAATCTTATTGAATCCTCAATAATTTATACACATCTATAATGATCCATCTTTTTTTTTACAAACAAGATAAGAGCTCTTGTTGGAGATTTTGAATAGCATATAAAATTCTTAGCCAATTTTTTATCAATGTATTTCTTGAAATTAGCCAATTTATTTTGTGATAAACTATAGATTGGTCCAAATAGAGGCTGAGTTCTATCTTTGAGGTCAATTGAGCAATCATATGGATGATGGTCCAAAAAAATTTTTACATTTTTCTTTTCAAAAACATCTTGATAAACTTGGTATTGGCTTAGAATGCCACTTGAAGTCTTTATACCATAAAAAATATGTGTAACATAAATAGCAAAAGGTGATATTTTTTTAATTATATTTATAAAAGTTTTTATATCTATAAGTACGAGTTTTATTATATTAGACTTATGGCTTTTGATTTGATTAATAAGACTCTTATTAATGCTTTGAAAAAAGTCAAATCTATAAAAAAATCTAATATATTTGAGAATTATATTTTTTTAGCTATGATTTTAATTATATTAAAGATTACGTAACTATTATGATTATCTATTGTTATATTTATAGGAAAAATTTTATGAGTAATATTTTCAGAAGATAATAAATGACCATCTATAACTTCTACATATATAGATTTAGTTTTTTGTATTAAAAGTTTTTTATGACTTTTAATAAATTCTTCATCTAAAAAATGTATTGAAGCTCTTGAATCTAATAAAATAGAGGTTTTATGATTTTTAAGTCCCAAATATATATTTATTATAAAAAAATGAGAAGGTTTTGAAAAGAAAATAGAACCTTTATTGGAAACTATACAAGATCTCAACTACACAGTCTCTATTATAGTTGGACAAACTCATTTTTCAACATATTATCTTTTTTGACAATTGTACTCCTTATTTTATAATTGCATTGTTTCTTTAGATAATATTAAGCAATGTATTTAAGTTCTCCACAATATAAGTATAATCTTTCTTGATGACAATAAATCTTTTCTTGTTCAATAAGATAATTAAAATACACCATGTCAATTTGAATGTCTTTTATTTTCAAATGTACGTATTGAGAAGATGTCAATATTACCATTGTATTATAATAAAGTTGAGGCTTCCTTTTACAACTCTCAAATCAAAATTCAAAAAGCCAATTGTCACACTTCATAGCAAAATCAATTACTTGACTTAATGTCTAAGGATCGGATAAATTAAGCATCATTTTTTTTACATCATATTGTAATCCATAAAAAATTTGGCTGATGAGTGTAACATCATCCCACTTAATATTAGTTGCTAGTTATCAAAATTATAAAGCATATAAAGTCACTAATCAATTGTCTTGTCGTAAGATACAAATCTTGTTGGCTGCAATATAAATTGTATCATATTCTCCATACATAGATCAAAACTCTACTAAAAATGCCTTCAAATTATTCAATATTGGATCACATTATTCAAAGAAAGATAAAAACCATGATAAAGTAGAATTTAAAAATAATGTTTCAATAAACTTGACTTGTAATCTTTGAATTGGATAACTTTGAGATTGAAGTTCAATTACCAATTGTACTTGATTGATGAATTCTTGAAACTTATGCCATCAAATTTTTCAAGTAAACTAATTTTTGGTTTTTTGATGCTTAAATAATGTTTTATTATAGATGAAGTAATATGGCTTGGTATAGACATTGAAGTAGTTTCAACCATCTCTATATCTTCACTTTCTGTTAATCTTATTGCTCCTTAAGGTCATAAATTGAGATGATGCATTGCAAGCATTAACTCTTTCATTTTCTCTTACATTTGTACCATTGCGCTTTTTATTTTAGTAAGTTTTTCTATGATAATATAATAGAAAAAAAAGTATCTATTTTTATTATAAAATAAAATATTTAAAAATAAAGATTTTTTATTTTTATTTTTTTAAAATAATATCAATTTAGAAGTGGATAATCTATAATATCTAATATGCTTAAATCTTATCAAGAAAAAGGGATAATCTATTCTTAATCAAGAAAAGATAAAACTCTGATATTATATGTGCATTCTTGTCAATCTATCAAGGACACAAATTGAAAGAAGATGTATAAATTAGTGAAATCTATGTCAAAAAAAAAATATCAAAAAAAAAATAAGAAAGTATATATATTCAAGAAGAAATTGAAATGGCTATTATCAAAGATTAGAAAATATAAAGACTCTTGAATTAGACTAAAAGAAAAAAAAGAGTTGACAAGAGTGAAGAAGACTTCATTCTTATCTTTATATATACTATTTATATAAAAATTACATGGTGGTATTCTATAGGACCTTCAACACATGTCTAATTTGCAAGACACTTGTCAAACTTATAAGATAAGTTTCCTATATGTGTGCCACGTATTTAGCTTGTTTCACAAGCTATTAATATATGTAATACGTGGTTAATTTATTGGCCAAGTTTCTAACCTGTTGTCAAAGATATGAGAATACAAAGAAAGAAATTTGAACTAGAATAAGATTTCAAGAAAAAATCAACAAGAACTTGAATTAATTAAATGAGTATATGAACAACACGAACAAAGGTAAACTAGAATTCTAAGAGATGCATTGTCAAGACTGAAGAATTCTTCAACCTTGACTCCCATATATATTCCTATCTAGGATGCTTTTTGAGTAATTTCTATCAAATTAAGAAGCTTCTTAAGTAGTTTCTACCATTATGAATCTTCTTGAGCTATTTTTACCAACTAGGAAGCTTTTCAATAGACTTTCATTAACTTAGGAACTTCTAAAATATTTTAAAAGATTCTATGAATTTCTAAAGTGTATGTCCTTAATATCACCTTCTTTTCTAGCAACGAGTTTCAAGAGGAGCTCATACTTTTGAAAATCTTTCTATATATGTAAAAAATCAAGAATACATTGTATTAATGAAGATATGTATTCTATTCTATATTTTTGGACAATAGATTCTACTGGTCCTCAAAGAAATCACCTATGGCCTTGAATTAGTATTTCATTTATTAAAACATTTCATCCAAGGATCTGATCTTCATTGCAGCCTTCAAAATATCTTCCAAATAAAATCTCAAGCTTAGAAGGATTCACCTTTCTAAGCTCAAGTAATATCATTAAAGCTTGAGGATTGGAATCAAAACTTGTATGGTTGGGTGTTGTTTCTAATGGCTTCAACCTTAGTCATACTTGGCATTGAAATATATTGTCTTCACTTTGCTCAATTAAAGGTTGTAAAAATTGTATTGGTTTATTTGAAGCTTGGATAGCAAGTGAATCTTCCGAATCTTGTTCTACTAAATCTCTTAACATTTGAAGGGTGGACATGGTGACTAACTTGCTTCTATTACTCTTTTCTATCTTGGAACAAATAATTGCATAGTGATGAAGATTTTAGTTTAATTTTTTTCCTCTTATGAGTATTCTTTGGATCCAATCTTTACCAAGAAGTTATTATTGAACATATTTGGATTTGTGAAAATAGAGTCGATAAAATTCTTATATTTTTGAGATGCATTGACAAGATTTTTGGCCGGTTTTCATGTGCGTTTTATAGCCATACCAATAAATAAGATATTTTAATTTACTCCACCTTTGCCGTGAATATAACACCTTTTTGACCTTGTATTCTTGATGATTTTTGATTTGAATACTAGGTAGTGATTGTTGTATTCTTCATAAAATATACAACTCTGTATAAGGTTCTAAAAGAAAGACATAGAAAATTAGATGTACTTACTTAGAAGATAGTAGTTTTAAGCAATATGCCACTAGATTAATTTACTTCTTAATGAAAAATGGTCCTAATTTCTAATAGTCCAACTTATTGCATGGCCGTTTGGTTTTGATGTTCCATCAAAGAAGCCATATTTTATTTCTAATACAAAAAATAAGTAATTGATTCTTGAATTTATCTGTAGATGCTTTGTAAGCATCTTGAGCTGCTTGCAATTGAAGCTTCAAGGTTGTTTGATGTTGCAATAGATGCTTTGCAAATCCTTCAGCTACTAGATTGTTATTCTTTGGCATACTTCATAGATCAAACTTCATGTAATATCCATAGTTGGAATAAAATAGTGTTTGCTGAGTTGAGGCATGAATAATATTATTATATATAAACTCCACTAATGGTAGATACAAGATCCAATCATCTTGTTGATAGTTATTGCTGCATCATAAATATTCCTTCAAAATTTAATTAACTCGTTCTATTTAACTATTAGTTTTAGGATGGAAAGCTAAAGAAAGTTTAATGTCTATCTTCAATATTTCAAAAAGACATCTCTAAAATTTAGATATAAATTGGGATCTTTAATCAGATATGATATTATCTGATAGGCCATAATATTGATATATATTATCAAGAAAGAGCCTTGTCTTTTCTTCATTAGATGCAATCTTCTTGCAAGAAATGAAATAAGCCATCTTTGTGAGTTGATCAACCACTGCAAGGATATTGTCTAATGAATTAGATGGCAGTAGATTTATAATGAAATCCATCAAGATAAAAGATCATGAGTGCTTTGGAATAGACAAGAGCTATAAGAATTCATAAGGGCGATATTGAGGATTCTTAGACCTTGAATAGATGTCATAAAAGAGCACAAAGTCTTTCATAGCCTTCTACATTTGAAACTATCAAAAATCTTAAAAAATAAATTTTAAGGTCTTATTAAATTCAAAGTGACTTGTAGTTAAGAAGTCATAGCGAGATCGAAGAAAGTGCAGTTGTATAGGTCCTTCTAAGATATACAAATATTCTTCAAAGTATAAAAGATTTTTTTTAAGTTTAAACTTGTTAACATTTTTATTAAGACGATGCTTGATATTAAGGGCCAAAGCATCATTGATGGTTGCAACACGTACTTCATTGAGGAAATTAAAATCAATAGGTGCCGATGTAATAGTAGCGCAAAGGCAAAATTGTTCCAACTTCAACAAAGTTGCATATTATTGATCAAATATTACCTCTCTTATCCTTAATACAAGATATTATTTCCTTGATAAAACATCAAACAGTCTTTGTCGCTTTTCAAATTGATAAATGATGATAAAATTAAATCAAGATAATGACATATTCCATTGAATTTGGTGGCGATTAAGAATTTGAGCTGATATAAAATATTTTAAGTGCTTGTGATGTGTGTATATAATCACAAGATGCATTGCTCCTTCAAAAAAATGACGCCATTCTTAAAAAAAATCTATAATAGCAAAAAGTTTCTTATCCTAAATTTTATAATTATTTTTTATAATAAATTCTTTTTAAAAATAAAATACAATAAGATAGAGTTTATTGTCTATATCCATTTGTGAAAGTATGGCCCCTAATACAAAATCTAAAGTATTAATTTCTATATAGAATATTTTTATAAAGTCTGGATGCATCAAGATTGGAGCTGTAATAAATGTCGTCTTGAGATCTTATAATACTTTTTATATTTGAGGCCTCCATTCCAACTTGTCTTTATATATTAATCAAATAAAAGAGGGAACTACTTGAGAGTAATTTTTGATGAAGATTGGATAGAAGTTAGCAAATACAAGAAAATATTGTACACCTTTCACAATCTTTAAAATGGCCCATTGCATAACCGCCTCTATTTTCTTAGGATCTATCATCAAATCCTCAGTAGATACAATATATTCCAAAAATTCTATCTTTGGTTGATGAAATACATATTTCTCTGGCTTGGCATATAAATTTGCATCTTGCAGCTTTTATAATATCAACTTAACATGCTTTTTGTATTCTTCTAGATTTTTTGAATAGATCAAGATATCATTAAGATAGATCAACACAAACTTGTCTAGGTGCTCTCAAAAGATATCATTCATTAAATGCTAAAAGATAATAGATATAATTGTTAGTCCAAAGGACATGATATTATATTCAAAATATCCATGCATTATTTGAAATATGGTCTTCTATTTGTCTCCTTCTTTGATCTGTACTAAGTTATATGCTTTACAAAGATCTATTTTAGTATAGATCTTAGCTTGGCTGATTTGTTCTAAAAATCTTAAAATTAACAGTAGTGGATAATAATTTTTTATCATTACCTTATTCAATCTTCAATAATCAATACACATATTCAAAGAACCATCTTTTTTCTTTATAAAGAGTATAGATACACATATTGGAGACTTAAATGCCTAATAAAGTTTTTTGTAAGGTTTTCATCAATATAATCCTTCAATGCTTAAAGCTCGTTCTAAAAAAAATTATAAATTGGGCCAAAAAGTAGTTACATTCCTTCCTAAAGATCTATAGTACATTCATATGGTTGATACTTTGATAATATATTAGTATTCTTCTTCTAAAAAATATCTTTAAATTTGCTATATTGCTCTAAAATACTTACCGATGAAGTCATATCTTCTTTAATTGGAATTGTATAAATAATAAATAGTGTATCTTCTTTGATTGATCTTATAAAAGTCTTTGCTCCAACAAATAAAGGCTTACCAACTCGTGACTTTTTATAAAGTTTTTTTTACAGGGATTTCTATTAAAAATATTATTCTTTGCAACATCCAATTTATAGATGGATTATGCTTTTTCAACCAAGAAAGTCTAAGAATAATAGAATTTGAAGGAGTCTTAACAACATTGAACACAATTTGGCTACTATAATTATCAAATAATACTTTTATAGGTATGGTTTTATAGATGATACTACTAGAAGATAAAGATTATCTATTTATTACTTCTACATGAACAAGTTTAGATTTTTGTACTAAAAGAATTTTATAAAGCTTAAAAAATGTCTCATTTATAAAACAAGCATATGCCTCCAAATCCAACAAGGCAATTGTTTGAAGCTTTTGATCACCAAAACACACAAGAATTATAAAATAACAAGTATATTGAGTAAAAAGAGAGGAACATAAATATTTTTGTAATATTGAATTGTCCAGCTGCATGATCTTTATTGTGGCTAAACATCTTTATTTTTTAGAATGATTGCATTTTTGATTTTGGTGATATATTGATTTTGTTTTTTCAGACAATTGCCACCCTTATGGCTTTCTTTGCTACAATACAAGTATAGACTTTTTTCCATCTAATGCTTCTTTTCTTGTGGATTAAGAAATTTAAAACGTATTATATCAAATTATATATCTTTTATTTTTGAATATGAATTTAGAATACTTATCGATATAGCAAGAGTGTATTGGATTGTATATTGTCTTGTTAAAGCCTATAAACATTGATCTTGACTACATTAGAATAATCAATTATCACATTTTACGACTTAGCTAATAGCTTCATTGAATAATTGTTGGTCCAAAAGTAATAATAACAAATCCTTCACACCATTTTTTAATCCCTAATAGAATTAATTCATTAAAGCTTCTTTATTCCAATTGATATCGTATGATAATTGCCTAAAATCAAATGTATAGATTAATGCAAAGCGTGCCTCTTAATGCAATGTTTGGATCTTAGATATTGTCTAATGAGCCTTGTCATATTCTTCAAATGCTTCCATAAATGCTTCTATGAAAACTTCAAAGTTGCTCAAAATTGGTGATTTTTTTAAAAACAAGAAAACAAACTATGATAATACTTGCCTCATAAGCAAGGTGCCAACCAATCCAACCTGTGATTCTTTTGTTAGATAAGTATTAGCTTGTAGAACCATTATCAATCGAATTAGATTGACAAATTCTCAGAACTTTGAATACATATCATCATATTTCTCTAAAAGACTAACTTGAGGCTTTTTATGTTGCTGAATAGGTGGATTTCTTTGGCATAGTATATGTAGTACTGAATCCTCAAGCATAGAAGTTGAAAGTGGATTCAATTTAGATTGTCATTCTCAAGGACACAAGAATATAGAACAAGAGACTTGAACTACGACAAGGTTTTTAAAAGAAACCTACAAGAACTTAAATTAAATAGATGAATACATGAACAACACCAAGAAAGATGAGCTAGAATTCCAAGAGTTGCCTTGTCAAGAATAAAGAACTCTTCAGCCTCAATCCCTATATATACTCCTATCTAGGATGTTTTTTTGAGTGGCTTCCATCAAACTAAAAAGCTTCTTGAGCAGCTTCTACCAATTGGGAAGCTTCTTGAGCTCCTTCTACTAATTAGAAAACTTTTCAACTGATTTTTATCAACTAGGAAGCTTCTCAACTGACTTTCACCAACTAGAAAGCTTCTCAATCGACTTTTACTAACTCAAGAAGCTTTTAAAATATTTTAGAAGGTTATGTAAACCTCCGGAGTGTATATCCTTAACATCACCTCCTTCTTTAGCGATAAATCCTAAAAAGAGCTCAAATTTATTACATACATAAAAAATCAAGAATATGCTATATTAATGAAGTTATGTATTTTGTTCTCTATTCTTGAGCAATGGGTTCTATTAATCCTCGAAAAAATCACCTATGGCCTTGAGCTAGTACCTCCATTGTTGAAACATCCCATCCAAAGATCTGATCTTTATTGCGCCCTTCAAAACATCTTTCAAATAAGATTTTACTTTTCCAAGTTCAAGCAATATCATTAAAGCTCAAGGATTGGAATCAAGACTTGCATAATTGGATCTTGCTCCTAATGGCTCTAACCAAGATTGTATTTGGTGCTGAAATGTATAGTCCTCACTTTGCTCAATTGAACGCTGTGAAAACTACACTAGTTTATTCAAAGCTTGTATGGCAAATAAATCTTTTAAGTCTTGTTCTCTCAATGCTTGAAGGTTTGACATGGTGACTAACTTGCTTCTACTACTCTATTCTATCTTAGAACAGACAACTACATATTGATGAAGTCTTTAATTTAATTCTCTCTCTCTTTATGAGTATTCTTTGAATCCAATCTTCACTAAGAAGTTATCATTGAATACATTTGGATTTGTGGACATAAAATCAATGAAATTCCTATATCTTTTGAGGCGCATTGGTGAGATTTGCATCTGATTCCTATGTACGCTCATTAATGCCATAGCCTTGCCAATGAACAAGATATTCTAATTTGTTCCATTTTTGTTGTGAATCAAGTATATTTTCAACCTCGTATTCTTCATGGTCTTCAATTTCAATATTAGGCAGCGATTGTTGTACTTTTCTTGGAATATACGACTCTCCATAAGGTTCTAAAAGAGAAACATGAAAAATCAAATATACCTTTATAGCAGATTATAATTCTAAGTGATATGCCATTGGATTAATTTGCTTCTATATAGAAAATGGTCCCAACCTTTGATAGTCTAATTTATTGCATGGCCGCTTAGTTTTAATATTCCATCAAAGAAGCCATATCTTATCTCCAATATGAAAATTAAGCAATTGATTCCTAAATTTATTTGTAGATGTCTTATAAGCATCTTAAGCTGCTTCTAATTGAAGCTTCAAGGTTATTTGGTGTTGCAATAGCTACTTTGCAAATCTTTTAGCCATTGCATTGTTGTTCTTTGGCGCACTCCATAGATCAAGTTTTGGATGATATCCATAGTTGGAATAAAACGGTGTTTGTTGAATTGAAGCATGAATAATAATATTATATATAAACTCTACTAATAGTAGATACAAGATCCAATTGTCTTATTGATAGTTATTGCTACATTGTGAATATTGCTTCAAAACTTACTTAATTTATTCTGTTTGGCCGTCAGTTTGAGGATGGAAAGTTGAAGAAAGTTTAATATCTACCTTTAATATTTCAAAAAGATATTTCCAAAACTTAGATATGAAGTAGGATCCTCAATCGGATACAATATCATCTAGTAGGCCATGATATTGATATATATTATCAAAAAAGAGCCTTGTTGTTTCTTTAGTAGACGCAATCTTTTTGCAAGGAATGAAATGAGTTATCTTTGTGAGTTGATCAACCACTAGAAAGATGCTATCTAATGAATTGGATGGTGGTAGATTTATAATAAAATCTATCAAGATACAGGACCATGATCGTCTTAGAACAGGCAAGGGTTGTAAAAGTCTATAAGGGCTATGTTGAGGATTTTTAAACCTTGAACAGATGTCGCAAGAGAGTACAAAGTCCTTCATTGCCTTCCAATTTGAGGCCACCAAAAATCTTGGAAAATAAGTTTCAACGTCTTGTTAAATCCAAAGTGACCCATAGTAGGAAAGTCATGGTGAAATTAAAGAACGTGTAGTCATATTGGTCCTTTTGAGATATATAAATATTTTTCAAACTATAGAAGGTCTTCCTCAAATTTGAACTTATCAGCATTTTTTTTCAAGCAATGCTTGACATCAAGGGCCAAAGCATCATTAGTGGTTGCAGCACGTATCTCATTGAGGAAACTAGAATGAATAGGCACTAATATAATAGTGGTGCAAAGGCGGAATTGCTCTAGTTTTAACAAAGTTGTATATTGTTGATCAAACACTACCTCTTCTATCCTTGATACAAGATATGATCTCTTCAATAGAGCATCATACAATCCTTGTTGCTTTCTAGGGCAATAAGTGATAACAAAGTTAAATCGAGATAGCGACATATTCCATCGATCTTGGCAATGATTAAAAATCTGAGCTGACATAAAATATTCTAAGTTCTTGTGATGTGTATATATAGTTATAGGATGCATTGCTCCTTCAAGAAAATGACGCTATTTTTGAAAAGAATCCACAATAGCAAGAAGCTCCTTATCATGGATTTTATAATTAATTTTGACAACAAAGAACTTTTGAAAATAAAACGCAACAGGATGGAATTTATCATCTATACTTATTTGTGAAAGTATGGCCCTTATTGCAAAATCCAAAGCATTAGTCTCCATACAGAATGCCTTTATAAAATCTGGATGTATCAATATTGAAACTGTAATAAATGCCATCTTGAGATTTTGGAATGCCTATTCTGCTTGAAGTAACTTCTTCTTATATGTCAATTGAATAAGAGAGGCGGCAATTTGAGAGTAATTTTTGATGAAGATCTGATAGAAGTTAGCAAATCCAAAAAATGATTGTACGTCTGTCATAGTCTTTAGAATAGTCCATGTCATAACCGCCTCTACCTTTTTAAGATCCATTGTCAAACCCTCAGTAGATACAATGTATCCCAAAAATTCCATCTTAGATTGATGAAATATACATTTCTCTGATTTGGCACACAAACTTATATCTCGCAGCTTTTGTAATATCAACTTGACATATCCCTCATATTTCTCTAGATTTTTTGAGTAGATCAAGATATCATCAAGATAAATTACGACAAATTTATCCAAGTATTTTTAAAAGATGTCGTTCATTAAATGCTAAAAGATAACAAATACATTTGTTAGTCCAAAGGATATGACATTGTATTCAAAATGTCCATACCTTATTTGAAATGTGGTCTTTCATTCATCTCCTTCTTTGATTTGCTCCACACAGATCTATTTTAGTATAAATCTTAGCTTGGCCAAATTGCTCTAAAAGTCTTGAGATTAACAATAGTGGATAACGATTCTTCACTGTTATCTTATTCAATCTCCAATAATCAATGCACATATGCAAAGAACCATCCTTCTTCTTTACAAAAAATATAGGTACACTTGGTGAAGACTTTGAATGTCTGATGAAGTTCTTTACAAGATTTTCATTAATATAATCCTTCAATACCAAAAGATCATTTTGAAAAAGATTATAAATTAAACCAAAAGATGATTGCATTCCTTCTTAAAGATCTATAGTACAATCATATGGTTGGTGCTCCGGCAATATTTTAACATTCTTCTTCTGAAAAACATCTTGAAATTTATTATATTGCTCTAGAATAGTTATCGATGAAGTCATATCTTCTTTGATTGGAGTCGCATAAATCACAAATGGTGTACTTTCTTTCAGAAATCTTATAAAAGTCCTTACTCCAACAAATAAAGGTTTATTAATTTGTGGCTTCTTATGAATCTTTTTTGAATGGATCTCTATCAAAAATGTTATTCTTTGTGACCTTCAATCTATAGATGGACTATGCTTTTTCAACCAAGATAGCTCAAGAATAACAAGATTTGAAAGAATCTTAATAATATTGAACACAATGTGGCTTCTATGATCTTTGAATAATACTTCTATAAGTGTGGTTTCATAGGTAACACTATCAGAGGATAAAAGTCATATATCTATTACTTCTACATGAATAGATTTGGATTTTTGTATTAGAAGAATTTTGTGAAATTTTGTGAATGCCTCATCTACAAAACAAACAAATGCCCATGAATCTAACAAAGTGGTCGTCTGAAGCTTCTGAGGGCCAAAATACAAAGGAATTTTAAAATAATGAGCAAATTGAGCAGAAAAAGAGGAACCTAAATAGTTTTGTAATGTTAGATTGTTCAGCCGCATGGTCCCTATTATGGTTGAACATTATTGTTTTCTTGAACCATTACACTCCTAATGGTTTTGATAATGTGTCAATTTTGTTTCTTCGAGCAATTGCCAACCTTGTAGCCTTCCTTGCCATAATACAGGCATAGATCTTTTTCTATCCAACGCTTCTTTTTTTGTGGACTAAGAGGTTTAAATCATATTACATCAAGTTGCATATCTTCTATTTCTGAGTGTGAATTCAAAATGCTTGTTAATATAGCAAAGGTATGTTGGATTGCATATTATCTTGTTGAAGCCCATGAACGTTGATCTTGTCGATGTTGAAATAATTAATTATTATATTTTATGGCTTGGCTATTGGCTTTATTGAGCAATTGTAGATTCAAAAGTCATAATAACAAATCCTTCACATCATTTCTTAATCTCCAATAAAATTAACTCATTAGTATTTTTTTGTCTCAATTGATATCGTATGCTAATTATCTAAAATTGGATATATAGATTGATACAGAATATGCCCCTTGATGTAATGCTTAGATCTTAGCTATTGTTCAATGAGTCTTGTCATGTTCTCCAAATGCTTCTACAAATGCTTCTATGAAAATTTCAAAGTTGCTCAAAATTGGTGATCTTTTTTCAAACAAGGGAGCAAACCATGATAATGCTTACACCGTAAATGTAAACAATTTTATTATTTAAGAATATTCTAAAAGCTTCTCAATCAACTTTCACTAACTCAAGAAGCTTTTAGAATATTCTAGAAGGTTCTATGAACCTCCAAAGTATATATCTTTAATAGTCATACTCCAAATATTGCATTGTTATGAAATTTTGCAACAATTCCTTCAATCTCTACAATCCTAGCAGATAACATAGTAAAAGTACTTATAATGGCATTTAACTTAGATTGAAAAGATTTGGTCATATTAATATCTTGACCTCTAACCATTCTAAGAAAAAAAAAAATGAATCTATAAAAAGATAATATCAACTTAGAGAAGGATAATCCGCAATTTCTAAAATGTTTTGAGACCTTCAAAGAGAGAGGTGATCTGCTTTTTCACAAAAATAATAAAGCTCTAATATTATAATAAAAAAAAATATCGGTTTAGAAGAAGATAATCCGCAGCTTCTAAAGCACTAATATACCTTCAAGAAGAATAATAATTTACTTTTTAATAAGAAAGATCCAACTCTAATATTTAAAATAAGGGTAGTCTCGACAAATTGTCAAAGACACAAGAATACAGAGCAAGAGACTCGAACTAGAACAAGGTTTGAAGAAAAAACCAACAAAACTTGAATTAACTGGTATACAAATAAGACCAAGAAAGCTGAGCTAGAATTCCAAGAGATGTATTGTTGACACTAAAAAACTCTTCAACCTCAACTCCTATATATATTTCTATCTAGGATGCTTTTTAAGCACCTTCCATCAAACTAAGAAGCTTATTGAGTAGCTTCTACCAATTGGGAAGCTTCTTGAGCTACTTTCACCAACTAGGAAGCTTTTCAACTGACTTTTATTAACTTAAGAACCTCTAGAATATTCTAGAAGATTCTATGAACCACCGAAGTATATGTCCTAACGCTTATTAATCACCAATAGACATGTATAAAAATAAAATTATATTTATAAAGCTTCTAAGATGTTTCTCTATAAGATATTATCAAACTAATTTATTTTTACTTATTTCTACTTATTTATATTAACTAGATAATTATGGAGTAAATCTTATATCTGTGACAATAACTAATAATTAGGTGAATATTTGTCTCAAGTAGGATAAATCCATTAATATGTCTAAAATTCATAAAACTTTTATATTGAAGTTGAAGGTTTTTTCTACAATAAAAAAAATGTAGGATGCTACTAGACATGTTAGGCTTACGTTCTATTGAATTTTTTCACTTTAAGCAATACTTAACAATATTTTATGATGTGATATTTATATTTGATTGTAAGAAAATTAAACTTAATAAGATTAATTCTTTTTACTTGTATTGAAATTAAAATATTAAAAAAGAGGACTTCCAATCTCTTTTAGGATTAATGATTATACAAAATCTAGGATCTATAGTGCTTGTATTATGATCATTTTTATTAAATTTTTTTTAAAAATTGTTAATAAGAATTTTGTTAATTGCCTTTATACATTAGTAGGTTCTTTAAAATTGTACAATTGATATTTTGTCTTGATTTTGTCTTAGGAATGTGATTAAGGAGTTGAAATCAATGACGTTTTTTTTCAATGGTTCTAAAGATTGGTGCTTTAGGTTATATGTACATTAAAAGATCTCAATTGTGCCATACTTATTAGCTAACATTGTATATCTTACTTTCATATAAATCCTAATATAATCAACTAAAACAAAGTATTTATACTAAAAAGATGTTAGAGATTACATGATTATGTTCAAACATTATGTTCAAACATGAGATTGATAAAAGAAGTGATGAGCAAGCTATGACAAGCGTGTTGCTAATTCTACCATTGTCATCCAACATTGAGTTAGTTTCTTATATTTTGAAGAGGTTCTACAAAAATAAACCATCCTTTATTTCACATGTACATACATTTCATTTCATTTCATTTCATGGCAACAATGCTGATCAAGCGTGCATCGCCGAATTACAAGAAGAAGAAGAAGATTGTAAAACGTGACGAAATGCGCCATCAACACCGAAACTCTAATTTCGAACCTTACCTTCAAAGACCAGAACGCAAGGCCAAGGTCACGCTTTCCAGCTCCATTTCCTTGCAATCTAGCAGCTGCGCGTGCAGCTCCGCATCTGAGAGGTGGGTTTTGCACAGAGCGTCTCGCAGACGTCGAGCTGCTTGTTCACGTTGCAGTGGATCCGCTGGAGAGGTGGGCGGTGAGCATGGGCAGCTTAACCGAGAGCCATGAGCACGTCCACGAGCTCCACGCGCCAGCCTTTGCCAGATTGTCTCCAGCGATCGGCGTTGGGGTCTAAAGATTCCGGACCTTTGATGTCTACTCGAGACTTTGCCAACTTCGGAGACGAAATGCCATAGTGAGCATCTCGCTTCTGTATACTTGGGTCGGGAATTCGACCTGGGTCCTCTTTCTGGGGAGACATCATCAGCGAGGGCGGCCCCATGGGCAGCACGTCACCTGTTTGCACACAGCGTCATCAGTTTCATGCTGCTTTGGCCAAGATGACAACACTCGATGATGCTGATCTCATGGTTTGGATTGTAGCTTCGTTTTTGGGGTGAGGAATCTAGAAAACCATGCCTACCTCGGTCGAATTGCCATGTGCACCAGAATTTCCCATAGGTGTTTGCCAAACCCTTGAGTTCCTGCTTTTGTATCACTTCCGGCATGCCTGGATTCACCCATAGGCCCTCCTTGATCTGTTGTCACAGCTGCCCCCGCATCAACTGCTGGCTAACACTGCATGAAATTTGGTTCACATCACTGCTTCTAACGACAAGTTGACCAGAAGTTTCAGTTTCCACAGGGTTAATAGTTCATGGTTCATCGAGAACAGCGGCGTGGATACTGTTGTCTGTTACAAATTGGAAAGAGGCTTCTTACTTCGAATGCATGAGAGTGCCATAGCTGCTTCTCCTCTTGTGGGAGTGTCTTGAAAACCTTTTCCGAGATGACGTACTCCACTCCTGCATTTTATTCAACAATAATGTCCGTTTCCTCGAGAATTAGGTCATGTAAAGACATTACTTAATGTACCCAAGCCAGAAACAAATTGACTAACAACCCCAGTAGGGTAGAATCCTCAAACCAATTTGAATTTTACAACAAAAGCGAACTCTGGATTCAGTTGAGTAGACTTAAGTGAACGACAGGAAACGAAGGGAACTTCGAAAAAATAGTATCTTGGGAAGTAAGAGTTGAAACTGTTACCGATCAAACGAGCATTAGCCTGATCAGAATCATATACAGCGCATTGCAAAAAATCGTCGTTGAGACGGGCAGCGTAGTGGTGCGTCTCGATTTTGCGTTTCATGTCCTGCGAGAAGATCGCCCATGTGCAGATATGCTGCTCGATGTAACCACGACCGTCCCGAATGTGATTAGACAAGTATTAACACCAGCTCAAGTGCTAGAACGGCAGTCAAAATTTTGCAATAGTCCTAGGAATCAACATTTTTCAAAGCTTGAACAGAGCTTTCTAGCTAATACAGTAGAGTTGCACGACTCCCACACCCAATTGCTATGACACATGAAGCTAGCCATTGGTAGAAACAGCAAAAGTATCAGGAAAATGTCAAAGAATTGTATCAACGAATCGGACTCTTATACGAGCAAAAAAGCAAACCAGGAGCCCACTTGCTGAAAAGCTTGAATCGGTTTCAGCTTCTGCAGAATCCCAGCTCCTGCATCCACAACTTTCGAAGTAAGAGTCTTAGCTCCGCCTGGCACATCGTCGGGTGTGGATGCACCGCATCCATGGGTGGCCATTTCCAAAAACCTTGAGGCAAGTGATCTCTTAGACGAATTCGACAGAGCCTGCTTCAAAATCGCTTGTAACGTAAGCCTCAACTTCCAAGACGTAATCACATCGATCAGAAACTCGCAATCCAACTACACACGAGTACATTTCATGACAAGCAAAGGCACGAGAGAAACTATCAGCGTAAGATCAAGAGTCTAACCTAACGCAGCAACTCAGTAACCAAATCCGTGGCGCATCACTGGCTTGGATCCTAGGTTTCAATCAAGTCTTATCAATCAACGCGGCTTGGGTCGCGTTGAGTTGCGTTGCGGGCCTTTCACATGCTGGGTGCCACTTGGTGGTCTTCCCTGTCAGGCAACGTGGAACTCCTGCCCGGGGTGGGCTTGATGCTGCCCGGGACCGGGGCTCCAACCCAGGCTTTCATTGCTTTTACTTTTTGAACTTTTACTTTCTTTGCTGGTGCCCTTGTTCCCATGGTATCCAGTTTAGCTCGGGTATTTAGTCTCAGCCCAATTAATATCTGGACCTACTGATGTGCCTGGCCATAGCTAAGGCAGTCGGGTTATTCGCTTGACCCCTCTGTTTGTAAACATTTGATAAATTCTACATGGTGAAGTTTTAATCCAATTGGCATGATTCAAATTATGCTAAAATAAAAAATACGTAGTTTATTTTATTTTATTTTTAAATTAATAAAATTTCTGTATGTATTTTGATGGGTTTTTGTTGAAGAATATGCAAATACCATGAAGTTTGTTATTTTGATAGTTAAAGTTTCATCATTTGAAAAAATTAAATATATATAATTATTAAGAAACGATTAATACAGTTAATTAAAAAACTATATAGTATTGACTATTTGATAACATTTTGGATATTTGACAATTACTTGACATTTGAAGAATCAGAAGTACTTGTAGAAAAAAAATTTCTACTCTATTCTATTAATATAATAGATTTTACAATAGCATCTTATAAATATAATATATTAACTTTTTTTTCTTAAATTAAGATATTGTTTCATAAAAGATATTGCATATTCTTTTTTTTTGTTTTTCTTTTCTCTTTTTTTTTTATATATTTATATATTTTTACATATATAATATATATATATATATATAAAATTTTAAAGTCAATTTAATCATAATTTAAATTAAATTATTTATTATTTTTAAAGACATCTATATCACTTATGTATTAAATATAATTAAATTAGATACACAATCTCTTTCTTAAAAAGAATTAAAGAAACTATCTAAATGTTGGTTGGATCTATAAGTGTTTATAGAATTGCCATGGAAATATCATACAACTTAAAGGGCTTTTATACCTAGAATCCCACTTTGAAACGCTATCATTTAATAGCCTTTTGAAAGATCCTTGTTTTATGAAGAGAAGATTTTTTTTATTAGCCTTGGCCTTAAGATATAATATTAAAATATCTATATATCATAAAATTAATCAAATTATTCTTTTGTTGTAAGTCTAAATATATTAATTCAAAGAAGTATAAAAAATTGGTTTGTTTATTTTTAATGATTATTTTAAGCAACTTTTGATAGTGATTCTTAATTTTTTTTAAAAACCACGTTTTGAGATAGTCCAAAGGAAATTCTAAGAGACAATTTTATATATGCTATATAGGAAAAAATTCATTCTATCTCATCTTTTTGTCTTTGGACTTTTGAACTAATTTTTCTAAGTATAAAGCTAATTTAATGAAGCTTCTTGATTTCATCCAATCAAAAGATTTAAAAATTGTGATCTCTTTTTTTATCTTTTAAATATAAAGACCAACTTAAATTCTTAATTTATATATATAGATTCCTATTGCTTATATAATTTTTTAAAATTACCATAGATCTTATTGATATAAAAATATTGATAAAAATAAAGATTTTTATAATAAAAATATATAAATAAATAAATAGATAACTAAATATACTTGCAAAGTATTAACCTTATTTACTACTACACAAGTTGAATCTTCAAATGAATTTCATATTGACTCCTTCTCATTAGCTTAATCAAATACTTTTCTCTCATAGAATGACTATCTATATATATAACTAAATTCATGTCACAGATAGCTATGATGCTACATGCTTACATCATATATATATATAGATCATCTAAATATATGGATGTATATATATACATGTGAATGTGAAGTTTGTATGCTAGGTTGAAATTTATATAGGAATTTGAAAGAATCTTAAGAATTTTTCAAATTATATCCAAATCAAATGTTTACTTGCATTGTAAGAAGTGGATAGAGGTGAGGTAGATTGTGGTGTAAAATTATGATTTTAATAATAACAACATCTTGAGGATAAAAGAACATGTTGAAATTTTGACAAAGTTCAATCTATCCATTGATTTAAGTCGTGAATTTGCTAATATAATATAAAATAAATTTCTTTTTAATTTTATTATTTGAATTATTTTGTTACTACTATATCCATCAATAGAGTGTTGGATTGAATAATCCGATATAGCAATTATCTGCATAGCACTTAGTCAATGGTATCTTGTGTTGAATTGAAAGTACTACATGGCAAATTAATTCCATTAAAGGTAACTATGTGAGTCCATTAATATACGTTTTAAAGGTTTATAAATTGATCAATCTAGTTGGATGGTCTCTACAATTGAGAAGTAAAATTTAGTCGCTAATCTTCTTTCAAGATACAATATTACAAATATCATCTTTAACTATCTTTAAGAGATTGGTGTAAGTATCTTGCATCATCTTTACATCATATTTAATAATATATTGTCACAATATGTAGCATTGGATGCCTCATCATGTCAAAGTAGTGCTTGAATAGATTAGATTGTATTTTGTTAGTTTATTTTGTATTTGTTGATATTTTATCTATTTTTATATTTTTCATCTAATGAATGATTTCATCAACCTAGGATTTTATCAACCTAGGATTTGATAATTTTTATAACTTCTACAATAGTTTTTCTCTTTAAAAGCAATTTGCTAGCAATTAGCCATAGCATTTGCTCAAATATAATTTCATCTATCAAAGATTTTTCATCTATTACTTTCATCCATAGTTTTCATTTATAGAGCTTCATCTATACTAGTTTCATCTATAGAGGCTACATCTATGCTGTTTTCATCTGTAGAGGCTTCATCTATATTGTTTTTGTCCACAAAGAGATAAAAATCTTCTGAAATTAAATTTTGGGAGCAATTTAGCTTAAATTGAGCAAAAATTGTATCAATTATATGTGAAATTTTATAAGGAGTCTAATAGTACTATTGGTTTAGCTTTTCAAATTTTATTTTAGCTCTAAATGGCCAATTTCAGCTACTGAAAGATGTTTTGAAACAGTAAATTATCCCAAAAATTTTAGAATTTGAAGTTTAAAATTTATTGAAAGATATCATATTCCCATATTTCTAATTTATTCTTATTGAAGTACTGTGGTACTTTTGTACGATTTTTTTTAATAAACATTATAAGTTCATATGATTTTAGTGATCATCCATCGTAAGTGTGTACCAATGGCTTTGGTTCATACTTTTAAATTTTATAATTCGTTGTATGGAGAAGAAGATCCAATTTTTGAATTTTATCTTTAGTACCTTTTCTTGTAGCGGATATTGTTATTACAGGTTCTTGGTATTGCTTCATTTTGTATTGTACTTAGAATATCTATTATGGACGTACTATAGGGATGAAGTCAAATTAATGGCTGGCAAAATCTTTCTATGAGGTGGTTATTGGACTTGTAGTAGCCGAAAGTGATGATTGATGCATCACAAAGTTTGGTGGTGATTGAAAATACAAGTTGCTCTTAATTTTTGGTTTTCAGTAGTGAAGTTTATAATATAGACCAAGAGTCAATATTATCAATTTTCTTCACCAAACTATCCAAAAAGTGACCATATTGTAGATTTTGGATTAGAATTAGATATCAATAAGGCTTTTGAGCCTATTTTGGCATTGGACACCAATCGTAGGCTTTGGATTTAGAATATGGATATATTTGACAAGATAGAAGATAATTTTTGTAATATGATATGGAATTGGTTCTTTGGACGGGCTGGTGGCATTTCTTTGTTTGATTAGAAGCTCAAATTTCAAACATAGATAAAAGAAAAGCGCTAACAATCTCTTACTTTCAATAAGTGGTATGCCTTTGAATTGCTACCGTAATATCTAGAGTATGAGATTTTTCAAACTTATGAGTGTTGGATAAAAGATTATTTTGTCAAGCTATGTTAAGTAGAAACTTATTAGAAAAAATATGTAAAGTTAATTGCTATTCTCAAGGAAGAGAGAGTAAAGAGTCTCATTTTTTTTTCCATTAAGCAGCCCAAAGAAGAAGGTGGCTCATCCTCTAGTATTGCCAAAGAGAAAGACATTGTTATTCTTGGAGAGAGAAGTGCACCACCTGTCATATCACAAATGGCTTAAGCTATATAAGCAACCTTAGATATTGTTAGAAAGCTACTACTTTTTGAGTCGCTTCATCTCTTTATAGTACACTTGAAGATGGAGTATAGAAGATTCAAGTACAATTAGATACAACACATTTACGATTCTTGATAGAAAAAAAAAAAAAACACTCTTTCTGAGATGTATATACATTTAGTACAATTTGTGATGGAATTAGAGGATGTATTTGTTAAGAGTCAATTGGTGAAGATCTTTTTATCAAAGATTGACAAGTAATTATTAAACTTGATTACACAATGGATCATTTTTAACTTTGATGGCAAAGCTATATTGGCTCAAGCATTTATTGAAGTTAAAAAGTGTGATCAGATTCTTTGCCAATACAACACCATAGATATGATAGCATGGATGATGGATGTGTCAAAGCCTAGAAAAACCACTACTACCACTAGTAGTTTGATAGAGGCTCAATCTGAAAGGATATTACACTATTGGACTTGTGGAAAGATAGTCCATGTCAAAAGTGATCCTATCTACTCTAAAGAGAAGGGTTAGGATGCAAAGAAGTTCAAATTGAAGTTGAAAGTAACTAAGACAAGAAAAAATGCTAGACAAAAGATAAAGTGCACATAATTGAAGTGCTCTAATTGTGATAAGCTCAACTACAGTGATGACCACTACTTTTTTTTGTATCCGGAGAAGTGTCTTTTTTCTACTCGTGAGAAGGACCTAAAAACCAAAATTGGTACATTAGAAAAGAGATTTAATACTTTTACATTATTGTGCCAAGTCATAGATCCTCATATTATCTTTAGGATTAAGATTAATCATTTTTTTTCTAATTACTACATGTACAGAGCCTTAGGTGAGATGATAGGCTCTATGGCCATTACACGTATATAGATGGCAGTTCAAACTTCCAGTCCTTCTTCAAATAAGTTGATGGAGAGTTTGACAGTATGGAGCAATAGCTCAGCTAACTAAATTAGTTAAACACGGTTACTACTATCTTTTGATTTAGCTAATACAGCTTAGTCGATACATGCTCCAATTTTGACACTAGAGATGATTAATTTGTCAACCAATATAGTACATACTGTGGTTTTTAAAGTATTGCACATACCTTGGTTCACTACGGTAGATTTGATGGTATTAGATTTATAGCATGTGAAGGTTTTTCACCTTGTAAATAAGATTTTGAAAGGAAAGGCATCCATACCTTCTCTGGAAGTGGCTTAAGCTGTTATAGAAACACTTATCTTAAAAGATTTAGAAGAGATGATCAAACTACAAAAAAAACTTGTAATTGAGGCCATTGCATCTTTTAATGCATTTATTCCATGTGTTGAGGAGTCTGCCACTACTTTTAACATACTTGTTGCAATTAGAGCTACTTATATGTCAGATTTTATTGTCAAACTTGTATGAGAATGTCAAGCCCATTGATTGAGAATTGTGTGGCTGATAAATAATAATAACACTTTGATTGTCAACTACATAGGTAGTGATTCTACTTTAATTATTTTTCTTTGATTAATGATGGATTTAGAGGCTCAACTTGTTATATTTGGTAAATATCTTGTTGAGGAGCTAGAATTAATAGTTGTTCATTTGTAACCTTATTTTTTTGCTATTGTCCCCTTAATTGGCTACAATGAATGGGCCATTGGATTTACTTGTGAGCATCTACAACTTATCTTTTGTATAAATTTTGATTCTTTATCTTCATATTTTTCTTTGAAATATGCAATGATTGGTGCTAGTAATTGTGATATATTAGTTGGTCAATAAGCACTTTATCCTCTCAATTCTGGTTTGGATAATTGGAGCAAAGAAGCTTAAATTAAATCTAATTGGTCTTCTAGAGATTGCAAGTAAGAGTTGATTCTTGTAGCCTTTCCACCCTCTGCTATTATAGTATCATTATCTATCATGTTTGGATGCAATGCTATTGTTATTAGGTTGTCTTTTGGCCCTATTCTCCTAAAAAAAATATTTATTTTTATAAACAATGTTTCAAATGAGAGGGAGGTATTACATGTGGAGCCTTTGCAACATCATTCCAAAGATACTCTTCCAATTTGGCGGACTTGTAGAAAGCTTATTCAAAGTTGTAAAGACATTATTTTTTCTTTGCTTCCCAAGATTCTTTTGATTCCTTCTATTACTTCAATATTAGCTCAATCAATTTGGTGGCACCTACTCAAAGAGGGCATTATACTTGTAGAGATATTTAGAAGTATTAGTACAGGTTTGGCAACTATATTTGAGGCTAGTCTTATAATTCAACAATACATCCATGTCAATGACAATTTTGTATCAAACTGGATTGCTTGCCATCATTTGCATCAATTGATGGCTTTGTATCTTTAGAAGTTGGCTCCTTTTTCTATTTGTGGATATTTTGGACATCTTCCTTATGACATTATATTCATTACTAGAGAAGATTTGCAAAGATTGGATCTTATGGATTTGGTGATTGTTGATTGGCCGTATCAAGGCCATTCACGTGTTGGCACAAATCATGGCTTAGAGGATTAATAATCCAGTTTGTTTTAGAATCTTATGTAGCTTATGCAATGGTGGTTCACCTGTCAATCTTTTCAACTATAATATATTTTTAAAAATGTTCCATTATTAAGTGATTCTTAAGCCAATCTGGTAGAAGGTAGACATTATATTTGTCAATACCTTAGAGATTCCATCTTTGTTGATGCAACTAGTATTGGTTCTTATGTTCACCATCTTTGGTGACTATGGACCAATCTTATGCCATCATCCACCTTTAATAAAGTATTTTTTATAATTCTTTTATTTTTAAATTGAGAGATGGATGACATCTTAGATGTATATCGAACTTTTATATTGGTTATTTAAGATGATTTACATCCATTGACATTGGTCAATAAGGTGAAGATATCTTGTAGAGTGTTTCTTATCTTCATGATATTTCTTCAATCATTTATCTTTTACAATTAAGTTCCTAGTATGGTATAAGATGTTCACATTAAATCTCATTTAGAGCCTTTTGCTGATAAGTGCAAGTATGCTATGGAATTTTTTACTAGCACTATAGTGGCTCTTGGTGTTTTCAAAGGCTAGTGGAGGTTTGTTTTAAGCCAAGCCTTAGACGTTAATACCATGGTGTGGATTATTAGCTTGTGTCTTAATATGCAAAGACATTGTGGTCACCATTTGTTGTCTATAGGGGTTGAGAGCTATGGTTAAGAGGCAGAGCAATCCACATTCACAAAAGAAGAGGACTAAGAGTGATTTTTCTATTTAAAGTAATGAGATTGGAAGAACTTCAAATTCAAAGTGTTTTTATTACTTTAGCTTAAGACTTTAAGAAGGTGGAGACTCAGAGTATCTTTCTATAGGTGTTATTATCTTCTCTTTTACCTTCTATAGAAGCTTCATTATCAAAGGCTATTAGTGGTGATGAAGTTCTATTTTTTATTGTTGATACGGAGTTTGGAGGTACAAGAAATGTTCCATTTATTGCATATCAATCATAGTCCATATCTGCACTAGGTGGTTCTTTTTTTATTAATAATCTTCTAGTCTTAAATTTTTATGACTCTAATTTTTTTAGATAATATTTTAATCTATTCCATTTTGATGTTGTCATGTTGTAACATAGCTATAGGATGAAAGAGCAAAAGAAAACATATATTATAAAAAAGCTAAATTAAAGACTAAGTTACAAAATTATTTTCAAAAATATAAGTAAAAAAATAATATAAAATAGAGAGGTAATAAAAATATTTAATATTAGTGTTGCATCTTTATTAAAAAAAGCTTATACTTATTTTATAAGGCCATAAACAAGACAAAATAAGATAGATTAGTAAAAATACTACTATACGTATCTAAAGATCAAAGCAAAGAGTAGTTTCGAATAATAATTATCTAAGCAAACCTTGGATTGATATCCAAGGAGGGTTGTGAACTAGGATTGAAACCAAATCCCAAAACATAAAATTATGCTCCTACAACACATAGAAAATTCTTTTGTTGATCAAAGAGTGGGATTTGTGAGCAAACTTGATAGGATTTCTTTGAGCATTTGTTTTAAGGTTTTTGAGTTTGTGATGACTTTGTGAAAACTATGCAAAATTAGGATTCTATTTGGATGACTTTGATTATTAAGAAATAAAGTATGTTCATATTTTTTAGCATATTAAGAGTTTTATAGCAAATCTATAAATAAAAATTTGTAGATTTGTGAATATAGTTGTGCTGAATATTTGTTATGAATTTGAGCTTAATCCAATGATTAGATCAAGGGTTATTGGAATTTAAATGAATTAGGATCTTAGAAATTGGATTTTGAGGGTCAATGCGGATTTTTGTGATTTTGAGCAATCTGCCAACTAGATTGGAATTATTCTTTTTTGATCTAGTAGTTAATTTAGTTTTTAAGATTTTTGTAAGACTTTAGAATATATAAATGGTGAAAAAAAAGAGATATTGATGCTAAAAGATCAATATCAAGGTTAAAAAAGAAGGGTAGCTAATACTTGAGAGGATTAGGATTTTTTTTTATTGATAAGTTTAAATCCCTTCAAATTTTGTATGCTTACTTTTAACTGGTATGTCAAGAAGTGCACAAATTTTAAATGAAGATTAATAGTTAATAAATATTTATTGAGGTTTTAATTCTGCTATTGGATTTGATTTAGGATTTTATTAGGATTTTATTAAGATTTGACTTAAGATTTGACTTAGAATTTGATTTAGGATTTTGATTTAGGATTTATTTACGATATTAAAATTTTAATAGAATTTATTTAAAATACTAGGATTTCATTGAAATTTAATTAGGATTTGACTTAGGATTTGACTTAGGATTTAATTAGGATTTGAATTAGGATTTGACTTAAGATTTGATTTAAAATTTTATTTAAGATTTTATTAAGGTTTATTTAAGATTTATTTAAGATATTAAGATTTTATTAGAATTTAATTAAAATTTGATTTAGGATTTGATTTAAGATTTGATTATAATTTATTAGAGAGATCTTAGGATTTTATTAGCATTTGATTTAGGATTTTTTTAGAATTGGCAAGGATTTAATTAGAATTTCTTTAAGATTTCTTTATGACTTTTTTAAAATTTCTTTAGAATTTCTTTAAGATTTCTTTATGATTTTATTATGAATCTTTAGGATTTTTTTATAGTTTTTTAAAGATTTGATTGAGATTATTAAAAATTAAATTAGAATTTATTTAAGATTTTATTAGAATTATTAGATTTTTAGTTAATTGCAATATATAAGTTTACCTTCTATAGTCAAGTGCCTAGTGCATTTTCAAATAAGACAACATATAATATGACAATAAAAAAATAAACTTCTTGCTTTAAAGAATATATTAATAAAAAATCTTATAAAAAATTTCATTTAACATTCAAAATCTCCTACAAGTGTACCAATCCTCTTTGTCAAAAAAAAAAATGGATCTTTGTAAATGAATATAGATTATTGTAGACTCAACACATTGATTATTAAAAATTATTATCTTTTATCTTTGATATTGAGACTTTTTGATCAACTAAGTGAAGCTAAGATCTATATTAAAATAGATCTACTAGAAGCCCAAAATTTTGTATATATTAAAAAAGAGAATGAATAGAAGACTATATTTTGTACTAAATATGACTATTTTGAATATAATATCATATCTTTTGGATTTATAAATACTCCAACTACTTTCCAAAAGTTATTGAATGATATATTTTGTGAACATCTAAATAATTTTGTTATATGTTACTTAGATAACATTTTTATCTACTCCAAGAAATGGAAGAACATAAACAATATATTTGCCTTATACCACAAAAACTTAGAAATGTAATATTATATATCAAGATAGAAAAATATTTATTTTACACAACTTAAGTAGAATTTTTGAGATATATATTATTTCAAATGATGGTTTGTAAAGGATTTCTATGAAAATAGAAATTATTATGAATTAAACAATCCTAAAATTTATATATGATATTTAATGCTTTTTAAAATTTATAAACTATTATTAGATATTTATCAAGAATTTTTCTCATATTGCTATTCCGCTTAAACAATCAACTTTCAAAGACAAATTAAAATGGAATAAAGATATGAAAGCAACATTTCAAGGTTAAAAAATAATCTTTTTTTTTATTTTATTTTATGTTGTCTAAATTTTTTTAAGCAATTTTTTTATGGAAATAGATGCATTAAATTTTTTAGACAATTAAAATTGATATTATATTTTTTAATAAAATTTATTCAAGTACATTAATAAATCTTTTAATTTTTAATATTAAAAATAATCTTCATGATAATTCTAAAAAATTTGAGTTCAAAGATAATCTTCTTTATTAAAAAAGATGTTTATATTTCAAAAAGTCAAATATAATTATATGTACTATAAGCTTAACATGACTTTCTAGCAACACAATACTTTTGATATAATAAAACTTTGGAACTTATCTTAAGAGATTTTTGGTGGTCTCAAATATGAAAAGATGACAGATCTTTTGTTCAATCTTATGACACTTGTTTTAGAGCAAAGATTCTATGTCATTGATCTTATTAACTTCTTTAATCTCTATCTATTTTAAAGCAACCTTATTCATCTATTTCAATGGATTTTATTATAAATCTTCTAGTCTTAAATTTTTATGACTCTAATTTTTTTATAATTGATTATTTAACCAAAATGGCATATTTTGTATTATGTATAAAAACTATTATGGATGGAGAAACAACCAAACTTTTTTTTAACAATATCTATTGATATCAAAGATTTTTAAATAATATTATATTTAATTGAAAACTCTAATTTATATTAAGATTTTGAAAGAAATTTTTTAATATATCAAAAGTTGATATCAAATTATCTTTAATTTTTTATTCTTAAACTAATAAATAAAAAAAATATATAAATTAAGTATTGGAATAATATTTATAATGTACTACTAAGTAATTCTAAGATAATTTGACAACTATCTTGCCATTAATAAAAAAAAATTATATAATAATATAATATATTTTTTTACTTAATAAATTCTATTTTTTATTAATTATAATTATCAATCAAAATTTGATAATTTTAATTTTAAAAAAATTAAAAATCTAATAATTAAAGATTTTGGCAAGTAAAATGATAGAGTTTTATTTAACAATGAAGATATAAGTGAAGAAGATTCAAGAATGACAAAAAGCTAATATAGATATTTTTTTTAAAAAAAATTATATTCAAAGTTGGTAATAAGATATAGTTATTCTATTATAATATCAAGACTCATTGATCTTATAAGAAGCTTGATTATCAAAGACTTAGCCTATTTATTATCAAAAAATAAATTAATTTAGTGGCATATTAATTATAATTACTACTATCATTGAAGATTCATCATGTATTCCATGTGTCTCTTATTAAGCCTTCTACTACAATCAAAGTATTAAAAAGAAAGTAGTTACAAACACCTCCTATTGAAATAAATAACAACTGAGAATTTAAAATAGAAGAAATTTTAGATTCAAGGTAGCATCAAAATAAATTAGAATATCTTATATATTGGTACAAATATGATATTAATAAAAACATATATGAGCCATTTAAGAATCTTACAAATGTATCAAAGCTTGTTGTTTCTTTTCATTGATAACATCCATCAAAATTAAGGACCAACTATTGACAATAAAATGGTATAAATCATGGAAAAAAAAGTTCGAGAATCAATTTGTAAAACTTCTTTGCAAATATAGAAATTAAAAAACTAATAGATTTATTTCAAGAGTTGTCATTTACAAAATTGATAGATGAAGCATATTGATTATTTCAATCCAAACAACATTGCAATAGTGATGAAGATCTTCAAGAGAGACATATTTTTAATTAAATAGATAGTAAGATATAACATGTTTGGTATTATAATCTTGGAAGTGACTCCTAATATTAATGATACTAGTTGATCTTTTTGCCTTGGTATAGGACATTATTGATGGTTGAAGAGACCTATCAACCACCTTTTTGCGAAACATAGATCATTAAATTAAAACTTCAAAGTTATTTAATTTAAGCATTTTAAATCAAATTTATTATAATATTATTTAATAATATTTTTATTTTTATTTTTATTTTTATTTATTTTTAGAATATAAAGATTTAATATTTAATTACTTAAATATATTTCAAAAAATATTTTGATCTATGCATAATAAACATAGTGCAATATAAATATCTGTAAATATTAACTAAAATAATTGATCTTATTGTCAAGTACAAAAATTAATTCTTTGATTTTTATTTAATAATTTATATGATTATATCTTAATATTTTTATAATCCTACAACAAAAGCTAATAATAATCAAAATACACAATTATAGTTAAAGATATTCAAATTAATGCTATAAAATTGAAATTCTTTATAATATAAAAAAGAATTAATATTAATAAGAAAAATTATACTTATATTATAAAAGAATAAATATTATTTAGTTTTTTTTTTATTTAAATACAACAAAAAGACAACAAATAAAATTACAAAATAAGATAATTTATAAAAATATAAGTTTATATAATTACAACAAAGACCATTCTTTCTTGTTCTTATATAATATTATTATTTAAAGTATTTATATTATTATCTAATTATTATCTTTATTTTAAAATAAAATTTTATTTAAATATTAAATTTATATAATTTCTGAACTTTCCTATTTAATTCAATAGTATTTTTTTTGGTAATAATTTTATTGAGGATAACAAAACATCTTTAATAAAAAAAAAACTAAACTAATATATGTAGAGTTCATAGATGTTTGATTTGATGAACAAAAGTATTTTGTCATTTCAAAATCTTCTTTGTAGTCATATTTAATACAAAGGCTTACTTTTTATTAAAATATATATTTTTTAAAATTAAAAAATTAAAATATAAAATTTTTAAAATACCAAAAAAAATATAATTCAAAAAAAAATAAAAAGTAAAAGAAAAAAGTAAAAAAGAAGTTGATAATTCTATTAATAGGTATCTTATAACTTACAATAAAAAAGTGGCAAGATATAAAGAATCTTTCTTATAAGACCATACTTAATAATAGTAGAAAATAATATAAAATATTTAAAAGAAATATTATTAAAAACTTTTCTGTTAATTTTTTTATAAAATCTTATCCAATAAAGTTTATAACTTTATTATTAATATTGATAAATTATGTGTTTTTGCTTAAAGATGCTTTGAAGAGTTTGAAGATTCTAAATATTGTTGGCTTGTTGTAAGTTATGTATGACTTTGTCTACTTGACAAAAGATAAAGATGCCTTTCTATAATATTTCAAATTATTAATATTAGCCAAGAAGGTTTTAAAACAATTGAAGAACAATATAAAATATTTCATATCATAAATAAAGCTCAAGACAAAGAAATATAAATGCTTTATGATATTTATTTAGACAACTTTTAATTACATGCAAAAGACAAATGAATAGAATGAGCTTAATGTGAAAATTAAAAGGTATTAAACTAAGGCACTTTGACTTTAGAAAAAATACATCAAAAATAATTTTTTTAGTTATAATAAGTAGGTTACTTTGTTGGCATAAGCTAATAAGATTAACTTTATTGGCTATTATATTTTATAATTGACAACAACATTTTTTTCCTATTGTTATTCTTAATACCATTTAAATATAATATAATCAAAAAATAGAGATTTATACTTGTATAAAAATAAAAATAAAAATATTTTTATCTTATTTATTAAATAAAGACAAATTTATAAAGCTACTTCTTTTTAGACACCATCATCCTCTTGATATGGCACACCTTATTGATTCCTTACATCAAGAGCCTTGATATCCTTTTTAGCCAATATCAACTATCTTTGGTAGAATGTAGCTATGTGTCACGGACATAAGATTTATTCCACTAATTATCTAAGTAATATAGACCAATAGAAGTAGGTAAAATAAGTTGATTTGATAATATTTGATAGAAAAGCTTCCTAGAAGCTTCATAGACACAGAATCACCTTTATACATGTCTATAGGTGATTGGTAGGTTAGAAACTTAGTCAACAAGCTAGCCACATGGCGCACATATTGGTAGCTTGTGGAACAAGCTAGCCATACGTCACACATGTTGGTAGCTTGCGGAACAAGTCAAATACGTGGCGCACATGTGAAAAACTTGTTGTGCAAGTTTGACACGTGTCTTGCAAATTAGACATGTATATGAACTCCTATAGAATACCGCCACGTAACTCTTAGTTAGATAGTATTTATAGAGGCAAGAGTGAAGCCTTCTTCACTCTTATCAACTCCTTTCTTGATCCTAGTTTAGTTTCAAGAGTCTTCATGTTTCTAGTCTTTGGCAATAGCTATTCCAGTTTCCTTTTGAATATACATACTTTCTTATTCCTATTTTGTGACTTTTCTTTGATACAATTTTTATTAGTTTATACATTTTTTTTTTAATTCATGTCCTTGACACTATGGCATTGAATAATAAATGCCAAAAAAAATTATTTGGTATAGTAGCAATGCCTTCTTGTTAATAAAAGCATTGCTACAATATCCTTGTATGTCTTATTGCTAAATAAAAAGTTTCTTTAAAATAACCATAAATTGATAATGTGAGAATTTTATAATTAAACATTAGATGTTTAATTTTATTTACATTGAGAATTTGTATTAATAACTAAATTAGTGATCTAACAAGGATTATATATATTAATTGAGATCATAATAAAAATAAAAATAAATACCTTAGTTATAGCATCAAGAGCAATTAAAATAAAATTTTACATTAATATACATATTTTAGAAATTTGGAAGTATTTGATATTATTATTTTTTTTATATAAATAAATAATATATATAAATATAATGTTATTAAAAAAATAAATATAATATATAAATTTATATATTTTAATATATATATAATATTTTATCTATTAGATTTTATATTTGATATCAAAAAATATTAATAATTTTAAATACTCTTATTTTGATTTTTTTTAAGTTAAAATTTTATTTGAAATTCTACATTTGATTTAAAAAACTATAAGAAAACTAAGCATCAAATTTCAAATTTCTATAAAAATAATTTTTTTAGAATAAATAGCATAATTTAAATAATTAATATTTTTAATATTAATAAAATAAAAAAATATGTATAGATTTAAAATTACTTTATGAACCAATGAAAAAACCATAGATTGCATACGGCATTATAAAGCAAAGATAATAATATATTCAATTAATTGAGATAAAAAAAAAACTATAAAGATCTTTTAATCAGCCATAAAATTTAATTACCACTACATAAAAGGTAATCTAGAATCCAACTTTATCTTGAATCAAAAAATTATTTAATTTGATGTTTAAGTTATATATATATATATATATATATATATTTGATTTGGCATAAAAATACTGAAATAAATAAAGGAGAATATTAAATCAATCCACTTAAAACTTAAATTGACCCACATGTCTCCACTTTGTTCCACTCCCACATTGCCTAGGGCTTTGCACTCTCTCATGAATCTCTCATGCACTTACTGACGTAATGATTTTGCAAGGGGTGAAAGAGATAGAAAATAGAATTCCTAAGAAGGGCTATAATAGAACAATGTGAAGGAAGTGCAGGGAATTTGAGTGTGAGAGGTCAATTGCAAAGATAGAAATAAGCAACATGAAGATTGTTTTATATTAGATAGAAGTTGGAGAGGCAATGGAGGTGAATTGTGAAGAAAGATTGGTAGGACATATATGTTGAAAAGAGCAATTTTTCAAGATTCTAAATAATAAAAATAATTAATAATTATTTATATTATACTAATAATAAATCAATTTAAGATTTAAATAAATAAATTTAATATTATTCTAAATAAATATAAATAAATAAAATTTTTAATGCTCTATACTTTCTTTTAGAAATAATATTTTTTTGTATATCTCTTGAAAAAATTCAAATATTTTAGAATAATATAGTCACACATAAGATAAATGTATAAATAGGAAATCTAGATTTAAATTTTTTTTTGTTTTTTTAAAGAGAAGTCTAGAGCAATACTTATAATTATTAATATATTTGAATAGGTATTTATAAACATAGACATTTGGCATATGAAGAAAAATAAATATATATATATATATATATATATCAAACTAAATTATATACAAAAGTTACTTTTATTTTATAATAGAATAATTATTAGATAATAAAAAATAAATCAATTAATTAATAAGATCTTCAAAATAAATAAATTATTAGAATCTCAAATAATAATTTATTTATACATACATGCATACGTGGATATCAAATAGACTATCAAGATAGATATTTTTATTATATTGTATATTTTTATCAAATTTTAAAATTAAAATATTAAGATATAAGACAAGTTGTAGTATTTTTATCCTTCAATTATTATAGCAATTTTATTATGTACTTATCAATGGTGACACTAATTTTAATTTGATATTTTACTTTTTAATTTTAGTTTGTTTACATTTTATGTTTATGGTATAGGACTATCAACCAAGAGAGAAAGATTTTGAAACTTATTATATAGCTTGCAACCTAAACTCAAGCTTTTGGTTGAATAATATCCAATATATTAAATTGGTTGATTGTAAAAGATTTGATATTTTAGCTACTTGAAACTTTTTCATTTTGTAGAAACATTGAAATTAAATAATTGCTACATGAGAATGTGCTACTATAACATACTATGTTAACAGTATACAATATCAACATTAGTTGATAAAAACAAATTTAAAACAATTACAAAGGTGCACTGAGGCCATAATCTCTTACAAGTGTATTAAGAGACAACAATATAAAGTTTTATTTTTATTTTTATTGGTTTAACCTCATTTTAACATTAAATTTGATATTATAATTTATAATATTGTCTATAATTTATATATCTTTTTTTATTATGTCTATAATTTATATATCTTTTTTTATTATGTCTATAATTTATATATCTTTTTTAAAAAATATTTCATTTTTAAACACCATGGCATTATTTATACCATGACATTTGATAGTGTCACTTCCACAATTCGACATCAATTATTAATTCATAAAATAGAATGATGTATAAAGCATAATTATTAAAATTTGTTTTATTAAATGATCAGCACAGAAACTCAAGAGCTTTAAGTCACATGATATTAATAACTTTTCAATGTCACATAACTCAATATCGACCATAATAGCCCTCTTTGTAAATTTGACCCTCAACGGCAACGAAGTTGATGATATGAGATCTACCGCAGCAGGATTCGAACCTTCGCCAAATCCCCCAATATCTACCTTTCGGAAGCTAACTTCGATGGAAGGAGATCATCCATCCAGTCCCGAAGGATGAACGTATTCTAGCCGCTTACCACTTTGCTTGTGGCTTTGGCTACCGTCCTGTAACCCAAGCCTGCAAGCGGCATCTGCTGCAAGCCACTGGAATTCTATTTTGCACGTCATCACTCCAACGCGAGGCGAAATTGCATCACTGGTTCAGTTGGAGACTTGATTGACACCTTTAGGGATTGTACCCAGAATTTTTTTCGGAAGAATCAGTGCACGATTGAGTGGAATCAGAGGTAACGTCGTCGTGGGAGGAATGGCTATGGCCATGGTTGCGCCGCGAGGCGTCGTAGCGGCGCCCGCGACGCTGAGCTCGTGTGGATTTCGGAGTTCATTCGCTGGGGAGAAATTGCAGGTCTCCGGGTGTGGGCTGGGACAGAAGCCTCAGCAGGAGGCTGTGGACTCCAGGAGGACAGAGAGTAGGTTTTTGGGTGTGCGAGCGCAGGCTGGGAGTTTCAACCATATCCCGAAGCAGTTTAGACAGGATGGTTTAAAAGACGGTTTGACCCAAAATTTCGAGTCCTGTCCACCGAGTTTGTATGGATTGAACTCTTCTCAGATGGATATGTTTATGGTGGAGAACAATCCGTATCAAAGGCAAGCGGAGCGTGTCACGGAGGCTTCTATCTCTTCGGCTAGTAGATATCAAGACGGTAAGAATGTAGTTTTTATTTGAACTTGTATTTTCAATTCCAAAGAATGGCGAGCTTGTGACCGTTGCAAGGGCTGCAATGAAGTGTGTATTGTTCTCAAAGATAATGTGATGTAGCTGCTTCTCATGTAGGAGTGCAGGACTAAGTATCAGCATGTTTCATATTCGCCTAATGGAATCTCGTCTAGTTTTAGTTCTTGTCCATTATTCGAAAGGCCAACTGGCGGAATTTTTCCTACACTACAAAATTCTCCGCTGGACAAACAGAAATTTCAAGCACTTTTCATTGATCGAAATTGAAAAGTCAAGTAATCAGTAATTTCGAGCCCCATCTTTCAAAATTATCATCTCTTCGGAAGTAGGGTGTAGAGTGTTGTTTGCGTATGAGGTGAACAAGTACAATACTTCGGCACATCAAAATGCCAGATTTTGTGCACGTATGCAGGTCCATGGTGAGGGTTTTGATTTACTTGCAACCAAATTTTTGTTTTATTTTTATTTTTATTGATTTCTATTCTGCTCTATGCTTAGGTACTGGAATGTGGAGCGCAACGGGGCTAGACGGTGCGCCTTCTCGGTTGAGCATGAGTGTAAGTATGTACAGGGGAGGAGGAAGTGCTGGCGGGCGCCCCAAGACTGCTCCTCCCGATCTTCCTTCTCTTCTCCTGGATGCCCGTATCTGCTACCTAGGTATGGCCATTGTGCCTGCCGTTACTGAACTGATCATCGCGGAGCTTCTGTGGTTGGACTTTGACAATCCGACAAAGCCAATTTATTTTTATATTAATTCCTCTGGAACACAGAATGAGAAGAAAGAGAGCATTGGTTTTGAGACCGAGGCATACGCCATAGCGGATACCATTAGGTATGTGAAATCCAAAGTGTACACCATCAACTGTGGACAGGCATTTGGTCAAGCGGCTATGCTTTTGTCCCTTGGAGAGAAAGGCTACCGTGCACTTCAACCCAGCTCCTCCACCAAATTGTATACACCGAAGGTGAATCAGTCCAGTGGGTCATCAACAGATATGTGGATCAAAGGCAAGGAGCTGGATGCTAACACAGACTACTACATAGACTTGTTGGCTTCGGGTACTGGCAAGTCCAAGGAAGAGATTGCTAATGACATTCGAAGGCCTCGGTACTTTAGACCACAGGAGGCAGTTGATTATGGGCTTGCAGACAAGATCATAGAGCCACGTGGAATCGCCATGGAGAAACGAAACTACGATGAGATGCTTGCGCAGTCAAAGGATGCCAGGGCGTCGTATGCTAGGCCTGGAGCAGCAGCCCCAGCAGGAGCACGAGGGCGCTAGACAAAGTTCACTGTATCATGTTGAGTTAGTGAAAACCTCATCAAAGAACAGGTTAGCTCTGTACTGGACCTCACCATGTAATTTTAATTCAACTTAATACAAAAACTTCCAAGTATCTTTCGTTTCGAAGGCTATGCTCACTACACAGCTTTTGTGGTTTGCTCTGTGAAGACGTCTAATATAGGTTCGTATTTCTTGTTCTGTATTCTTCAGTGAAGCACCTACCTGACCTTCATGTTGCATTCCCAACGTCAATTGGTATCATGATAATAAACTTTTAAAACTTTTTTTTTTTTTTTTTTTTCTTTCTTTCTTTCTTTCCCGTCTTCTAAGTTTTACAGGGAAAAAAAAAAAAAAAAAAAAAAAACTAGATGACTATATGTGTATATAATATATTATTCAAAAGTTTGTTTGGAACTTGGTTTTTGTTTTTGTTTTGTTTTGTTTTGTTTTTTTTTTTTTAAAAATTTCTTCCATGTTTTTTTACTGTTATTCGTAAGATTTTTCTTTTTTTCGGTTACACTTCATGATTATACAATAAAATAGAACATCACGTAAGTGCAACTACAACATCCAAATTTGACTACAACTACAACTATAATGTTTAGCAATATAACATTGTGCAACGATGAAATCCATTCAAGAGACAACTTCCTAAAAGAGAAGAATGAGATTGAGCATAACTTGCAAAAAATATTAAGACACAAAACTCCAAAAAAATATTTCTCCTCGAATCCCAACTTTAAAATTAGTAACAAATAAAAAAAATTCTCTAAAAGATCAGATCTATTACCCCAAGGACATCAACATTAATGATTCATTGAATCCTCGTTTCCTTACGCATTAATTGGAGACAGAGGTGACACTCCCGAAAGCGCAGCGCGAAAAGCAGAGAGCGGTGTCCTGCGAAGGGATCATGCATGGCTTGTGCGGAAAAATTCTTGGTCCACGTCTCCTTCGATCGATCCATCGCCTCCACCCACAATTGAGCACATCATGACGACCACCTTCTCCCAATCGGCATGTAACACCTCTGCACACCTCACCTTTCTATTCTGTTTTACCCTCTTTTTTTAAGTACCTCGGTGCCGCAATTAGTAAGTCTTCGTGTTTGTGTTATCATCTTGCGAATCGCTAGTGAGCTGCCATTTGGTGCCGTTCCTGCATTGTGTGACTGCGTTTGCTGCTTACATTGTTGCCGTGACTTGGAAAGCTTTGGAAGGCGTCCATGTCTCGACTGTTAATGCACCCACAGGCTCTATTGCAGGTCCAGCCGCTGAAGCAACCGCAGTTCTCAGGTTTCAGAAGCTCCACGTATCGGTCGTCTCTGTTCTCGGTGCCCACTGTGCGTGGTCAGAGAAGTGGAGGCTTCAGCGGGGGTTTTGAGATTGGTCTAAGTGGTGTTCGTAGGAGAAGGGCGTCACTGACCATGGCTGCATTGCCGGGATTGTTTCCGCATGCTGACAGCATTGTTCTCAAAACGATGGAGTTTTTGCTTGTGGCCTCCGGGCCGCTTCAAACGTACAACGAAGGGACGGGAAAGAACATGGGTTACTCCAAGTTTGCCAGTGCCTTAGGTAATAACAATAAGGCCATGGTACCAAGCAGGGTTGGAATGCTTTCCATGTACATCGTTGCAGCCGGGCTTGCATGTGTGTTCTTGGCGTATACGATTGGCTTCCTGCCTCTATCGTCATTATTGGAGTCGATCGGTGCTTCCGGTGCTGCATCTTTCTTGGACCAAGCTGTAGCCGCTTCCGACGATCGTCTTCTGCTTGTAGCCACCGCCTTATCTATTCATTTCATAAAGCGCGTACTTGAGGTATCAAACCAATCTCCACTGATTGCATTACCCAACAACTACTGCCTGGCCACACGAAATTGTGCTGCAATTTGAGCTAATTGGACTTACAAGTGTCCCCCTCACCGATTTTCTTTGTATTTTCTCAGGTTCTGTTCTTGCACAGGTTCTCCGGCTCCACGAGCGTCGGAGATGCGGTCACAGTAAGCACAAGCTATAGCATAGAAGTCGTCCTCCTTCTCTATTCCCAACTGCTATCCGCCGGCTTCGAATCACCATCCCTGGACACCAAATACCTGGGTGTAGCAGTGTTTCTGATCGGATTAACTGGCAACTTCTACCATCACTGGATACTCGCCAACCTTCGCAAGGATGGCCACAAGAAGTACGTGGTACCCCACGGCGGCCTCTTCGATCTCTTCGTGTGCCCTCACTACGTCTTCGAGGTGATAGACTTCGCAGGCATAGCGCTCATCAGCCAAACAGTCTACGGCTGGTGCATGTTTTCCTTCGCAATGTTCTACTTGACTGGCCGCAGCATCGCCACAAAGAATTGGTACAAGAAGAATGTTGAGGGGTTCCCCCAAGATCGCAGCGTCATCCTCCCTGGGATCTTCTGATACGTGAAGCTTGCTTCGTAGCATCCGAATTCGTTTGAAGATTATGGTCTTCTTCAAGCTCATCCACCAGTAACCACAACTTCACCGCTGGAGGGTTCGACAGTTTTCAAAATCTACACTGGAATCAATAGAATGATGCAGTTGTCGGTGTCTGTCAATTCGATGCGTGTCGTCGGAGATGATGGTTGTCGATGGGCTTTATATTCTACGACTGATCGATCGGAGACAATTGCCCAGTCTTGTGCTCCTGTTCACGAGAAGCTTGTGGAGGTGGAAACAGAAATGATGCCAGGTGGGTTCCCGTCCACGTAGCATCATTTCTGGTCTTTGCTCGAGAAATGTGCTTCCCGACCTTGTAACTGAACATTTCTTCTGAAATTGACACGTATCTAAAAATAGACATGTATTTATTTGTTAAGATAGATGTACAGTCAGTTAGTTGATTGGTAGAGAGGAAGCATAATAGGAAGTTTAACATCTACTTTAGCTAGTCAGATTTTATAAATTATGAAAAAACTTACTTTCAGACACATCTCTCAGTTTCACAATTCTTGCTCCTTTTTTATGTGTATGACACCCATTTCCCAAAATGTGTATCTTAAGATGGATGTATAATTAATTAGCTATTTAGTAGGGTATTTTTTTACATTTAATGTAAAAATTGTTATTATAGATTATTTCTTTTTGAATGTTTTAGTAGAATTCAAGAGGGTCTGTATACTTTATACTTAGGGACAAGGTGAGAGAGTACAATTTTTATATCCTTTGATTGAAATATACAAACTCCAGAATTCCATCTAATCAAATGATTCCAAAGTTGCAGCCTTTCACCTTGTCTCTTAAGTTTCAATTTGAGACAAACATGTGTAAAATTTTGTGCTTCAAACTGAATAGGAACACTTCCTTTGAATGGGCAAAATAATTTAGAAAAAATCATGTATCAATAAATTGGAACTTTTTGTGCTATGTGCCTTAAAAAAAAAAAAAAAAAAAAAAAAAAACCATTGACACTGATGGATTTATTTTATTTATATTTATAAAATATGTTACAAGTATTAACATGTGTAAAATTAAATTCTTTTTACACTTTTAATAGACACCAGAGAATCGAAATTAATGATAGGTTGTATTTTACATAAATCAAATCTTTGTAGAATTTGTAGAATCAAAATTTGTAGAATCAAAATTTGTAGAACAAATTATGTAGATTGTGCAAGAAGGAATGTCTTTATAGAATAAACAATTATATGTTGTGGATAAACTTACCAATTATGGTGTAAATCTAAAGCAAAAGGTTCAGAATTAAACCAAATGATTAAATCCTCAAAAAAATATTATAAAAAGTTACATTGAAAATAAAATAATTGAATTAAAAATATTTTATACATTTTAATTCAACAAACACTGAATTGTTGTTTCTTTTCTTGCATTTTTTACAATCTTAAAATTCTTGATTAACTTCAAAATTGTAACAAAACATGATGAACTCATATTTGAGATTTACTTTTCATAGTAATGAGAATTTTAGGCAAAAAAAATAACTAAGGCTTTTTACAGATACCATGGTATATACTTTGAAGCAAGGATTATAAAGTATATACCATGGTATATACTTTATCAAGTATACAAATGAAGACAATGAGATTTGTGCACTCAAAAATCTTGTATGATCACCTCACCCACTACATCGAGCCTCTCATCAAGTATACAAATGAAGGCAATGAGATTTGTGTAAAAAATCTTGTGTGATTACCTCACCCACTACATCGAGCCTCTCCAGTACTTGATTGAGCAATGTAGAGAACAACATTTAACTTTCGCCCCTATTGGAGTTATCGATGGTTGGCGGATTTCTTCCACCAGTTTCATTCTAAGGTTCTTTCAGACCAATCAATTGGATGGCAACATGTGGTGACTGGGCATACCTGGTAAGAATTCGCTTCTGTCCCAACCAGATTATGGAGAAGACGGGCATCGATCCCGTTTGCCTCCTGAATGCGAATCAGGCGCTATACCATTTGAGCTACTCCCCCAAGCTGACTGATGCCGTCGAAACAATCTATGTTAATACGTTGCTTCGGAATAACGAATGAAGTTAGGTCATTAAATGACATATTCATCCATTGTTCAGTGTGTTCTTTGTGGTAGGGTTTGTGCGATTGAAGGGTTTAGCGTTGGTCCATTATCCTCATTATTACTATAATCGTCCTTTGAGTTCTGAAGACCAAAAGGCACTCTTAATATCAAGGATTGAGTTGCGATGATCAGCAGGTGGTAAAGGCTGTAGCGGAGCGCGTGCTGTATGAGAAGAAAAGAAAAATTAGGCAGGCACTTGCTGAGGGGAAGCCCATACCTACAGAGCTCAGGAACGAAGAGGCTGCTCTTCGAAAGGAAATAGATCTCGAAGACGATCAAACTCAGGGTATTTCTTCTCCCTTAGGTTCAGAGTTTCGTGATTGAATTTGTGCTATCTTAATTAAGTTAGATGTTTTTGACTTCGACAGGGCTTAAAGTTTGTGTGAATTCCGGTTGATTTATGAAAAGTGCTTTTTGGTCGATATGGCCGCAGAGTTGAAGAGCACTATTGACGACGAATATAGCAATGCTGGCATTGAAAATCCTAAGATTCTTCTGACCACATCGCGTGATCCGAGTAGTCGGCTTACGCAATTTGTGAAGGTAACAGAACTTGATCATGCGGTCATTTAGTTTTTATCGATTAATGAGTATGTTCTTTAGGATAGTGGCGTCTGTGCGATTTAGGGGAATTAACAATCTGAAATATGGTCTCGCTGTGTTCGAATGGGTTTCTCATGCCAAGGCAATGAAAATTTGACAATTCTATGTGCAGGAATTGAAAATCGTGTTTCCTAATGCTCAACGAATTAACCGAGGAGGTCAGGTATGAATCGCTATTCACCAGGATAACTAGTCTCTATTTGTCTTCGGAGACCTTGATGTATGTTACTACCATTATCTCCATCATTGCCGATTTCTGATTGTGTTGGATTATATAGAGTGGTTGCTTGTTATCGTTCTTTACTTTCCTTGCATTAGAACGCCCCAATTTGTTAATTGGTTCAACCGAAACTTGATATCCGAGCCATATGAATTTGATACTTCAGCTTTGGATGGAAACTACCTTGATACCGACTTTACTTGGCTGTCTGTCTTTGCAGGTAATATCCGAAATAGTAGAGTCATGTAGAGCTCAAGAATACTCCGACTTAATTATGGTTCATGAACATCGAGGAGAGCCTGATGGACTTATTATCTGCCATCTACCATTTGGCCCAACAGCTTATTTCGGTCTCTCAAATGTGGTAAGTAATTCTTTTCTGCGTCCTGTTTGTGTTTAAACATGTTCGTAAAACTTCAAGAGTGCCTCTCCAGAGGGTCCTATCAATTTGATGATGGCAAAGTCCAGAGTCTGCAAGTTGATTGATTTTCTCTGCTTATTGTTATTAGGTTACAAGGCATGATATTAAGGACAAAGGTGTCCTAGGTACTATGTCTGAGCAATATCCTCATCTCATTTTCAACAATTTCAACACCAAGCTTGGGCAGAGGACCGTTAATATCTTGAAGCACTTGTTCCCAGTGCCCAAACCAGACGCGAAACGTATTATCACATTTGCTAACCAATCGGACTACATTTCATTCAGGTTAGTGTGTGTTCTTTATATGGTTTTTGGTATTGATCACTCTCTGATTTAAATCCCCTCATTTCAGTGACATTTACTCTGCAATTTAGACTTAGTTGGGGTTGGGTGGTGAAATACCAGGCATCATATGTACGAAAAGCCGGCAGGTGTGAAGTCAATAGATATCAAAGAAGTTGGTCCACGGTTTGAACTTCGGCTTTATCAGGTAATCCATCGTTGGCAATATACTTTGTTTTTCTTCCCAATGCAAAGCTGGCTATAATCAATGCACTTCAAGCCATGAGAGTACTATACTTGAATTTTATTTTGTTGCTTTTTGTATTATTATCAATGCCTCTCTCTCTCTCTCTCTCTCTCTCTCTCTCTCTCTCTCTCTCGCTCGCTCTTTGCCTGCATAAATTTGTGAAGAATTAAATTTCACCGCAAAGGACTATTGTTTTGCTTCTGTTATGTGTGGAGGTCTTCCTATTCAATCATCAACGGCTTTTCCTGTAGCTGTTTTTTTAAAAACTTTGGTGCAATTTTTCGTTGTTTAACAGGTGAAACTTGGGACAATGGACCAAACAGAAGCTCAGAATGAATGGGTGATAAGACCATACATGAACTCTGGAAAAAAACGTATTGCTCTTTGAAAAATGAGCTTTGTACCAGTCTTTCTCAACTTTTATTTAAATTGTCCTTTCACTACGAATTCTAGGCCATGACACACATATACCAAGTATGTTGTTTCTAGAAACTATGTTATAACTTTTTTGTCCCAGTCTTATTAAAGAAAACCCCTAACTACTGTTATCTTCCAACTGAAGCGGAGGATCGTTATGTAAATTGGAGAAACATACACATTTTTTAATTGATTAGCTTGTGTTCATTTTCCAGCTTTGATTGTGTATTTAGAATGTCATTGGGTAGAAATTTTTTTATGCGCTTTACTAAATAGACCGGTGACGCTTGAAAAGTAAATCTCAAATATGAATTCTCAAAGTTTGCACCTAGGCTTGAGTTGCAGAGTCACATGCTTTGTTGAGTTGTTGGACAGTTGCTGAACTTGGTTCTGTACGTTGCTCTCTATGGTGCAAGTATCGACGTCGCCGGAGTAGTTGATGAAGGTTTCTTTGCTTCGCCTGCGTCCTCCAGAAAATAGCCAGTTGTCTAAACCCGCTTGGATTAGGGAGGAGTCTGGTGATGGTGTGGATGATTGGATGGATTGCAGATTGAGCGCGAGTATTTGAGAATAACATCCTCAAGGTTGAGTTGCTAGAAGTATTATGATTTTGTGATTGGAGCAGAGGATTTGAATAATTTGTTAAAAAATATAACTAAATTAAGGTTGTAGAATTATTTGTAAAATACACATTAATGGTTTTGAAAATTTAATTGGTTTTTTGAGGCAATTTTCTTAGTTTGGAGGTATTTATTTATTTATTTATTTTGAAGATACAATGATGTATTTTTAGTTATTGGTAGTACAATGTCAAAAAATTAATAAAGGCATAGGTGTAGAAAGAGTTCTAAATTGGTATAAAGATCAATGCCATTTTTATCTTTGTTTTTGTTTTTTGGTATATCTTTATGGAAAGTTGGAGGTATATGAGACAATATAATAAACACTACTAGGTCTAGTAATTGTAGATATTTTTGTCTTAAGTAATAAGTCTAATACATGCAATTTGTAAGTTTAAATTTGAGATGAAAGATAGTATGAGTATAGGTAAAATTAAGTTAAATGAAGAAATGAGTCTTATTTATGATATCTTAATTGATAGAATAAAAATTTTAAAAAGAAATAATGGTGGTTGAATGGTATTCTTATTGGAGTTTGCAACAATAACTTGTGTTGTAGTTTATATAGAAGATTGTATACAAGATATAGTTTAGTTGGATGTTTTTTAGAATTTAAGTTTGTTTTTTATTCAATCAAAAGAAGGTGGGTGTATTTAAGGAACTTCATGTTATGATGTACTTTTATTGTAAATTTTTTGAAGCATGTTTGTATCTTATTGAAAGATAATTTTAGTTGCATATTAAAGTTTGTAAGACAAAAGTCATTCAAGATTTAGGATTATAATTTAAGGTTAGTAAGTTCTACATTGAAGTATGTTGAAATTAGGTTATTAAAATATATAAAGAGAATAAGTATTGATTTTAGGATTATTAAGGATTGAAGGTTTAGTATTTAAAATTGTAGATTTAATATGTAGGATAGAAAATAGAATTTGTAAGTAATATAGATAAAAGAAGGTTTGATGAATGTTCTTGAAATAAAAAATAAATCTAATTTGCAAATTTTTAGCAATGAAAGAGAGGAATTGGAATATTTGTTACCAATTATCATAGCATATCCTTTGGAACTAATCAAGTAATATATACTCCTAGTTTGGAGTTATTTACATGGTTTTGTTATGTCAAGATCTTCATGTATCATAGAACATTATTAAAGATATTGATAGAATATCAATCATACAAGGTATTTGTAGAGATACTTCAAAGGATTTGAAGTCTACATTGGAGAGTTTAAGTTTTTATTGAAGAAAAAAGACTTGTTGAATAAAAACCAATGTACAAATTTATGTAAGGAAATTGAACATGTTACAAAGGTTTTTGAGCACCTAATGATTTGTAGCAATGATGGTTTAGAGTTTGGGCTTTTATTAAGTGAATTATTTCTTATATTAGATAAATCCTATTTTTTAGTAGAAAATTTTGAAAAACCAAAGTGGTGTAAAGAAGTCATCTTCCAATTAAATAATAGACTTTTAGAGAACTACTTTGGGATTCAAAATGTTATTGTGATGTAAGAAGTGAAATGCTTTCCAATCATTATCCCAACAAATTTGAAGGCATCACATTTTCTACTTTTGATGTTGTAACATGTGATAAAGTGGAAGATGATGATAAGTTTCTACATGATAGGTTGATCTATACAAATAAAGAAGAAGGTTTTGGATATTGTGAATTAGCAAAGCATCTACTATAAAGGTTGAAAGACTTGCATTATATAGAAGGTAGATATTTGGATAATTTAAAACTATCATCAAACATAAAAGGTCTTGAAAATTTGGAACACATAAATGAAGGAGCTTTTGGAGAAGTTCATAAATCAAAGTGATTGGGACTTTTGTGTGCAATTAAAAAGATAGATGTTGGATTTAATAAATTTTTTATCAAAGAGGTGAGGATTTTAGCAAGTTTAAGCCATCTCAACTTCATAAGATATTATTTTGTAATGAAAGGCAGTGCCAATAAAAATATTAAATCTTTTGTATCAAAAGATAAAAATGATTGTTTGTATATGGAAATGGAATTGATGCAAAAAAATTTGAATAATATTTTGAAAGAACAAAAAGAAGTACTTTATATTTTTCTTATTGATGATGTATGCATCAAATTGCAAAAGATATGTGTTATTTGCATAACATGTGTATTGCGCATTCTGATCTAAAATCTGAGAATATTTTGGTGAATATTATGGAGACAAAAATTATCAAAAAAATTATTCAACATGCTATTGTGAAAGTGATTGATTTTAAAATGTCTAAGATTGAAGTTGAAAGAAATTCAAAAGCCATAGAGAATAATTATATTTATGGTAGTCTCAAATATATAGCTTCAAACGTATTGAAAAATAAATTTCAAACAATGACAATGTGTCCTTTTGAAGTTGATGTTTATTCATTTGTAACAATATATTTTTAAAGATTCTTTCAAAAAAAGATCCATTTCATAATATTAAAAAATTACAAGAGATATTAGAAAGAGTTGAAAAAGGTAAAAGACCAACTTGTTGAGGTTGGCCAAAGAACTTGTATAATGAATTTATTGAGGTTGGCCAAAAAATAATAAGAGCTTATAATGGCCTATTATTGAATTTAAAAGTTATAGGAGCATTTTTAAAAGAAAAAAAGAAATAGAGATGTTGGAAGTGAGCCTTACAAAAATTGAAAAGAAAAAAAAATTAAATAGAGATTTAAAAAAAAAAAAATAGTCACTATAAGATTTAAAACATATTAAGACTAAGCTTTGGCAACTTGAAAGTTGAAGAGAAGATTATATTTTTGGATATATGTTGTTTCTTTTGTAATGATATATATCCACAAGACATAAAAAATAAACATTGCAATTATGGGCCAGCAATCAAAAAACATATTGAAACAAGATATAGAATTTTTATTAGATACATTGATTTATCAATTGTTGATAAAAGAAAACAAAGATGGAATTACAAGAGTACATGATCAACTATGAGACATGGATAGAAAGATTGTTGAAATTAAAATAGAGTATAAATATATACAAATGTGAAATTTGAATATTGATCTATTTCATGGATTATCAAATAAGATAATTTACTTAAGTATTATCTAAATAATATGTATAAAAATAATGATAATAAAAATGAACCAATATTTAAAGATAAAAATTATTTATTTTTATATCATCTAATTTTTATTGTATTTTTTAAAGATTTATATTCATATAAAATTATTGCATTTAAAAATTAATGTTATATTATAATTAGATTTATATATATATATTAAATACACTACTAATATAAAATTTCTAATCTTTTTGTGTGTTTAATTGTCTTAGTTTATAGTTGGAGGGATTATTTTATAACAATCTAAAAAACAAAAATATTCTTAGTGAAATAAAAAGTGTTTACTTTTTATCACTAAGCATATATTTTTTTTTATATTGGTAAAGCATTTTTTTAGTTTAAAATATTTTTTATTAGACATATTATATGAATACAAATTTGAAGAAGAAGCATCAGACAAAGCATTGTATATGCTACATAACAAAGATGTTTAGAAAAAGTTTGAGTATTTAAATATCTTATAATTGAGAAATTATTCTTTTACAGAAAAATTTCCAAATTTTTTCTTTAAAATTTCTATAATATTGGAACTTGATTTAAAAGGATGTTCAAACTTGATTATACTACCAAATGAAATAAAATATATGACTTTCTTAAAAATATTTAATTTGAAGGATTATAAAATACTAAAATCATTATCAACATCAATAGGAAGTTTTTTTTCTTTAAAAAATCTTATTATTAGCAAGTATTCAACCTTGACATCATTAATAAATGAATTAGGCAATCTAATATCTATGTCTATCTTTCAAATAAGGTTTTATTCAAGTTTGATATCATTTCCAACCAAATTAGACAATCTCACATCTTTGACTAGTTTTAACATAAGTGGGTGCTTAACTTGATACAATTGCAAATTTAATTGGATAACTTCACATCTTTGGCTATCTTTGATATAAGTGGATGTTGAAGCTTGACATTATTTTCAAATAAATTAGACAACCTTACATCTTTAAAAACTTTAGATTTAAGCAAGAGTTCAAATTTAGCATCAATTCAAAATAAATTGGATAATCTCACATCTTTGTCTATCTTAAATATAAGCAAATGCTTAAGCTTAATATGATTATCAAATAAATTAGACAATCTCACATCTTTGATTATCTTTAATACAAGCTATTATTTAAACTTGATATCATTGCCAAATGAATTAGATAATTTCACATCTTTGACTATCTTTTATATGTGCAGCTATTCAAATTTGATATCATTGCCTAATAAATTGGGCAACCTCACATCTTTGACTAATTTTAATATAAGCAAGTGCTCAAGATTAATATCTTTGCCAAATGAATTGGATAACCTCATAGCTTTAACTACCTTTGGTATAAGTGGGTGCTCAAGCTTAACATCATTATCATATAAATTAGGCAAATTCACATCTTTTATTATCTTTAATATAATCAATTGATCAAGCTTAGCATTATTATCAAATGAGTTGAATAATTTCACAACTTTTACTACCTTTGATACAAGTAAGTGGTCAAGTTTGAGACCATTCTCATATAAATTAAGAAATCTCATTGCTTTGACTCTCTTTAATTAAAAAAATTCATGTATACATATTTAAAAGATTTGATGTTTATTTCAAAAAAAATTACTAGAATAGATAATATAAGTTTTTGACCTTCATTTGTTAAATAAATTTTTTTATTTCAATAATAAAATTAAATTTAATTTTATTTTTTAAAATTTATATTTAACTTTATTTTTTATTTATTTAACTTTATTTTTTATGTTTATAATTTTTGAGGTGAAGTTGAAATGTCTTACAAATCCTTCATTTATTAAATATATAAGTTTAACTTTAAATTTAAAATTAATTTTATAATTAACTTTTAACTTAAAATTCACTAATTTATAAATATTTTATTCATATTGATTATAGATGATTATTAGAAGGTGATATTAAGATATGTAATATAGAATTTAAATTTAGGATTTAAGATTTAAGATTTAGAATTTAAAATTATATAGGCATGTTTAATTTTTTGACATCTCTATTTTTTAATTTTGGATTTACGATTTATGATTTGAGATCATATGAGTATTTTTAATTTTTTTTGATATTCTTATTTTTTTTATTTTAATTTAATCTACTCTCTATAAATCTTAATTTTTTAAATATAAAATATTCATAGGAATCATATTATAAAATAGATTTTAGATTTCTTCTAATATAAAATATTGATCAAGATTTTGTTGCTAAGGAGAATTTAAAGCAATAATTGATAGTATAAAGTTAAAAAGATTAATTATTAACCTTGGTTTTTATATTGATTGAAAAGATATTCTACACCTCTCGATTCAAAATTTTCACATCTCCTTGTAGAGTCTCTGATCTAGACTTCAATATTGTAGGCATCTATTGTAGGCAAATTTTGGTAGTTTGGAGTTAAAAAAATTCTTTGAAAGTTTAATCAAATTTTATAAACAACTCCAAACAATCCCCAGATAATTTTAACTTAAATCATCACTAACTCCTAGCAAAATTCAACACAATTAATTTCTATCAAAATGAATAGGTTGAAAACAAAACCTTGATAATAGAAAATTTTGCACCAACTACAATTATAAATTGGATTGAAATAATCTTATTTTAATTAGTATAAAAAATGAAAGAAAAAAAAAAATATCATAATTAGATTTATATTAAATAATCTAGATAAAATATATCATTTCAATAAGATAATTAAATACCAAAAAAAAAAAAACACCTTCAACCAAGTGTTACAAATATACACTTTGGAAGTTCACAGAACCTTTCAAAATATTCTAGAGATTTTTTAGTTAGTGAAAGTTGGTTGAGAAACTTCCTAATTGGTGAAAATAGCTTGAGAAGCTTTATAGTTAGTAGAAGGAGTTCGAAAAGCTTTCAAGTTGGTAAAAAAAGCTGGAGAAGCTTCTTATTTTGATAGAAGCTACTCAAGAGGCTTTTTAGACATAAGTATATATTGGAGTCAAGGTTGAAGAGTTCTTCAATCTCAACAATACATCTCTTGGAGTTCTAGCTCATCTTTCTTGGTGTTGTTCCTATATTCATCTAAATAATTCAAATTCTTATTGATTTCTTCTTGAAATCTTTTCTAGTTCAAGTCTTTTGTTTTATATTCTTGTATCTTTGACAATTTGTTGAGACTAATCTCATCTTAAATACTAGGGTTAGATCCTTCTTGTTAGATAGTAGATTACAATTCTTTTTGAAGGTATATTAGTGCTTTAGAGGTTGCAGATTATCCTCCTCTAAGTTGATATTTCTTCATTACAATATTAGAATTTTTATCCCTCTTATGAGAGAGTGGATCACCTCTCATTTTGAAGGTCTTAAAGCATCTTAAAGGTTGCAAATTACCTTCTTTTAAATTGATATTATTTTTTTATAGATTCATTTTTTTTAATTTTTAAAATGGCTGGAGGTCAAGACATTAATATGACTAAATATTCTAAGTCTAAGTTAGGTACTATCATAAGTACTCTTACTACTTTATGTGCTAGGATAGCAGAGATTGAAGGGATTGTTGCAAAACTTCATAATGACGTAATATTGAGAGCATCACAACTTAGACTACATCTACTTCTAACTTGTGCACTTAAGGATGCAGTATTACCTATGCTACACTAAGAAAATCCACATATTTAGCAATGTAAGGAACCTCGAGTTAATCTTTTAGAGAAATATGATGGTACATGTTCAAAGTTTCGAGGATTTGTCAATTAAATTTGATTGATAATAATTCTATAAGTTGATATTTATTTGATAAAAGAATCAAAGATTGGATTAGTTGATACATTGCTTATGAGGCAAGTATTATTATAGTTTGCTCTCTTATTTAAAAAGAGATCACCAATTTTAAGCAACTTTGAAATTTTTATGGAAGCATTTGCAGAAGCATTTGGAGAACATAATAAGTCTCATTGGATAACAACTAAGATTTGAATATTGCAACAAAGAATGTGCTTTATATTAGTCTATTCATCCAATTTTAATCAACTAATGTGTAACATCAATTGAGATAAACAAGCCTTGACGAGTCAATTCTATTAGAGATTAAGAAACAATATGAAGGATTTTTTTATTATTACTTTTGGATCCATTATTTTTTTAATGAAGCCATTAGCCAAGCTATGAAATATGATAATCGGCTATTTCAATATTATTAAGATCAATGTTCATAGGCCTCAACAAGACAATATGTAATTTGGCACACTCTTGCTACATCGGCAAGTAGTTTGAATTCACATTCATAAGTAGAAGATATGCAATTTGATACATTATGATTTAAATCTTTTAGTCTAAAAAAAAAGAAGTGTTGGATAAAAGAAGGTTTATATTTATATTACAACAAGAAAAGTAATAAGGCTTGTAATTGTGCAAAAAAACAAAATCAATACATCACCAAAATCAGGAATGCAATCATTTAAGAAAATGAAGATGTTCACCTACAATAGGGACCGTGCGGCTGAATAATTCAACATGACAAAGTTATTCAAGTTCTTCTCTTTTTTCTCAATTTGCTCATTGCTTTATAATTTTTTAATGTTTTGGCCTTCAAAAGCCTCAGGCGATCATCTTGTTGGATTCACGGGCATCCGCTTGTCTTAAATGAGGCATTTGTTAAACTTTATAAAATTCTTCTAGCATAGAAATCTAAACCTATTCATATATAAATAATAGATGGACAATTTTTATCCTCTAATAGTATCACCCATCAAACAACACCTATAGAAGTGTCATTTAAAGACCATATCAGTCAAATTATATTCAATTTTATTAAGATTCTTTCAAATCTTATTATTCTTGGACTTTCTTGGTTGAAAAAGTATAATCTATTTATAGATTAGAAGTTATAAAAAATGATATTTTTAATAAAAATCCTTGCAAGAAAACTTTTTAAAAAATTACGAGTTGATAAGTCTTTATTTATTGGAGTAGAGACCTTTATAAGATTGGCCAAAGAAGGTACACCATTTTTTATTTATACAACTCTAACTAAAGAAAATATAATTTCATTAATAAGTATTCTAGAGTACTATAACAAATTTTAAAATATTTTTCAGAACAAGAATGTTGATATATTATTAAAGCACCAACCATACGATTATACCATAGATCTTCAAGAAAGAACACAATCACCTTTTGGTCCAATTCATAAGCTTTTTTAAAACGAGCTTTTGGCGTTGAAGGATTATATTCATGAAAATCTTACAAAAAACTTCATTAAGCATTCAAAGTCTTCAACATGTGCACTTATACTCTTTGTGAAGAAAAAAGATAATTCCTTATATATGTACGTTGATTATTGGAGATTGAATAAGAAAATAGTGAAGAATTGTTATCCACTACCATTAATCTCAAAACTTTTGGAACAACTTGGCCAAGCCAAGATTTATATTAAAATAGATCTTTGTAGAAGATACAATTTGATATGGATCAAGGAGAAAAATGAATAGAAGATCACATTTTAGACACAGTATAAACATTTTGAATATAATATCATGCTTTTTGGATTAACAAATGTATCTACTATCTTTTAGCATTTAATAAATGACATCTTTCAAGAACATTTGGACAAGTTCATGGTGATCTATTTTAATAATATCTTGATCTATTCAAAAAAATTTGGAAGAATACAAAGAATATATAAAGTTAATATTATAAAAGCTACGAGATGCAAGTTTATATGCCAAACTAGAAAAATATATAATTCATCAATTAAAGATAAATTTTTTGAGATACATCATATTTATTGAGAATTTGATGATAGATCCCAAGAAAGTAGAGGTAATTATGCAATGGGCCATTTTAAAGACTATAAGAGACATACAATGCTTTGTTAGATTTGCCAATTTCTATTAGATCTTTATAAAAAATTACTCTCAAATTGCTACCCTTCTTACTTGATTGACATGCAAAGAGAAGTTGGAATGGAGGCCTCAAGTGGAAAAGGCATTCCAAGACCTCAAGACAATGTTCACTACAACTCCAATCTTAGTGCATCTAGATTTTACAAAAGTATTCTACATAAAAATCGATGCTTCAAATTTTATACTAGGGGCTGTACTTTCACAAATAGATATAGATAATAAATTCTATCCTATTGCATTTTATTTTTAAAAGTTTTTTATTGTCCAAATTAATTATGAAATCTATAATAAGAAACTTTTTGTTATTATGGATTCTTTTCAAGAATGGTGTTATTTTTTTAAAAGAGCAATATATCTTATGATTGTATATATAGACCACAAGAATTTGGAATACTTTATATTAGCTTAGATTCTTAATCATAGTCAAGCTTGATGGAATATATTATTATCTTGATTTAATTTTGTTATCACTTATCAACTTAAGAAGCAACAAGGATTATCTGATGCTTTATCAAAAAGATCATATTTTACATCAAAGACATGAGAGACAATGTTTGATCAACAATATGCAACTTTGTTGAAGTCGGAGTAATTTCATCTTTACGCCACTATTACATTGGGACTTATTAATTCTAGTTTCTTTAATGAGGTGTGTATTACAATTATTAATAATGCTTTGGCCCTTCATATCAAGCGTAGCCTCAATGAAAATGTTGACAAGTTTAAGCTTGAGAAAAATCTTTTATATTTTAAAGAATATTTGTATATCTTAGAAAGATCAACACAACTATATGTTCTTTAATCTTGCTATGACATTCAAGCCACAAATCACTTTGGATTTAACAAGACCTTAGAACTTATTTCCAAAGATTTTTGGTGGAGTTAAATGTGGAGGCAGTGAAGGTCTTTGTGCTCTCTTGTAACATCTATTTAAGGTCCAAAAATCCTCAACATCACTCTTATGGACTCTTACAGCATTTACTTGTTCTAAGATGGTTATGGTCTTTTATTTTAATAGATTTCATTATGGATCTATTGCCATCTAATTCATTGAACAACATCCTTGTGGTCATTGATTGACTTACAAAGATGGCTTATTTTATTCTTTGCAAGAAGATTGCTTCTAGTGAAGAAATGGTAAGGCTCTTTTTTGACAATATATATCGATACTATGGCCTATTGGATGATATTGTATCCAATTAAGGATCCCAATTCATATCTAAATTTTGGAGATGCCTTTTTGAAATATTAAAGATGGACATAAAACTTTTTTCAACTTTCCATCCTCAAATTGATGGCCAAATAAAACGAATTAATCAAGTTTTGGAGTAGTATTTATGATGCAACATCAATTATCAACAAGACAATTGGATCTCATTTCTACCATTAGCAGAATTTGTATATAATAATATTATTCATATCTCAATTCAGTAAATATTATTTTATTCCAACTATAGGTACCATCCAAAGCTTGATCTATAGAATATACCAAAAAATAACAATTTAGCAATCAAAGGATTTACAAACCATCTATTGTAATATCAAACAACTTTGAAGCTTCAATTGCAAGTAATTCAAGATACTTCCAAAACATCTATAGATAAATTTAGGAATCAATTGCCTGCTTTTTATATTGGAGATAAAATATGGCTTTTTTAATAGAACATCAAGACTAAGTGGCCATACAATAAGTTGAACTATCAGAGATTAGGACCATTTTCTATTTAAAAGCAAATTAATCTAATGGCATATTGCTTAGAACTACCATCTTTTATAAACGTACATCCAATTTTTTATATTTTTCTTTTAGAATCTTATAGAAAGTCATATATTTTGAAAAGAATATAATAATTTCTACCTATTATTAAAATCAAAGATCATGAAAAATATGTGGTCAAAAAAATGCTTGATTCACAATGAAGGTGAGGCAAATTAGAATATCTTATTCATTGAAGTGGCTATGATATTAATAAGTGCATATAGAAACTACCTAAAAATCTTGCCAATGTACCTCAAAAGATACAAGAATTTCATTGATTCTATTCCCATAAACTTAAACATGTTTGATAATAACTTTTTGATGAAGATTGGATTTGAAGAATATTCATAAGAGGATAAGAATCAAATCAAAGCTTTTATCAATATGCACTCATCTATTATAAGATAGAATAGAATTATAGAAACAAATTAATCACCGTATCAAATCTTCAAGCATTGAAAGAACAAAATTCAAAAGATTCACTTACTATACAAACTTTAAACAAACTAGTACAGTTTGCATAGCCTTTAATTAAACAAAGTAAGAAAAATATATTTTAGCACCAAGTATGACTACAATTGGAGCCATTGAGAGCAACATCCAACTATGCAAGTCTCGGTTCTAATGCTCAAGCTTTAGTGATATTGCTTGAGCTTGAAAAGATGAATATTTTTAAGTCTAAGATCTTGTTTGGAGGATGTTTTGAACTCCACAATAAAGATCAAATTCTTGGATGGGATGTTTTAACAACAGAGATATTAGCTCAAGGCCATAGGCAATTTCTTCAAGGACCAATAGAACTTATTGCCTAAGAACAAAGAACAAAATACATAGTTTCATTGATATAGCGTATTTTTATTTTTTTACATATATAAAAAGATTTTCAAAGGTATAAACTCTTCTTGAAACTTGTCACTAGAAAAATAGATGATGTCAGAGATATATACTTCAAAAGTTTTCAAAATCTTTTAGAATATTTTAGAAGTTTTTTAGTTAATGAAAGTTAATTTAGAAGCTTTTTAATTGATGAAAGTAGCTTAAGAAGCTTTATAGTTAGTGGAAGGAGCTCGAGAAGCTTCATAGTTAGTGAAAGGAATTCGAGAAGCTTCCAAGTTGATAGAAAGAGCTCAAGAAGCTTTCTATTTTGATGGAAGCTGCTCAAGAGGCTTTTCAAACTTAAATATATATTAGAGTCAAGGCTAAAGATTTCTTGAGCCTCAACAATGCATCTCTTGGAATTCTAGCTCACTTTTCTTAATGTTGTTTATGTATTCATTTAGATAATTCAAGTTCTTATCAATTTCTTCTTGAAACCTTTCTTAGTTTAAATCTCTTGTTTTATGTTTGCATGCCTTTAATATCAAATTTATTATATATTTATATTATTTTTATTTAATTAAAATAGATAGCCATCTTTACTTAGATAATTAATTTATTATTTTATTTTATTTAATTCTAATCCAAGTATTTAATTTTTAAGTGAGTTGGAAATTTTTAGCCCACTTTATATTTTATAATCTAGATCTTAATCATATTTTGGAAGTTTGATTCTTAATTAGATTGGATATATTTGACCTATCATAAGCTACTATTTAAATCTTACTAGTCCAAGTTTTTTAATTATTTGGATCTTATAAGTCTAAGTCTAATATTTAATTAACTGAGCCGGTTAATATTGCCTCTACCTTATTTGAAGTGTATAATTGGATATTTTTTAGAAGCCTAGATTGCAAATCTTTGGACTAAAAAAAAAAGATTTGTGACTAAATGTCTTGAATATACAGAATCAATATATTGTTTGGATTCTTTATTTTTAGTAATATTTTTTTTGGTTTTTTTTACCAAATTAGAATCTTTGTTATTAAAATATTGATCATAAGTTTTAAAAGAAGGAGGTGCATATTTTTATTAGAAGGATGGATGGAGTTCTAAACTCCACTAAATTCTAGATCCTTTCTTAGGAAATTTAACGAGCTCAATCTTTAGAGTTGGATCTAAAAATCAATCAAGTTTGCTTTGATCATAGTAATGTGCAAATACTAATTTATTTAAAATATAAACATGAGAGTCAAAGATTTTATTAAAGCTTGTTAGGCAACAACAATTTTTTTTACTTCTAAGACATAGTAGTTTGCTTAAAATACAAGTGCTTATTTTTTTAAGTCGTGATAAGTCTCTTAAAAAATGAGAAGTTTTTGGATGCCATCGTTATGTGATGACAAACACCTTATATATAGATGGACATATCAGCAATCATATTTTTAAATTAGACCATTTTTTTTTTTTTTTTTTTTTTTTTTTTTTTGTATCATTATCATTTGCAGTTCAATTTAAAAACTGCATATAGTTGTTTATAGTTGTTTTTTGTAATTGTGTACCTGCTTTGTGTGGTTCTAAGATAAGAATTGAGGATTTCAATGCATCATTTAAATTTGGCCTTGTTGTTGAGCCAATGCTTGTATTATTGCTACTATTTCCAAAAAACTTGATTTTTTTCATAAAAAGTCAAAAAGGTGGTGCGGTTGTTAGTAATGTTGTAAACAATATTTATAAAATTATTAAGATAATTTCCTATGTTTTCTAAAAATTCTTGGAAGTCAAAGATATACTTATAGGTGAGCGACTCAGGTAGTGAAAGTGGTAAGATATTATATTGATCTAGTATATAATACCAAGCTAAAGCACATTACTTTATCTTCTCAAAGGCATCAATAAGTTCTTTTAGTACTGATTCTAACAAAAGCAAAGCTAGAACATACTCTTATGATTATTTTAAAAGATTGGCCAAGTTGCTAAAGAGAATCAAAATAGATGGAGGAGGTTGTTTTGGTTTTTAAGTTAGAAGATTTGAAGTTAACTTGTGTTAGTATGAATCAAAAACTTAGATCAATTAGAGTGCATGTTGAATCAATTGGAGTACAAAGACTTAGGTTAGTTGAAGTACACAGAATTGCCAACATGTCATATAATGTGGAATTAGGTGGACTATTGTTGGGCCACAATGGCATTGCTGTAGAAGTGAAATTGGTAAGAGTGGTGATTACAAAAGTTATATTGCTCTTAATAACGGATCTTTTGGCCATCTAGTTGGATATCTAAGATAGAGGCACCTATTATTGTGTGGTGTGGAATTATAGGATGAATAATATGGAAGGAAGGTGGTGCGATTTGGACTACTGATATGAAGTTGCTAGAATTGAAGAAGCTTGTTGGAGATCAATGTGCTACTATATTGTTGCTAAAATTAATAGTAATCAAGGAGGTTTGAAGCATTGCTATAAGGTCGTTAGAATATATGATGTTTGTTAAAGTATAAAGTGTTGCTATAAGATTGTAGAGATTATTATTGTCTAGTGAGATTTTGAATTGTAGTAGAATGGCACTAAAGCTGAAGGTGGCTATTGGGAGTAATATTACAATATTGCTTGAATTGTAAGTATTTATTAAGGATATTAAAGTTTTAAGATTTAAGATTATAAGAGCCTTTTTAAAGTTTTTGACTTCTTTTTTTTGAATTTTGAAGTCATCTACCTCCTTATTTTCTATACTTCCAATCGCAATGGTGTTTTTTAGAATTTAAACATGATTTTATTTTTTAAAATTTTAAAATTTTAAAATGATATAATTTTTTTTTTTCATATTAAAATTATAAAAAAAATCAATTTTAGATTAAGGCATATTTATACTATGAAAACATAATATTATATTATGAGTGATCTTTCTTATATTGGACAATCTAAATTTGGAATCTAGAAGTTACAAAAAAACTATAATTTACCAAATAGATCTATATGTAATTAATAAATTTAATACAATTTTATAAGCTACCTTAACAATTTGCAAACAAAAATACACTAATCAAATTGACAACAATCTAGCTTTGTAAATTGTACAAAATCAATACTAACAAAAATAACATAAGTTATTGGATAATAAAGAGGCTATATTTTCAACACAAATTTAAGCACCTTACAAAAATATATATTGTAATTACTTGCTTAACAATAATGTAGACTCTATATAATTCCTTTGTTAGACAAAAGAGCAGATTCTAATAAATTTATACTACCACAATTTATATTGGAGTGGTTGTATTTCCATCACCATCTAAATAAAATCTATTTCTATTTCTTCCTTATTTCATAAGGAGTACAAAAAGATACTAATAAGTTCTCTTATAATAGTTGCATATACAACACCTTATTAATTTGGGTGTAAAATAACAACCACATGCCTCCACAAATATCATCTCATAAGCGCATCTGGTTGTATAGTTACTTACTTGTATAAGACTATAAGGTGAACAAAATTGGCTAGAGCTTCCTTCACTTATTTGCACACCTATGATGTCACAAATCATCTCCAATATCCTATCCAAGCTACACAAAAAATATTAGCCAATCAACTAGATTATATTTTTATTTTTTATTTTTTTAAAATTCTATACTTTAATTATTTTTTTTAATCTTCTTTATACATAGACTTCAGCATTAGACCAGCCTTTGCAAGGAACTAGGAGAGTTCTTTGAAAACTTAACTATGTTATCACCACAACAACAACATGGTCATCATCCATCGTAAAAATATTATATTTTGATAATAGCCATAGATGCTCAATGTTGCTTGAAATTACATATAGATGGTTTAGAGATAATTTTTTGATCTAACACCAAGTCTACAAGTATAATTTCATCTAGCATTCAAAATACACAACCATAAGCTTAGATTGGAGAAGCTTCTATTACTATAGCCTTATCTTCTATAATAATTGAGAGAATGTAAATCTTGTAGGTACTCCATTTTCAACTCTATCCTCTCCTATATAAGCCTTGATGCCTAGTCTTCTCATGGCATATAACACATATATATATTGCATAGGCTCTTTGAGTCTTTTACTTTCAAAATCACATATACAACCGCCAACATTTAGCTTGACAACTCACCACCTCTTGTAGCATAATAAGAGGACTTTGCATATTTCAGCAATTCAATTGTATTGCAAAAGGTTGTTACAAACATGTCCCAAATTCTCTCCCCATCCCAAAACAACCAAAACCAATAAGCTTGACAACTCACCTATTAGGAGATTCTTAAATTTGTAGTTGCAACTTGCAATTATTGATATTGATACAACTAGCTCTCTACCTTCTACTAAGCTTGCAAAATTTGGAATTAAACTACATCTATTTTATATAAATTGATATCATACCCTTGGAAATCTAGGCCTTGGAAAACATTCATGTGGAAGCAAGCTATCTTAGCAAAAAATATTTCTTTGATTTAAATGCTTCTATAAGATTTAGTCACTACTAAGAAGATTTTGCTTGTGGACTTTATGGATCCAAAGAAAAAAACTTATCTTTGAACAAGAAGTATGGAGTAACCTTTATATTAGAAACAAGATTTGGAATGGTTTAATAGAATATAAGCAAATTAGTTGAATAATCTTAAGAAAGAAACTTAAAAAAATATACCAAATATATGACAAGTCTTCTCAAAAAATGGATCAAATCATGGATGGCAAAACACTTAATTGATTCTAGAACACACAAGGTAATCAAATGGAACTCCAAAGTACTACAATGTGGCTTGATAATACACAAAATGATAATTGAGTAGAGAACAATAGTAACATCATCTTATTACATATTCAACTTTGCCTACTTGGATACCAAGCATTAATTGTCATTTTATACCTTATTTTCACTCTATCAATGCATTGGATATACTTCATTTTTGTATTAAAATATATATATATATATATATATATATATTCCTATATATCAAATTATAATCTAAACTTCTTTAACACAAAAACTTTGTCATCTTGATAAGCTTAATAATAAATCTAATTTCTTTTATAAGATTTTAATTCTATTTTTTAAAATTAAATAATAAATATGATAAAATTAAAGTTATTTCTTGTAATAGATAATACTAATTTTATATATTCTTATACTTTTAATGTTAAAGATTACAATGAGTTTTAAATTTTTAATTCAAATAATATAATCTTAACTCAAATAGAACACTAAATTAAAGCATATATATATGCGCCTTACAAAATTCTTACAAAAAATATATACTTAATTTTTAAAGTTATAATTTTTTTTTAAAGCTATAATATTAAGCATAAAAAGTTTAAAATAGATTTTTAATTAAGAAAAAAGTAATACACTATTTTTAAAATTAAATTGAAATTTTGTGCAAAATAAATTTTATATTTCACCACATCTATAATATCCTCCAATATTATATTATCATTTATTTATAATTTTAATTTTAAAATAAATTACTTGTAAATACAAAATATTTTCAAAAATAAAGAAAAATATAGAAATAATTAAAATTGATATACATACATATATGTATATATATATATATATATGTATATGTATCTTCATAATTTACTTCTATTATATTTCAAAATAGTACAAAATAAATTGATTTAGTAATACAACCAACCTACATATGAATATGTGTATATAAATATAAATGAAAAATGTATACATATATATATCAAGAGTAATTAATACATCAAGCTCCACATTGACACATAATTATACATAAACCTCAATAATGAATAGTCATGATAATACAACAAATATTAATCAAATGTTGCTAATGAAAAAATGGATTTAATATGCAGAAAGGAACATCTTACAACTTTGCTGCTTTAACATAAGTGGTAATAATTAACACTTTTACAAAGAATACATTATATCTATTGCAACCTATTTTAGATATTCTTAACAATCAATAATTACCATTCTGTTTATGTTATTCTCCAGAGAGCGGTAAAATAACACTTGCATAAGTATCAACAAACCAGGGGAGACTAAAAGTGTCACAGGCAAATACTTTAGAACCTTCTTGCTCAAGCTCAAGGTTAAAGTTCTTTTCGCAATTTTTATCAACAGACTCAAAACTCATGCAGATAGCTCCATCTTTTGATGCAAAAAAAGAGCTAATAAGTATCCTTCCATACTCATTAGATGAGTTTTATTTTTATTTTTATGCCTTTTATCTGAGGTTTGTTTTATACCTTGGAAGTTCTGGAACACACTTGCCTTTTCATGCTTCCCTTTAGAAGAGTAATTCAATGGAATAGTTTTCGCATCTTTAAAATCCTTAAGAACTTGGAGGAAACAAAATGATGCAATGCTCCCCAAATCCTTCAGTATATAGGACTGAAGAGCCACTTCTCAGAGCACCAAGGATTGCATGAAGCAGCACTCCACTTTGCTCATACTGAATCGCAATTATTCAGTTTAGACATGTTTTAACTCCACGTCAGGAATACACAAGTGCTCCTGTCAAAACGTGACTGTCTGGTGAGTTTACTATGTTCCCTGCCACAAAGACACCAACTTCTGCTATGGTAAGACAATCGCCTGTTGGTATTTAGAAAGAAGCTACAGGAAAATATAACTACGGGCCGCTCATCAGATGTTGCTTAACAAGTTGTTCGTTATCTTGGTTGTAACTGAATACAACACGAGAGATTGACCGGGGGATACATTGGTGCCTGCAATTAGAAAAGGTACAGATAAAATTTGTACACAGGCCATTGAAAGAGGCGAGCTGGTACCACTGACACAGCAACTGATGTACTGAGACCACAATCTGCATCTTCTGGTGCCTTCTTCGGGTTAATTTCAGATAGTGAGGATCCTACCAATTGCCTAGTACAAGAGCACAAGTATACCCAACGTCTTACATCGAATGAACACATGTGGGTTTGGGAAACATCTCTGCAATTGTTATAATCACAGCTAATTGTGCCATGATATCCATGATGAACGACTAACCTCATTGTGAAGGGGACGCAGAAACCACATAAGCTAAGATCCAGAACAAGTGCTTTCCATGCAGTTGGAACATGATTTTCCACGAATTCAGATTGATATCATCCATCTAAAATTCCCAGTATAAAATTTTTAATTCAAAAGAAAAAACTAGTATAAATGCACCAAGTGAAGAATGGAGCCATATCCTTCTAAAATGCAACTGAACAATGGCGCCATATCCTTATAAATGCACCTGTATCTGCACAATCGTTTTGCTCATTACAATTATGGTCGGGCTTACTGTTCAGTAAAACTGCTCTCCAAGCAGAACAAGCCGCACTCTACCAAGTTCTAACCAGAGCAATCCAGGTAACCATAACTTAAGTGCGTGAATCCAAGTAGACATCTCTGAACAACTTGCTTAAAAATAAGAAGCATGAGCTAAGACTCTGATAACCGAGACACATTGTAAACTACGTGACACGAGAAGGAAAAAATTTCACAATGTCAGTTCACTTAAAGAGGAAAGACAGAAGCATGTGCATTAACAAAAACCTACAGTTTGACACTTACTAGTATAGATAGCAGGATTTGAAAGGCGATAACGCAGCTCTATCCAGACGAATGAAAAGTAGCTACTCGTCAGCTGCGAAAAACAAGGGATACGCTGGAGCAGAACCACCGTAGCCAACAGGAATGACCCTGTTACTGCAATTTCAACACGGCCTCCAAACTACCTGCAAGCACTCACTAAACCCATGTTCAATGCACCTTCTAGCTTGTACTATAGAAGCTCCCAGAGATACAATTTACATGGTCATTAGAGGCATAGCTGTACAAATAGCGAACAGAATCTGGTTGCGATCAGTGGAGATGCTTCTATTCCACGAGTCAAGGCTTTGTTTTGCATAAGATCGAAATATTCATCTATAGTTACCCAGATTACAGCAGCAAGACCCGTCGAGAAAACCCAACTACCAGCCAAAACTACACCTAGAACACAAAAGCCTATGAGGAATCTAAAGACTATCCTGTTCTTAAGCTGCCTTTTCTGTGTTGCTAGGGTTGCTACGCATGCTAGAGTTTTCGAAACCAGAATGTATGCATTATCTACATGTTCTGATTGCGGCTGCACAGCATATAATTAGAGCATCACCATCAAAATCAGTTAAGTGAAGGATTAAATAGAATTAAATAAAGTTGCATAATTCTGAACTTGTATAATCTGTGACTCTACACAATAGCACGCAAGTCCAACAATTAATAGCAAAAATTTGTTGAGAAGAAAGCCAATTGTCTTCGAGTAGGTAGCAATACCTCAATCTGTACATCTTCCTCTTCGGGAACGGCATCAGCAGGTATAGCCCAGCTCACTTCTTCTGGACCACCTTAGATTATCTCGTCACGAATTAACTCTGTTCTGGAAGGTTCTTTTTTTTTCCACCTTGGTTTCCGACCTAAGCTGTACGATACAGAAACAGCGTCAGAAATTTGATATAATGATTATGACATCAATGATTTTCATCAAAACATTTGCTGAACAGGAATCACACCAGTTATAATGTTACGCAGGAGACACTACTTTGAACAGGGGTAAGATAGCATACGGGAGACGAAATCAGAGAAAATGGAAATCAGCTTAATTCTCAGGATACAATGAACTAAGAATCATCTGACTTCCACCGAGATTTCGTTTTACTGAAATTCAATTTCTTTCTGCTCCAACGAAATCGACCCACAAAATAAGAATGGCAAGTAACAAGAACCAACCTCGTGCGTGAATCTTACCTCTACTTCCTTGACCCAGCAAACGCGGCAGCCTCACATAGTTCGTGTTATTCCTTCAGTAACATTCTTCTGGCGGGGTGTGAATGAGGTACCTGACCTTGCGGACTGTGAAGACGGTGGCGAACATAAGTTATGGTGAACTGGGTGAATGAACGTGAAGCCAATCATTTCTCACAGATAGTCTCCGACCCTTGAATTCCCCATCACAATCCTCCTTACTCCACTGCTGCGAGAGTCCCCCCTCACCTCAAATTATTCTCCGGTAAATTGGCGACGGTGCGAAATGGCAGGTTCCGCATCTACAACTTGTAGAGGACTCTACATTGTTGCTACTCTCCTTCTGTACAGCATGTATAGACTGCAATCTAGTTTTGAGAAGCCTTGATGCGAAAAAAATCAACAATTTTTAAAGACGACAGTCCAATCAGTTTCAAAATTCCCAGGCTACTCTTTTAGGCATGGGGGTGTTTCAATAAAACTCAACTGACAGTTGTGAAATGCTAAAGCCAAAAAAGAAGCCCACATACCATTCTCACATTGAAAGGCCACCGGCTGCTTTACACAAACTTTTGATGAACAACGCATGGATAGTGACAAAAACGAGTTTCAACACATTGGTATAAAGCCCAAAGACGGCATTCGATGACATGAAGCTGCCACAGCGAGCAACTAAAGAGGTTCCCCTTAAGCAAAATAGTGCAACGGCACTAAGGTCAAAATGAAAAAAATAGAATAAGAAAAACGCCTTGGCCAAGGAGACCAAAAACGAAAAATTATAATTCAAATCTTGAAGTAGAAACTAACACAGGTTAACGATCTCTAGCACACCAGGGAAGGCAAGGTTCTAAGGAATGGGATATCATCCTTCTCTATTAACTACACTACAACAGCACCTCACACTTTCATTCTGGACAACATCTTCACACACCTACAATGGAAAGACCCGGCAGGTTTTCTTTCTGATCTACACGTTAATCACTGCAAAGGGCCAAGTCCTAGAGAACACTGACACCACGTTAAAGAGGTCTTTTTACAGCAAACAAGTGATCTAAACATTTCAGGTTCTCTAACGCACTGAGGGTAAACATATGTATCATGAAGAAGAAAACAAACACCAGTCACTTGACACGGCAACAGCACTATTCAAGCTTCGCTAGCTTTCCCTCCATGGACTCTCTTTTTAATCCTGAATTCTTGAGTAACACATGGTTGTGTACAGACTCTAAAAATTGACCTCCACAATGAGTCACATCTGGCACAGTGTAGACTCCGTCAGCCTGGTCATTTTGAGAAACAAATCCCTAGATTATGCAGGGAAGGATGAAATCTTAGAAGGCAGAAGGAAGAGGGTATTCGAGCTGTTTGATCAATCTCAGCGATTCGACTAATCTTGGTCCAAGACAAAAGGCTAGCTTCCCACCATTGCCCTCTGTCCACCGGGAAAAGTTTTACCAAACCCAGTTGGGCTGTTCGATACGCTGCCTGAGACAACACTAAAATAAGCTTGGCTGCGTGTTGCTGCTGCAGCTTCCAAACGCCTCCAAGTCTCTTCACGCTTTTCATCTACGCTGTTAGCTTTCGCTACATCATCTTGGTACTTGCGGTCACATTCCTGAAAAAGCTCTTGGTCCATTTCCATAAACATTTTACGAACGTTCAGAGTAAGGGTATGCACAGTCTGGTTCCAGTGACTAGTTGTGTTCCTCACCAGAGCAGGGTAGATTAAGGGAAGCAACACATGCCGGTTCTGAGCAATTAAGCTCACGATATGGTCATTATTCCATAAGAATAGTGCGCGCTCCGCCACCTGCAGAAAATCAGCAATCCAGTTGCGCACTGATTAGGATTATTCAACAAGCAAGAAAAGTCACATCTCAAAAAGCTGCTACAGTACCATAAAGAACGCTTTGAGAAGCTAAAGCAAAAATGCTTGAGATGGAGTAATGTGTACAACTATCAAATTGATTCAAAAAATAATGTGATGGTTGAATATTTACACTAGAAAAATCTCAACAAATCAGGGTAATTTAGGATAATCTTCATAACCTTGCAGCCCATAATAAGGATTAAGCACAATATTTACCTGGAAATGGGAGCTGTTCAGACAACGACTGAGCTGCCTGAAGAGGGGCACCATGCAGCGCTGAAACTCTGCGCCCTGAATTGCTTCGAGGACTTCTTCCAGCTCTCCCAGAAACAGAACCTCTTTTTGACTATTAGTCAAGGGCCAGTACTTGAGCATACCCCTGATTACTATATCCGCCAGCTTGAAATCCTTCTCCACGAACTGAATAATACAATAGGAGAGCTGTTGATGATACGTAGAAACGCCTTTGGGTTTGTGGAGTGGTAATAGAGCTCGGACAAGAAAGAGCTTGTGCTCTTCCTTGAGAGGAAGAGCAAAGCCGTTAACAATACTTCCTAGAATCTCCAGAAGTTCAGCAATGCCATTGTGCTTCTCGGTCTCGTAAATGAATCGGTAGAAGATATTGTTGATAGTCTTGCGTATAAAGGGACGGTGAACCATGAACTTCCCGTAAATCCTGTGCAGTATCGTTTTCAAATACTCCCGCTCCCGAGGATCCTCGGAATCAAAGCGATCTAGCAATCTAACTACAAATGAATGATCAATGTATCTCTTAGCAACCTTGGCATCTGTTTCGGAAGACACCACGTACCGTAGCAGGAACTCATATACGATTTGCAAATGCGGCCAAGCGGGGTCCATGACAGGCTCCTCGTCGTCTGCCTCACCCTCGGCGCCCGTATTTTCATGGTGGGCAGGAGGGAGAGTGCGGAACAGGTTGACAACAAGCATTCGAGTGACATCCTCAAATACATTCTCTGTGAATTTCCCTGTCCCCGACGTCACGTAATCAACCAACTCCAGCAGTGTCTGTCGCTTAATCTCTTTCTCTTTCACATCCTTCGTTGGATCCGTGAAGTCGAATGTATGGCAGCAGAGGTTGAGCTTCCTGGAGAACAGAAACTGCCGCTCAGAAACAGGTACATCCCTGAAAGACGGCAGAGGCTCAAAAATTTCCTTGGGCGACTTGTTGTCCTGCGGTTTCGGTGAGCTCTGCGCAAGCACCGAGGACGCAAGAACCTCTCCGGCTTGCCGTACCATGGGCATGGCAGGGTTCCGCGTCCCAAGAGGATTCACGTTAGGTTTCATGACTGGCGGAACGGCCGGCGTTGGTAACCCTGACCCCGACCCCGACCCCGACCCAGCTGGGGTCGGCGATGGGGTCGACGCCGCCACTGCGTTTGTGGCTCCTGCGTCATTGATTTCTACTGTCTTTGCTGCACCCCTCTGGCGTGTAATCCCGAATCTCAGTTTGAACACCATAGCTGATCATTCATCTCTCTAATCAACCCTTCAAATCGTCTCCGTCTCCTCTCATTGTCACCAAGTATCCTTTCTCACCCTTGTTATACTACCCTAATAAATGCCGGCAAAGCATCTCACACATGCTCTTTTTATAGAGAGCACACGATGACGTGCGACAAAACCTTTCCTGCCGTTCGAAGCTTTGCGTCCTGTTTGGAGGAGAGCACCTAACCTTGTCAAACTGCTAGTTCACAGAGGACAGAACTCAGAGGAAGGGGTAAAAAGCCTGATGCTTACAGATTCTAAAGACTTAGTAACACATACACACCGTATATTAGATAACTTCGAAGCTACCTCTTGTGATCGTTAAGCCCACAGTAGAACACAAAGCAAACACACAAGGCCGGTGCAAGATGTCCAAAAACTTAGGGCAACACACAAGTTCAAGAAAACACAATTCCAATCAACTAAGCTCTCAAACTACGATCTCAAGTAAAACAGGCGAGTCTCTAACTTACACGGAACCCTGAAGGAACCCAATCGCTTTTTAAGGCTGAAGCTCAACCACCCATTTATCGAGTTTATCCCAAGACCTTGATTGCGAACTCTTGTGCTCTGCTAGATCAGTAAGCCTACTAATGACACTCTACAAATACTGAAGTATGGCCAGAAACGACTACAGATCATTCACGAAAGAGAAAACCCACAAATCTGAAAATGCATCACAAATCTTGCACGGCTTCTTAACTTCTGGGAACTACTCCACCGCAGCAGAGATCCTTCGTCACCACATGAGTGTTCAACAAGATCTCCATCCCCATCAAAGTCCATCAAAGAAGCTTCGTGAGTACCCCAGAGCACCCCACTTCTTGTATCCCAGCACAGACATTAGAAGACATGAGTTTTGTAAGCTTACAAGCTTTCTTCAATCGATCAAGGGCCACAATCGCCCCGCTCTCCTGTGCACTCACACGCGACAACCGAAACTAGCTTCCAAAAATCTGCTGCGACCATTAGATGCGGTCCATTCCTTCCATGAGGGGATGAGTGTAGGAGGAGGGGATCTGAAAGGGGGTGGGGGAGAGAGAGTGGTCGGAAACCTAGAGCTTAAGGGGCCAGGGATACAGGGATGATATGGATCTGGGCAGGCTGCTTTCTCCAGAGACATGCCTGGCCATGTGAGAATTTTTCTAATAAGGCCCTGGCTATTCTATATTTCCGATGTGGTGATTCATTCTTTCTAAAACTCTTCCCAGCATATCGGATTCCACCATGTGCACGTTCAATGCAAATTGTAAAAACCATTACGTTGAGCTGTTTTACTTTGCTTTTTTTAATTTTAAAAATATAATTTCTCGGAATTCGTCGAAAATCTGCTAAAGTGGAGAACCGGAAAATTAAAAATAAAAATAAAAAACAGCTGGCTGGGTTTGCTTTTCAGATGGGTGATCTCAAAGAGCAAAGGGTGTAACAATTATTTCCTGTGGAGAAGGGTTCTCCATCACCGAAGCGATGCAAAAGTGTGTTCATGCTCCGGTCCTTTCTTCGCTCTCACCGCACACACAATGTCTCCGAAGATATCGATGGATACTGCGACTGGATAAAATAAATACTTGATTTCACTCTCGGTTAACGGGGTTCACACTGAGGTTGGATATGGTCACTGTTATCTTCTGAATGGCTTTCCCGTCATCGTCCTATACACGTATTTCTGATTCGATACGTTACTAAACTTGGACCCAAAGCGTTCAGCGCTTACGGTGCTTTTCGTCTAACCAATCGTCTCGGAACCGCGGAATTGTCCAATAGGCAATGTTTGTACATTTAGGTTTAATCCAGCATCTAATGCCGAGAAAAGTTTTCTGTGGGTTGGCGATGTGGAGTTACACAATGGTGTCGTCGTCTACAGTATTACGTATATCATAATCCAATTGCTACACACTACCGTTCTCATGGGTAATATCAGTCGCGGCGTAAATGTAGGGTATTCTTTGACATGTGGCAGAGATATGCACAAGACCCACTCTTCAGCAGTGCTTCTGACCTACTTAATTCTCCCAACAACCGTTAGCAGCCTCTTAAAATTCAGCACAACGTGGTCGGTATCTAGACTGAAATACCTCTTTCATGTACTAGACATTGTTGAAAACTAGCGGTCACCGCTGTATGATCAAACTCTTATTTGACATTCCACACTGTGCTTCGGTTCAAAACAGGATCTTCCAGATTGCCATACCCACACGTCGACATTACAACATGTACACACAGACTAGCAGACTGGATTAAGTATAGTTGGGCAGACATGCCATGAGCAGACGGAGGGAACCATGGTTAATTTCAGACCAGATGTCAAATTCAGAAATATCATTATCGTTGTCGTTGCAAACTGGTGAGGAAGATTCACCACAGCCATCGACAAAAAAAATTCTAGCTCATGCCCTCTTCACTGCAACGAAGTGCACCTCCACCAACCTATATACAACCTAGGCCTTAACGAAGACTTCTCAGATCGGCTTTCGATCATTTATCACTTGATACATCGAGGTACAAGTGCGGCGTGCTCATCAACAGTGGGCGTTGAACAAAGTATTGGAGCTGAGCAGATGCCTGAACAGAATGCTGAGCTTCATTCTCTACTCCGACTGTCGCGTCCACACCATTACTTATCCAGTCGATTTGAGCGGCTCTAAATGCCGTGTCCAGAGTCAGCCTTTCTCGTTATCTGCAAAGACAGGGGCATTTGAGGGTTCAAACAAACCGGAGTGAGGTCCACGGTCTACAATCTCGGATGTACCTTGCACACGCGGAAAATGGGAGATGGCCAACGAACCCATTGACGATGCAACCCCAATTGGAAGTATAGTATCGTGAAATATTCGATACAACCCAGCAACCCATGGGTACACTTCATTGCTAGAATCGGCACATTGGACAGGAGTGCGACAATGTGTGTTCCCACTGACACTTGCATAGAAGAACGATAAAACGGTGACGAGCACATCATTCTACCGAAGAATTTTTCAGAATAGAGAAACCTAAATTACCGTGGCTATCCAAAAAGGCTTGCAGGCTTGGACCGCAGCTTGGACTGCTCGTCGACGTTGTCAAAGGCTGGATGGTTTAGAACTGCCTCTAGCAGCCGTGTTCCTCTCAATGCATTCGTGAGAGGCAAGTGACCCTCGGGGGTAGGGTCGGCAACGTCCCACATAAATTCAAGAGGGAACTTCTTGTATGTATCCTGATAATCATCCAAGGGCCTCGTCCACCCCACCTTTCTGAAGAAGGCATTCCACGACTTCCCTGAATTGTTCCAAATCTTCTTCTGAATGCTGTAACCGAATTTGCCGTTACTGTACTGTCTCCACAGGCTGTCTACCTTGGATAGGTCAGAAGCAGAGATAAAGTTCACCTCGGAGAAATACACCCATTTCCTCTTCACTGCCTCCTCCCCGGCTAAGACGCACAACAGGCGACGAGTCTCAGCGTCAGCAGCCTCCCACTCTCCCGCGGCGAGCTTTTCCCTCAAGGTTTCGAGAGACGCTCCGGAATCCGTCACCAAATCAATGGTGGCTAGCTCCTTCATCCAGGAATCTAAGAATCAATCTCAATCCAACATGGGATACATAGCATAGATACCCTCCAGGCATTCAAACACTCACATTCAAAAACAATTGATTCAAAGACAAACAGATACAAATGAGGAGAAATCGCGTCTGCATGTACCTGTTCAACACCATCACGCTTCTGGCTAGAGACCGCAACCGCGGTGGAGGAGCGACCGGATCCCACACTGGCCACCCCAGGCACATGACCCACAGTCTGCAACGCACCGACACGAAAGCTCTTCATACCCAACGCAGGTACATACGAGTTAGTCCTCCCGGGCGCGACGACACCCCCACTGGAGTTGTTGCTAGAGGAGGCAGCCACAGCACCGGAGACGCAAAACGCAGAACTCTGAAGCAACGCCATGACGAAGCAGCTTAAACAAAACCACCCTACGATTGGGACTGGGCTATGTGGGGCGGCGACGCTGCGTCATGAGGCAATGGTGGCCTCACGTGGAGATCTCGCCCACTTCTGGCAGCAACTGCAAGTCGGATAGTGGTGAGCTTTGGATAATCTCCACAAGCGTAGGCAATGGCAGGGCAAGACGAGCTAGACGAGCAAGCCAAGCTCCAGCCCCCGCGTCTGGATGTGGTGCCTGCAATCGTGGCAGGCAGCCATTGGGTCTGCAGGATCGTGTACCACTCGATGGGTACACCGGGAACCTTAGGGCACCTTTGGGAACCTTTGAGGAACGCTTGCGCACTTTGGTGAGGTGCTTTCGCCCAATCGGGGTCCGTCGTATGGTTGAGGCTGAAATTCGAAGTTCTGATTACGCTTTTCGTAATTAGTTCATTTTATGTATTTTTTTATTTGTTTATTTATGCTGTTGTGTATATTGATAAATTTAACAGCTCTGTTATTGTGACCTTCCCCAAACCAGAAGTGTGTGTGGTCTGGTTTTGGCTTTTGACCCATACTGACTATCGTCGGCGACTGCACTGTTCAACGTCGATGTGCTGCTGTGGTGCCAGGATTGCTTCTCGACTGTTTCCACGATGCCGGCTCATATTCTCGAATCAGAACTTATCTGGTGAGTTGATAAGATACGAGAATCGGGGAATTGAGCTCGCTCGCTGTAGTGATACTTTGCTGGAATGATGAGCGAGAGAGAGAGAGAGAAAGATTTGATGGATAAGCATACGTAATACTGGGATGCAGCCTTCGGGAACTTTCACGTGCCGCAATCGAAATGTCGAATTTAGGGTGGGAAAAACCCACACGCCTTCGCAACCTTCCCACCCTAAATTCAGAAGAGGCTGCTGCTTGGATTCGTCAACTTTCGTGATGTAGTGTAGGTTGCATCTCCACCTTTTGCCCCTTTTGTCTCTCAGTGGTTGAGACACGAGAGGACAAGGAGGAGGCTATCTGCAGTGGAAACTGACCTGTTTGACTACAAGAGATTGATGACAAGGGCAAGGCGCGGCGCGAAACGACGGCGTCGCTGCCTTGTTTGGCGCCGATTGCACTTACCCCACGGAACCATACCACAGTCGCAGGTGACTTCAGTAAGTCTTTCGGCACAGTTTCCTGACCATTTCGGCTGCGATTGTTTGAAGCTTGGAGAGACACGAGTGTCACTTCTTTCAAACCTGGTGGGCGACTGATTGCAACACCAGCGAGGTGCTTGAATTCCTCCAAAAGCAGTGTGGGCGGCTTCGAAGGCAAAGTCATGAACCAGCTCGGACAAAATCGGGTACTTAGTTTCATCTCCAAGTTTGACTCGTGCCACGCTTTTAAAGGAGGGGCTCACCTGGGCTCACCTGGACTCGACTCGACGGAAGGCAAGCTAACAGAGAGAGAGCGGAAGAGAGGGAGAAAGGAGTGCCCCATGTGTGCATTCAGGTACGGCGCTGCCTCATTCCTGCACTGTACGGCGTTGCAGATGAAGATGAAGAGAAAGAGAGATGTGGGCCGTGAAGCCGAGTTGTAGTGGAGTGAGGCTGCGAGTGCCTGGAGCATCGGAATCTGGTGCGAACTGCTCGTCGATCTCCTTCGGATCTCAGTTCGTAACACAGACTAGGTGATTTAACCGACACCGAGCTATATGTGGGAGTCATTCATACACATACATACATACATACAAATATATAAATAATTATATATATATATATATATATATATATATCATGCAAACTTGTGCATTTGATTGCATAAATAATTCTCATAAAATGCATAAATTTTAAACAAAAAGCTTTTTCAATTGGTTTCATCTTAGCTTCTAGTGGAAACCCATACGATTGAAAACACCATCAGTACTAATCAAATATGTGGATTTATACAAAGATTCTTTTTTTTTAAATCTAATTAAAAAATTTAATATTTTTAATGTTATATTTGCAAAATATACTCACACATAGAAAGTTGTAAAAACATATATAGTAATTTTATTCATTTTTTCCAAACTACACTTATAAAATAATTATTTTAGTAGGATTTTAGGATACATTATATTGGGAATAATATTTTTATTTTCACTATTATTTGGATAATTAATTCTAATATATACAAGAGACATATATCGAGATATAGTTAAATAAATATTGATGTTTAAAGATCATATCTATATTTTGCAATCATTACCTCTAAGATTTATTTAATGTTTATTGCATATATAAGTTTATTTGGAAATTATTACAGTTGGAATTTAAGAAGAATTTTTATTAACAATAAAAGAAATATTATTGTTGGAAGAAAGTTTAATTGTTTGATTGTAATTTCTTATTAGTAATCTTATTTATTAATGAAATCTTTAAGCTTTTTAATAACTAAGTAAGAACCATTTTAAAGACCTTGATATAGAATAATATTATTTAAAAGTTTTTTTTAAAAAAAATGAAGATTTTTTTTTTTTTTTAAAAAAAATATAAAAGTAATTTCATAAATACCATTAATTATAGTAATTTGGTAGTGATAAGAGAATTAGTTATGGATCAAGGTTGACATCTCCCACTTAATATCATGGACATATAATAGAAGAAGATTCTAGAAGATTTTAAAAGGTTATACTTAGTCTTAGAAGGTTCTAGAAGATTCTACTTGATTTTAGATGATTCTTGAAGGTTTCTAATGGTTTTGAGAAGGCCCTAGTAGATCCTAGTAGGTTCCAAGAAGGTTTTGGAAGATTTTAGGAGATCTTAGATAGTCATAGAAGGATCTTAGGCTTGCTTCACCTTCAAGTATCAAAAAAAATTTCAAAGGGTTTTCTTATATTTAATATATATAGGAGTTGAAGTTAAGGGGATCTTCACTTTTAGCAACACAATTCTTATGGCTCACTTTGGATCTTCTGGTCTTGTTGTTGTGCCATGTTATAGCTCCTTCTTTGGAATATAAAGTAAACATCTTATATTTTAGTTCTTTGAACTTTTGCAATCTTGCTTTACTTGAAATTATGTTTGTAACAATTTGTTGAGACTAACATAGCACAATATTGGAGCTTGGTCTTTCTAGATAGAGAGCGGATTATCCTTCTTCTTAAAAGTACTATAGTATTCTAAAAATTGCAGATTATCCTCTTCTAGATTGGTATTATTCTTTATTTTTTGTATTTGTTTCTTCTTATTTCATTTTTATGGCACAAAGCAAAGAGTTTAATATGATGGATTCCAAAAAAGCCAAATTGGATTCAATTATAAATATTCTTGAAGAATTAAGAATCAAGACAAAGACCTTATCTAAGTAAAATGAAGAGCTTTATATAACCATACATAATAGTTCAAGAGTAAAACTACCTCAACCACTATCACAAGTCATCCTAAGAATTCCATCACTAAAGTTTATTTTACTAGAAGATGTATGTATTTGAGATTGCAATTCAATGTCAATAACAAAATAATCAAGAATTATTCTTTTAATGAAGTTTGATGGATCTTGTTCAAGCTTTTGTAGCTTTATAACTTAAATATAATTTATTACTTTACTCCAACCTTAGCAGTATTCTACAAAAGTATCTTGTGTTGGTCTCCTTGGAATCTTGCTCTTAAATCAAGCTTTGTTTTGATTTACTCTATTATTTGAAAAATATTCTCCCATATTGCATAACTTTGAAATATTTTTGGCAGCATTTGCAAAAAAATTTAGAGAATATAATAAGATTCATTTTGTTACAATTAAAATCCAAATCCTTCAATAAAAAACTTATTTTGTATCTATTTATACTTTAAAATTTTAACAACTAGTATGTAATATCAATTGGAATGAAGATGCATTAATAAGTCAATTTTGTTGGAGATTATAAGATATTATAAATGACCTATTATTATCTATATCCAATCATCAAATTCTTAATGAAACCATAAGTTAAGTGGTGAAATGTAATAATCAGCTATTTAATATTATTTAATATTGACAAGAAAAATGTCTACTACTTGTGCTATGATTTTACACCAATTATTTGATATCTTTTATATTTTTCAATTGTAGCAAATATTTGGAAGAATAAGATATACAAATTGATGCAATTTGCTTCAAATCTCTTTTTGAATAAGAAAAGAAGTGTCAAAAAGAATACAACTTATATTTATATTGTAGATAATTTTACCACAAGGCTAATATTTGCCACAAAAGTCATCAATATACGTATTGAATGAGGAGTATGGCCACATCACTACATGCTTTGCAAGAAAATAAAGGCCTTTAGCCACATTAGGAATTGTTATTGTGTGGCATGATTTTTCATCTAGAAATATATTGGATACTTAACTATAGAAAATTTATCTATAATTTATTGGACAAGCTTTGATAAGTTATGATAAGCTATAAGAAAAATCAACTATAGATTTGCTTTTAATTGTTTGATATCTCAAAAATCCTAGCAAGTACTTAAAATCCTAGTTTATAGACATCCAAGCATTATTTTCCTCATATCTCAAAAATCCAAAATTTTAATGCCACAAAATTTTTGTATACAATTTTGTAACATGAAAATATACACTTCTAAAAATTTTGAGCCAAAACCTTGTCAAATTGCTTAAGATATAGTTCAAAATACAACTACTAATTAAATAGGTTACTTATTGCTCTTAGATTGTAAGTATTGACTTCAACTCCCATTATCTCTTTCATTTCAGCTTAGAATATATTGAGCTATATATATAAAATATAGCCAAAAAAGTGCTCTCTCCAATCTCACTTGCGAATCCTTTATTGTTTTTTGTATGCTTGAGTTATATCCCAAAGCATGACAATATATATAAATTTGACACCTTGACTTAGAGTGCCTATATTTCCTTCATAAAAACTATAAATTACTAAATTTTTGTACCAAAATTATAGCCAAAAATCTAAATTTGTTGATTCTAACCTTTGATATCTGAATGTTTAAAAAGAGAAACCTTAATCCCTAATAAGGTCTTAGACAACCTTCTTGAAGTCCATTGGACATGACTTTTAATCAATAAGAATGCAGATATCTATCATCTATCTCCATTCATCCACATAGATGGCCTAACTATCCTTTTTGATATTAATACTCCTTTCTAATCATTTTTTAAATAGAATTTATATAATATATGCTCTAAATATCAAATAAAAAAAATAAACATGATTTCATGGGTCACCAATGTCTAACAAAGGTGATTCAAAATATATAAAAGTTATTATCAACATAAAATCAACCTCAAAAATCACTATTAAATTATTATTTTTTGAAATTATACAAATCTCAATAGTAGTCCTTTAAAACAAATTCTTTTTAAAATATTAATCTAATCATATTTTATAACTAACTAAAATCCATTATATATATATATATATATATATATATATATATATATATATATATATATATATATATATATATAATAAATTATATACATATAATAAATTATATACATATAATAAATTATATGTATATATATATATATGTATATATATATTATTTTTATATGGTAGGTAAACCATAACACAACATAGTGTAGTTAGATTCTTCTACTCCACAAATAAAAAAAAGATCATATATTATCATTTAATATTTTTTTATTATTTTATTATACTAATTTGTTTAAGTGTCCAAAAATTGAAAATCTTTGTTTTAATAGATTCAAGAGCCTTTGCTTGCTTTATTAACTTAAATTTTTTAAGAATCTATATAGTTCTTATAATCAAGAAACTCAAGGTTGTTTATGCATAGATCATAGATAGTCGACATTTATCCTCTAAAGATACTACTTTTGAAATTGGTCCATTAGAAGTACCATCAAAGAACCATAGTAGTCATATTATATTTAATATCATTAGGTCTCTATTTAATCTCATTATTTTATAATTTTCTTGTCTTAAAAGATATAATTCCTATATAATTTGGATATCTTGTAAAATATGATTTTTTAGAATATATAACCTATTATTACTAAATTTGATAAAAAAAAGCACCATACACATTATAGATCTAAAACCATAGAGCCTTTGTTTATTGGAGCTAGAATTTTTATGAAAATAACAAAGGAAGGCACTCTTTTTGTCATTCATACAACTTTAACATCTGAAGTAACAAATATTCCAATAATCTTTTTGAAAGAATACAAAGATATTTAAGATGTATTTGAAAAGAAGAATATGGATACCTTGCTAGAATATTGTCCATATGACTATATTATTGATTTTTAAAATAATACACAACCATCTTTTGGTCCAACTTATAATTTATTATAGAATAAGCTTACAACATTGTAGGAGTATATTAAAGAGAGTTTAATAAAAAAAATTATTTGATATGCAAAATCTTCTACTCGTGCACTTATACTCTTTATGAAAGAAAAAAATGGATCTCTACAAATGTACGTCAACTACTATAGTCTCAACAAAATGATAATAAAAAATTATTATCTATTACTATTGATATCTGGACTCCTTGATCAATTAGATCAAACTAAGATTTATATCAAAATAGATCTTTATGGAGCTTGTAATCTAATATGCATCGAAAAAAGAGATAAATGGAAGATTGTTTTTTGTACAAGCTATGGACATTTCAAGTATAATGTCATGCCTTTTAGCCTTACAAATATACTAGCCATTTTCCAATATTTGATAAATAACATATTTTGTGAATTCTTTGATGACTTTGTTATATGTTATTTGGACAATATCTTGATTTATTGTAAGACTATAAAAGAGTATGAACAATATATATACTTTGTCTTACAAAAATTATAAGATATTGGATTATATACCAAATTAGAAAAATATATATTTTATGAGCCCAAGTGGAATTTTTTAGCTATATCATTTTAAACAAAGACTTAATGATAGATCCAAAGAAGATTAAGATCATTAACAATTTGGCAACTCCAAAATTAATACTTGATGTCTAATACTTTTTTAGATTTGCAAACTTCTATAGGACCTTCATCAATAATTATTTTTAAATAGCTACTGTGCTTACCCGTTTGATATGTAAGAATAAGGTTGAATCAAAATCATAAGCTAAAAAAAGCCTTTAAATGTTTAAAGATAATATTCATTACAATTCCTACCTTGATTCATTCAAATTTTTCCAAGGTATTTTTTTAATAGAAATTAATGCCGTAGACTTTGTATTACAAGTAGTCTTATTCCAATCTAGATGAGAAAGGAGATTATACTTAATTGTATTCTATTTCAAAAAAAAATTGACTACAAAAATTAATTATAAAATTCATAACAAAAAACTTTTTGCTATTATGGATTCTTTCTAGGAATGATGCCATTTGCTTGAAAGTACTTCACATCCAATGATTTTATGTATAAATTATAAGAACCTTGAGTATTTTATATCAGCTTTTTTTTAAAATTATTGTCAAGCTTGTTGGAATATATTTCTATCTTATTTTTATTTCAAAATTACATATTGATCCAAGAAGCAATAAGAATTGTCAAATGCTTTATTAAGACAATCATACCTTGTACTAAAAGAAAGAGAGGCAACATACAACCACCGATAAATAATACTCTTGAAATCCAAAAAAATTTGTATTTGAGCAACTTTTGTATCAATTTTAGGAGATTCTTTGTTTCTTGATCAGATTCATATAACCTTGACTATGGACCATCTTGTTTTGATGTTAAACATTATTCTAGCAATATTCATACTTAATCAAAGAATCCTTAATAAAACCCATATAACTTCTTCAATTGCTACTAATTACAAAATAACCATGGTTTTCTATCTTTATAGACTTTATTAGAAATCTTCCATCATCAAAGTCTTTTGATATCATAAATATAATTATTGACTAATTTACTAAGATTGTACATTTTGTCCCTTGCAACAAAACCATTATTGATGAAGAAATGGTTAAATTCTTTATTGATAATATCTATTAATATTATTAATTTCCAAATTATATTATATCAAATTAAATACTACAATTTGTATCTAAGTTTTAGAAGTCACTTTTTGAGATTTTTTAAATAGATATTAAGTTTTTTTCAACATTTCATTCACAATTCAATAGCCAAATGGAATAAGTCAACCAAATCTTAAATTAATATTTAAAATATGCCATCAATTATCAACCAAATAATTTGATATCTTATTTATCTCTAACCAAGTTTGCTTATAATAGTATAATTCATGTGCCCACTAAATAAACTCCATTTTATTCTAATCATAGCTATTATCCAAAATTTGACATGTTATTTGTTGATAAATTCAAAAATTTAGTGGTAGATGACTTTGTAAGTCAAATTGCTGATATCCAAGCTATCTTAAAACTTTAACTGGACTTCTATTATAAATCTATATAGTAGAAGGTATTGATTATTATTGTTGATTACAAGGACGGATAAATCTTCTAACTAATAAAAGATAGCTTGAATATGTGGTAGATACTATATGATACATCTTTTACTTCTTTTATCTTTAATCAATTTTGATCCATCCTTCTTTATAGAATTTAGAGCTAAAAGGAGAAGTGGTATCACAAGCATATAATAAAAGAAGATTTTAAAAAATTTTAAAAGATTTTAAAAGATTATATTTGATTCTAGAAGATTTTTGAAGGTTTCTAATGATTTTAAGAAGATCTTAGTATATCCTAATAGATTCTAAGAAGATTTTAGAAGGTCCTACAAGATTCTAAAGAATCTTAGATGGTCATAGAAGGATCTTAGTCTTGCTTCACCTCCAAGCATCAAGGAAACTCCTCAAGGAGCTTGCTTGTATCTAATATACATAGGACTTGAGGTTGAAAGGATCTTCACTCTCAACAACACAATTCTTATGGCTCTACTTTGATCTTTTGGTCTTATTGTTGTGTCTTGTTGTAGCTCTTTCCTTGTAATGTAAAGAATTTTCTTTTTTCTTTTAGTTCTTAGAACTTTTGGAGTCTTGTTCTACTTGAGTGGTGTGTTTGTAATACTTAAATCTATACCTATATAAATTTTTAGCATTCATATCTGTTTAATTGATAAATTAATATAATTCAAATTTTATTTAATACGTAAGAGCCATGTATCATCAAATATATAATAAAAATATTTATCATATTTTAGATGAATATTTTTAAAAAATAATTGATTTAGAGGTAAAATAAATAAAAATAAAGTATAATATTAATAAAATTAAAATTAAGAATATTTATATTTTATTAATTTATTATTTTTATATAAAATACTATTAAATTAAAATTTCTAGATAGATTATATTAAAAATAATATTTTTTCTTTTATTATCTTTGATTTTTTTTATATTTAAATTGCTATTATTATCTATAAATAATTATATTTAATTATAAATATTCAAATATTTAATCAAATATACTTATTTTATTATTTATAAAATTAAAAAATAATATATCTTTTTTAATAAATATATTTATTAATATTATTTGGTTTTTATCTAAAAAAATAAATTATATTTAAGCTTATAAAGTAAAAAAAATTATCTTATTTGAATATAAACATCTAGTTTAGTTTTAATAAAAAAAATTCTAATTATTAATTAAATATTGAATGAAACAATTTGAATCATATAATTGCTTGAAGTTGATTATATTTTATTTGTTAAAAAACAAAATGGATTTATATTTTAAAAAATTATATAAGTGTTATAATAGATCTATAAATGAAATTATATAGATTTGTGAATATAATTGTATTAAATATATGTCGTGAATTTGAGCTTAATCAAACAATTAGATCAAAGGTTATTAGAATTCAAGTGAGCTAGGATCTCAAAAATTAGATTTTGAGGGTTAATAAGGATTTTTATGATTTTGAACAATCTATTAATTAGATTGAAATGGTTTTTATTGAGCTAATAGTTAGTTTAATTTCTAACATTTATTCAAAATTTTAGAGTTAATAAACAGTGCAAAAAAGAGCTATTGATGTTAAAACATTGATATTAAGATTGAAGAAAAATGACAGCCAACACTCGAGTAGATTAGGAGCTTTTTTTTTAATTTGTAAGTTTAATATTTTTAAATTTTGTGTCTTTTTTTTCAATTAGTAGATTGAAAAGTGGACTAATGACACGTTTAAGATTTATTCCAATAATTATCTAATTAATATAGATAGATAGAAGTAAATAGAAGTAAATTAATTTGGTAATATCTTATAGAGAGGCTTCTTAGAAGCTTCATAGATGCGGATTCACCTTTAATACATGTCTATAGGTGATTGATAGGCTAGAAACTTGGCCAATAAGCTAGCCATGTGTCGTACATGTTGGTAGCTTATGGAACAAACTAACCACGTGTTGTATATATTGGTAGCTTGTGGAACAAGCTAAGTACGTGGCGCACATATAGGAAACTTGTCTTACAAGTTTGACATATATCTTATAAGTTGAACATGTGTTGGAGGTCCTATAGAATGTCGCCACGTAATTCTTAGATAGATAATATATATAGAGACAAGAATGAAGCCTTCTTCACTCTTGTCAACACCTTTCTTGTTTCTAGTCTTGTTTCAAAAGTCTCTAATCTTCTTATCTTTGATAATAGCCATTCTAATTTTAATACTATACCATCTTTAAGTGATTTTGAATAATACAAGAATATATTTTATTCTTTTATGATTCATGTCCTTATCTTTGAAAGTTTGACAAGAGTGAAGATTCATTATTCTTGTTTTGTATTTAAGAAGTGAGTGCATTATCCCACTTATAATATTATATTTGAAGGTTGCGGATTATCTACCTTTAAACTAACATTTTTTGCTTTCTAATCTTAATTTTTTGAAAGAAAAGAATAAATCACCCCTCTTTGTAGAAATTTTTTTATTTGATAATAGAGATTGCAGATTATCCCCCTCTAATTTGAATTGTGGAATTATTAAGATGGAAGGAAAGATCATGGATGCTATACTTAGCAAAAGTAAGAATAGATTTGTAACTATCATAGATCTTTAGAAGCTTGCCAATACTCTTAGAGTAGAAATTTCACAAATCACTAATATCAATCATGGATGCACTATTCTTATGCCTATGGAAGAAGTCTAGAGCCTACGTTAAGAAGTTGTATAGTTGAAGGAAGCAAGTAAATTCACCTCACAAGCAAATCCAAGAAGCTTTGCTTCTATCAGCATGAAGGAGGCAAAGATTAGTATGCCTTAGAAGTTCGATGGAACGAGATCAAAATTTTAAGGATTTTTACAACAAGTCAAGCTATATCTAAAATTGCACCCTTTCTAATATCCTAATGGATTTACTCAAGTTAGATTTATAAATGCACTTCTAATTGGAAGTTCTCTTTTTTGATTTATACCTTTGATGGAAAAAAATTCATGACTTCTTTATGATTTAAATTCATTTCTCAAAGTGTTTATGGCCATATTTGGAGAAAGTGATTGAGAGAGGGTAATAGAGACCAAGTTCTTATGCTTTCAACAAGAATCATGGTCAGCAATAATATATGCTATAGTATTCCAAAATCTTGCTTGTAATATAAAATAAAATAACATGGCCCTTATTAATCAATTTTATTATGGTTTGAAGGATAACATCAAAGGCTTTTTATTAACAATGCCAAAAGCAGATTTCTTAAAATAATTTATTGCTCAAGCCATTGCATGCAACAATCACTTATTTGAAAGGTATTAAGAATATAAATTTGGCTAGAGAGGATCAAGTCAATTGATGACAGCAACCCCTAAGTTTTCAAAAACTTATTTGACTAAGTTAAATCCAATACAAATTGATGCAATATATTTTAAACCTCTCACCGAACAAGAAAAGACTTGACGTCATCAAGAGGGATTGTGCTTGTATTGTGGAAAAACAAAGCATATTACTTAATATTATCCAAAGAAGCAATACAATTATAAAATGAGGAGTATATTTGCTAAAGAAGATAATATGTTGAAAAACAAGCTTCTCCACCTATAATAGGGACTATGCGGCTGGAATCATATGTAATACCTTATAGAGGTCATATTCTCTCATCTGACCTTTCATCTTATTTTACAATAGATGTATTTTTAGGACTTAAAAATCACAAAGTCCTTGTTTTATTAGATTCAAGAGCCTCAGCTTGTTTTATAGACAAAGATTTTGTTAAAAAAAAAATATATCTCTAGTCAAGAAAAGTAAATTGCATATAGAAGTCATAGAAAGGTCATTCATTGTCTTACGGAAATATTACCTATGACTATTTTTAGATGATGTAACTTAAACATAATAGTATAATAATATTTAATATAATTAGATCTCCTTCCAATCTAATTATTTTAGGATTATTGTGGTTAAAAAAGTATAATCCTCAAATAGATTGGACTTCCCGTAATCCTTGACTTTTCTCATAGTTTAATCTAATATCACTAGTCAAATAGACATATGATAATTTTAATATTCTCCTTAAATATACTGAAAGATTTCATACATGCGGTGTCATATTAATGTATTGTCTCTTCGGGAATGCATTTAAACACGTAGGTAAAATATTATTCGCAACATTCAAGAAATCCCTAATAGGTTTCATCCATGTATAAGGAATATAATTCGAGCTTCAATTCAAAAGTGTTTAAAAACACTCCTCTTAGTAAAATCAACCATACATATACCCCAATTACCTCGTTTCCTTTATAATTAAGCAATTTTTATTTTTGTTTATAAGCCCTAATCCTAATCAGTGAGCTTTGACAAGCTATAATTTTTAATCGAACCGTCCACTTAGTGTGAAATTTTGCACACACTTGCTGGTATAAGCCTTTTACATGCTCAAAAAAATTTAGCCCAATCCAACTTACAAATTGCAAGAAAACGCCCAAAAAGCACACTGATGACACTCGGCCGCCAACTTGAAGATTGATGCAGAAATTCCAGTGGTGATTTCTCCTTCTTTCACCGTTAACTTCAACTCAAACTTGGTGTGTAGCTCAACCTACAAGTCTTCTATGAGCATACCAAAATTACGTTGATCCAATTAGTGGATCTTTAGTTATCATAGAAATCCTATCCAACCCTAAACTGCCAACTTCCGACAACCCTTTGTATCAAAACTCAAATATCTCCTGATTGCATTGCTAGATTAATACAAAACTTTGTATACACTTAGCACACCTAACAATCCAAACAATATCAAATTTTGAACTATAGATGCTTCACAGATTTTACGAATCACTCAACAATGCAAGCCATCATTGTCTTATATAAAAACCCAAATCACCAATACAAACCCTGACTTTGAATAGCGATTGCTAAGTCTTCCAAAATCCTATGGTTGCAAGCTAAATGCCCTTGGAACTCCTTTCAAGCTAGCTATCCAATCCTAATTGCCGATCTTTGAATGTCCCTCTCCTTGCCTTCGGCGGTCGTTTTTGTCCCTAGAGGTCTGATTTTGACCTTGTCTCATACCGGTCTTTCCTTGGGTATCAATTCAACTAATTCTAAGGATTTTTAAGTTAAATCCTATCCTCAACTTAATCCTAGTATCAACCATAATAACTATTTTTTTTTTCTTTTCTATTCTATTTTAATTAACTTATGGCTTTTCAAAATCAGTAATAGAGTTTGTATAGCCTAGAAGAAATCTTTAACAACTAACTTTTATCTGTTAGTTAATAAAACAAGAAAATAATCTAAGAGGCTTCCATAACCCTTTTTTTAAGTATCTTAAGTTCCTATTGAACTAAGATAATCAAATATTAAATATAAATTATTCTTATCTATACCTTTCACTATATAAACATGCTACAACACGACAGCGGCAAAAGAAGGATCATCTTTTGCTATATATGCTACATCCATTTTAGATGCCGAAAAGACTACAAGTAATATTCTTAGCCAATATTAAGATTTTCAAGATGTTTTTGAAAAAAAAAATATAGATATTCTTTTAGAGCATCAACTTTATGATTGTTCAATTGATCTTCAAGAGGGAGCTCAACCACCATTTGGGCCAATTTATAATTTATCACAAAACGAGTTGGCTATATTGAATGAATACATTGGCAAGAATTTGGCTAAGAACTTCATACGCCATTTAAAATCTCCAATACAAGCTCCTATTTTATTTGTGAAGAAAAAAGATAGATTACTACGGATGTGCATAAATTATCGAGGATTTAATAAGATTACCATCAAAAATAGATATCCTTTATTTTTTATTTCAAAATTTCTTAATCATTTCAATTAAGCAAAGATCTACATAAAAATAGACCTACGAGGAGTATACAATTCAGTCCACATCAAAGAAGGTGATGAATGGAAGATTGCATTTCGAACTAGGTATGGATATTTTAAATATAATGTCAAGTTGACTTCTTACGATACATCATTTCAAATAATAGTCTCAAGATGGATCCTAAGAAAATCCAAATAATCATGGATTAAAAGATTTCAAAAATAATAAAAAATATGCAATAATTTTTGAGATTTGCTAATTACTATCAAATCTTAATCAAGGATTTTTTTTAAATTGCAGTTCCATTGACATGCTTAACTTGTAAGGATAAACTCGAGTAGAGTAAAGAAGCAAAAGCATTGTTTGAAGCTTTGAAGACAGCTTTTATTTTTGTATCAATTTTAAATCACGTCAACTTTTCTAAGGCATTTTTTATGAAAATAATTGCATCAAACTTTGCTTTGGATGCAATATTATTATAAATGGGAGTAGATGACAAATTCCATCCAATAGCTTTTTATTTTAATAAATTTTCAGTAACATAAATCAATTACAAAATCCATGATAAAAAACTTCTTGTAAGTGTGGATTCTTTTAAAAAATGGCGTCATTATCTAGAAGACACTTCTAATTCAATCACCATATATACGGATCATAAGAACCTTGAGTACTTTATGTCAACACATATGTTGAATTGTCGTCAAGCTTGTTGGAATATGTCTTTGTTAAGATTCAAGTTTATTATCACTTATCAGCCAAAAAAACAATAAGGTCTGTCTGATGCTCTTTTTAGACATTCTCATCTTGCACCAAAAGAAAAAGATTCAACTTTTGATCAACAAAGAACAATCCTCTTGAAATCAAAGTAATTTCATCTTTGAGCAATAAAATCAATATTGATGGTTGATTCAACTTTTGTCAAACAAGTCCAGTCAAATATGTCTCCAGATCCTCTTGTTCATGACATTAAGAATAATTCATATAAGTCTCATGATACTTATAAGTTTGAATTTAAAAATGATCTACTCTATTTTGAAGGACGCATATATGCTCTAAAACATGAAGCATGACTACATGCTCTTGAAGCTCATCACAACTTTCCTACAACAGGATATTTTGGATATAACAAGATTTTAAAGTTAATATCAAGAGATTTTTGGTGGCCTCAAATATGAAAGGCTATTAAAGAATTTATACAATCATGCGACATTTATTCAAAATCAAAAACTCTTTTTCATTGATCTTATGAGCTTCTCCAACCATTACTTATACCAGAACAACCTTGATCTTCTATTTCTATGGATTTTATCATGGATCTTCCAAATTCAAGTTCATATGATTCTATATTCATGATTGTAGATTATTTCACCAAGATGGCCCATTTTGTATCGTATACAAAATTAGTTGATGGTATATTTCAAATATGAAAAAATATCTATATTCTTATTTCATAATATTTATTGCTATCATAGATTATCAAGGGATATTATATTAGATAGAAGCATGCAATTTGTATTAAGATTTTGGAGGACCCTTTTCAAAATATTAAAGGTGGATATGAAATTATCCTCATCTTTCTACGCTTAAATTGATAGACAAGCAAAATGGATAAATCAAATTTTGGAGTAATATTTGAGATATACCATCAACTATCATGACCTTAGAAGAGACTCCCAAAATTTGGTGATATTTTTAGAAGTAGAAATTACTTTTGATGATGTTCCAAATGTTGTCTTTGAAAGAAGTTATGAAGGTCTCAACAATGATCAAATAATAGGATGGTCCTCTCACCTTAATATGGGATACTATCGATGGTTGAAAGGACCTATCAATTACTTTTAAAAAAAACAAAGATTAGAGTATGTGGCAAATATAATTTGGAGCATCTTGAACTTTCTCAACACATAATCACCGCTCTTCATGAAACTTGTCTCTAGAAAAGGAAGTAATATCATAGATAAGATTTATTCTAATAATCATCTAATTAATATAGATAAGTAGAAGTAGGTAGAAATAGGTTAATTTGATAATATCTTATAGAAAAGCTTCCTAGACGCTTCATAGATGCGGATTCATCTTTAATACATGTCTATAGGTGATTGGGAGAGTAGAAATTTAGCCAACAAGCTAGCCACATATTGCACATGTTGGTAGCTTGTGGAATTAGCTAGCCACATATTGCACATGTTGGTAGCTTGTGGAATTAGCTAGCCACATATTATACATATTGGTAGCTTATGGAATAAGCTAAATATATGGCGCACATGTAGGAAACTTGTCTTGCAAGTTTGACATGTATCTTGCAAGTTGGACACGTATTAAAGGTCTTATAGAATGTTGCCACATAGTTCTTTGACAGATAACATATGTAGAGATAAGAGTGAAGCCTTCTTCACTCTTGTCAACACCTTTCTTGTTCCTAGTCTTGTTTCAAGAGTCTCTAGTCTTCTTGTCTTTGGCAATAGCCATTCTAGTTTTAATACTATACCATCTTCAAGTGATTTTGAGTAACACAAGAGTATGTTTTGTTCTTTTATGATTCATATCCTTGTCCTTGACACCTAATTGTAAATCAAGATCAATAATTAATTTAATAATTATTAATATTTTAAATTTGCTCTAAAATTTTATTAAAATTGGTTAGGATTTGATTAAGATATAATTACAATTTATTTAGAATCTAATTAAAATTTGACTAGATTTTATTAGGATTTGTTAATTGTAACATGGACATTTACAAACATTATATACAAAAGTACATACTATTCTATAAGTTTTTTTTTTTTTTTTTTTTTTTTTTTTTTATCTTTGCATATTGTAATATATTTTAAGTAATATTATTTAGATTAAATATTACTTAATCTATTTTAACTAAACAGTATTTGATACTTCTTGTGTATAAATATTCTAAATAAATATAACATAATTTATAGAATTATAATATATCTTATATTGATATATTATTTAATATTATTATTTATATTTCTAATTTGTATGGTTGTTTAATTGTATTTTTATAAATATTTTTTTATAAATATTTTTCAATAATAATTTATTACACATATAGAAGATCTAATCTTTAATATTAATATGGTAGTTATAATTTTTTTATTCAAATTTAATTAGTAAAATACTAACATTTGATTATTTATCACTTTACAAGCAATATCAAATATTTTTTATTATTTTTTTAAAATAATTTAGATAACCATGTTTGTCTATTGATGTCAATTTTTAATAAACTCTTTGATATATATATATATATATATATATATATGATTTTTTTTATTTTCTATTTATCATTCATAGTGCTTATAAATGCTTAGTTTCACATAAACTATAGACAATAGAATTCATTACAATATCAAAAGATATAAGATTGTTTTTTTAATAGAAAATTTGATAAAAATAATATTTTTAAAATTTTTTATATTTCTTAAGTTATAAAACATAATAAAAAAAAAAATGCATGAATAAAAGCCCATGTTTTTGGAATTTAATAATATGTACTAATATAAGAATATTTTTAATGATTTTTTATTTAAATGTATTATCAATTGATGCATATTACTTTAATTTAAATACCTTTGTAATAATATTTATATAATCTTAGGCTTATTTCTTTAGAAATAAAGCTTTGATTTTTTTTTCATTGGCAATTTGATGTTATTATTAAAAATATGTTAAGATACTAGAATTTTTTTTAAAATAACCATTAAATCTTCAAAGATCTCAAAAATATTGTGTAGACTTCTAATCTTTGATACAAGAAGGCTAATTCTTTATTTCAAATTGTACATTTGAATTTCTTTTGCATTTCTAATAACATATGCTGATCCATTTTATACATTTGTATATAATTGATTTTGATTTATTTTTACATACATCAAATAATTTTATGTTTTTGCCACCCAAATACCTATTTCAAATTTTTATAATAACTCTCCACCACATTATTAGTAAATATTTATCTCTTTTTGGAATGAAATTAAAAAATTATTTTTTATAAGAATAATTTTTTTTTTAAAGTAATGTGTGCAAATCTCTTTTTTATTTTATATAAGTTTTATTTTTTATCTTGTCTTGGTTCTATTAATATATTATGCCTTTGGCAATAAAGCACTTAATGCAAATAATTTTCTTGTAAACTTTATTAAAGTTCTCAAATTTATAGATTTGATAAATTTGTGTTTTGTCTCATTCTTGCTCCATGTACATTTTTTCTATTATAACTATAAATTTGTATATGATTTGATTGAAAAAATTCTTTTAATAAAAGTACATAATATATTAAATTCTAACCAATTTTTATATTAAAATTGCTCTAAAATTTTATTAAAATTTGTATATGATTTGATAATATCAAAATTCTTGAAGTATGTGAAAATAATAATGACTATAGCCTTTAAGAATGTTATTTTTAATTTTAATTCCAAACATAGTAAATTTATAAGATATATTTTGTTATGAAATATTTTTTTGAATTTTTGAATTTTTTAATTTTATATATCATCTTTATTTGATAGTATTTTTTTTTATTATGAAAAATTATAAAGAAGATAAAATTAAACCTTTTTAATTAAAATATACATCTAAATTTTTAGACTTCTTTTATTTGATTTTTTGTAAATTATTCCAACTAGTATATTCTTCTATAGTATTCTTAATATACATAAATACTTCTTATATTATGATGTCTATGAAAAATTATAATTTTATAACAATTTTTATTTATTTCTCCAAATACTTCTTCTTATTAGATATATTGTAAAATTTTATATGATCTTCTTTTATGTTGTCTAATTATTTTGTATCTTGTATGTTTGTGTTGATATTGAATATTTTGCTAAACTATTTTACCTTGTTGCTGTTGTTGAACAAATATCCTTTGGTTTGATTTTAAATCTTATATTCTTACCATTCTACATATAAAATCAATTCTACTATTATTTTTTTATCTTTGAATTCTTTCATATACCTTATATTCACATTAGTAAGAATTCTTTGATTTCATAAAAGAATTGATATTTTTATTTTTTATAATTTAATAATTTATTAAATAAAAAATTAATCTAATTAATAGTATTGATAAAATATTAAATAAAAACAAAATAAAAAACAATTAAACTAATAAAAATTAGTTGGTAAAAAAATAAAATAAATATTTTATAAATATTTAATTGTTCTATTTACTGATACTACTTAAATTTTATCCATAATAAAATATCATACATGCTTGGCATTATCTTTCTGTATCCAAATATATATTGCTTCAGATATTTCATTAATACCCTTATCAAAATTCTATAGTTTTGCTGCAACAATTCTACTTAATGATAAATTATTATATGTAAAACATTTGATTTTTTAAAAGACAAGAAAAAAAATCAAAATATAATCTAAATTTAAAAAGAATAAACTTTAAAAAATAATTCTTAAATATTAAGCCATATCTACAAAGCTTATATATAAAATAATATATTGATGATAATAGCATATATACTTTTCTTGTTTATAATAAATTACATAATAAGTTCATATCAAAAATAATATAATGATATTTTAAATATCATAATAGATTGATATTTATACATAGATTAATAGATTAATAATTCAGATTTAAAATCTTTAAAACAATAAAAATATATATTTCATAAGATGCATAAAATGGAAATTAATATTTTTATTATATATAATATATTATATAAAATATTACTACAAGAAAGTAAAAAAATTTGGTATATAAATTAGAAAAAATATGTGTGTGTATATATATATATATATATATATATATATATAATAGAAGAATAAGCTATTTTATTTTTCTTATTTTAGTCTAATTTATAAAATATAATATTTTTAATAAATATTATTTACTTGATTTTATCAAACAAGCTCATTTTTTTACCATATTATATTATACTATCATAAAAATAGAATACAGAGAAAAAAAATTACTAATACATATAGGAAGAAAAATGAGATTGTTTATTCTCTAAGCTAAAACAATGATAATATAATAGAAGTTTTAATATTTTATTTCTAAATTCAAAAGTTTTGACCATCAAACTCATTATTATAATGAAATAGAAGATATATCTATATTTGGATAAAAAATTTAATACTTAAAAATTATACAAATTCTATCAAAAAACTCTAATCAAATAGAAGATGGATTTCAAAACTGAAACCATTGTATAGCCTATTTAAAAAAAATGTTATAAAGAGATGGATTTCTAGTGCTTAAAATATTATACAAATTTCTCTTAAAAGGTATTAGAAAATGAAAAGTTCTTAATGCAACCAATCTTGCAACCAATCTTTATAGCAATCTCAAATTTAGATTTTTGCTACTAACTTTATTATATACATAACTAATTGTAAGACTTGAGATGTGAATTGTCAATCTTATATATATATATATATATATATATATAATAAATAAAAAAATAATTTGTATTAATAATTTTTTTTAAAATAATATGTTTGAGAGTGTTGAGCTTATGCATATAATTTTATTTTTAATAAATCTACAAAAATATAATTTAAAGCTTTGGTTAAATAAAAAATAGATTTTTGAAGCTCAATGAATTTTTTAACTTTTCTAAAAAGATGTTGAATAATAAACAAAGTATTAATGTTGTTGCTCTTGCAAGCAATCCACACAACCACTTTAAATTTAACCAACTAATCTTATCATGTTTATACAAAAAAAAAAGTACTTGCAATACCAAAGGTACATCCAAGTGCCTCAATTTTCTACATATGAATACAACATTAAACATATAAACAATCAAATTTTTTTACTTTAGCCAAATAAAGTGTAAATGCCACCAATAAAATTAGAGCTTAATTGATTTTAATATGCTTTATAAAAAACTAACAGATAATACACAAGATATCTATATTGCTATTTTTTCAAGCAAATTTGAATAGCCATCCTAAATTCAACTAAATAGCATGATTTCACATACTACAAAGAACAACACTTAATAATCAAAAAGATACAATTATATGTACTAATCTTTTGTTTATAAATATAACAGTAAAAAATTAACAATTATAATTATATATTTAGTCAAATATAACATAGATACCACAAATATACTTGAAACTTGATAAATTTTATAATTTCTTTTAAAACATTATTAGGTGGTATATAAGACACTAATACTACTTCTACAAGCAATATATACATGTATTCCAAATTCAAACAATTAATGTGATTATGCATAATATAAAAAATAATACTAGGAATGTAAATTTGTGCTTGGATATATTAATTTTTTTATGTGAATACAATAGTTAACAAGTCAATAATCAAAATATTATACTTTAGCTAAATAAAATATATATATTACTAATATATATAAAGCTTAATTAAATCTATAATTTCTTCTAAAAAGTTTTTAGACAATGTATAAGGTATTAGTGTTGTTGCTCCTACAAGCAATTTGCACAACTATCTTAATAAGAATATTTAAAATATATATATTTTTTAATTTGGAAATATTCAAATTCAAATAAAATATTAATATTATATATATATATATATATATATATATATATTCAAGTTTTTATATATAAAATAACACCATCTATAAATTATATTTGAAAAGATTTTATATTATAAAAAATATATTAAAATCATTTCATAAAATTTTAAAATAATAGAAGGTCATATTTTTGTAATATCTTTCAACAAATGTTTTAGGTATCTACATGCTATAATGTTTTTTTAATGGAACTTATTGAATCTAAATATTTTATTGAAGTTTTATTAGTGCATATATAAGTGTGAAAATGATGATCTTTTTATATTTTTATTAAATTTATCTTTACAAATATTTGTTTACTATTTTTATACATTTTTGGATGAATTTTAAAATAAAATACGAAACTGCATAATATTATTAAAAATCCATCAACAGTGAAACATATTCAATTTTTTTTCCTAGAAACCAAAACTTTCATGTTTACAAAAACGAAATAATACTGTTTTCTCACATGCATTCTCAAGAGACATTTCAACAAATATATATATATATATATATATATATATCTCCTCTGCAAAATAACAGAAGAAAAATTCCATCCTAATCACTGTTTTTATCAAAAAGACCGAACCCAGAAGTTCATCATAACCATCAATTTCTGATCTTACTTCAAAATTCCACCACAAAACGCAGGTACATCATCACGAATCCATCTATAGAACTAAAACGATCGCACATTGTAAAGCACCAGTCAAATCTCTGTCTAGTTTGTGAAGAGAAACAATGTGGGTTAATTATCAGAATCTAATACAACTCACTCTTTATTTTTTTTTTATATATATATATATACACACACACACACACACACACACACAGACACCCAGGTGTGTGTATCTTTCTTTTTTTCATTAAAAAACTTAACTATGCGTTGAAGACAAATCACTCTTTGAGGGAATTAACTGCTGATATCCACGCCCATATATCGAATTCTCGCTGCCCTTTTTCATTTTCTTCAATAGGGTGTTGTCATCAGTAGGAAAATTATTTGTTGTTGGCCTGTAAACAAAAAAATATGACTTTCCACAACTACATGAATCTTCACGAAGTGTTGCCGTTCTTTTAACTGCACTATGTTCAAATCCGTAACTGAAGTCGAGGTCCTTGGTTCCTGTTTTTGGAGAGAATTGAAGCTGCACTGCAATCTGAAGAAGCTCGCATTCCACACCGACTTCCAGGTTTTGTGAGATTGTGCGGTGGATCACCGAGACAGGTCTCATAATCAAAGGACACTGTCAGGTTTGAATCTGTGCAAAGGCATAATTCACGTATAGATTCTTACGTAATCCTCCCGAAAGAAAGACGATGAGGAGATCCAGTTGTTTCGATCTGCACCCAAATGTTGGTTCTATTCTCATCACATCTATCAAAACTTGTGAGGATTCGTGAGTACTGTTCTATAGAATAAATATAATTAAATAAATAGAGATTTTTTTTCTTTCTTTAAAGATAATTTTTTTAATCTCTTATAAAATTATTTTTATTTAACAAGAAAATAATAATATTATTTTTTCTATCCGCATATTATTATTTATATATATATATAATTTTTATTCTACTTTCTTAGTTTCTAAATAAGTATAATATATATATATATATATATATATATATTAATTTTTAAAAATCATAAATAATATATTAAGAACTAATTGGTCAATCTCTTTTAAAGATAAAGATCCACAAGTCATAAACTTTACAAACACCTTAATTACTTATTTTGTTTTTATGATTCTAAAGAATTATTGAATTAATAATACAAAATTTTACTAACAACCAAATAAGATTGGAGAATATAAATTTGATATTGTATAGATTTTTGTTGACTAAATTAGAAGATTTTTTATTTTTTATTTTTTAATGATATTTAATATTTTTTAGAATATTTTTGTTAAGAGAAATAATCTATTAATTTAGGATTCTATTAATGATCTATGATTTTATAGTATAATAATTTAAAGTTTTAATTTTAAACATATTAAAATAAAATTATTCTAAATTTTATTAAATATTATATATATATATATATATATATATAGTGGTACCCCGCATAATTTATTAGCAAATAATATTTGATGGAATGGAGATTGTTCCCAAGTCGTAAACTTATAACCTTACTTTTTGCATAATTAATAAAAATAAAAATAATGAAATTTTATAAATTAAGTGAGGAATAAAACCCTAATTATGCGATTCAAGAACTGTGAACTGTGAACTGTGATCAGTCCGTAGAAGGGCTTTCTATCCCACCATCGTCAGCCCCGCCATGGACTCATCTTGCTGACCGAATCAACGATCCCTGCATTGCTTTCCACCTGAATGTAACGCTCATACGATGCCCTTTGTATATGCGGCCTTTGTGAATTTGTGAATTGAGTCTATATGCCGGCTGGCAATTGCAGTGTTGATTCGGTTCGACGATTGTCGTAGATGTGGGCTTGATTACGCTTCTGGTGGGGTTTGTTTGAGCATTCTAGGGCTTTTTAGGGAGCATGATCTGTGTTCCCATGCAAATTTGAGTGCAGTGGTTGAAACCTGTTGGACAGCAGATGAGAAGATGACGTTGATTGGAACTCTGTAGCTGATTAACTTTGAAGGTACAGGGATCAACCCAAATCACACAGGTTTAATTCCTTTGGGAAGATAAGCCCGTCAGGATGGGGATCATCGAGAGGATTAAGGAAATTGAATTCGAGATGGCTCGAACTCAGAAGAACAAAGCCACCGGTGACGCAACTTCTATCAGCGGGGCTTATGTCACTTAGAAATGCATTTTAGTGTTATTTGTATTATGTATTTAAGTGCATTTTAAGAAACTATATAATATATGTATTATTTTGTGATATTAAATTATTATTTTAAGCCATCTAATTAATAAAAAGTTGTACTCTATTACTGCATTGCACTTAAGACTATTTAATTTTTGCATGTGATATTATGAAGGAATGTAAAAATAAACAAAATAAAAATAAAAAATTAATGAGTAGATTTCTTTATTTAATTATTTTTATAATTTAAAGAGTTTTTTTAATTATATACATATATATATATATATATATATACACACACACACATAGGTAATTTCTAAAAGCATAAATCCAAGTTTTTAATAATTTATAATTATAAAAATTACATATAAATTATTTATTTATCAAAATACTAATTTTTAATATATAACTTTTCTTCTAAGGATCATGTTATGCTTATCATTTGCAAAGATTTTGTTCAAGTTCTAATAAATGTAGTTTCCAATAAAGTTGGCATTTGTGATGATAATTAATAAATCCTAAGAATAATTATTGAAGAATGTAGGAATAGATCTTAGAATCTATATATTTGCACATAGACAATTGTATGTTGCTCTTTTATAATGCACTTCTCCAAATACAATTAAGATTCCTTATTCTAAAGATAATAAAGATAAAAATATGATAATAAATATAGTTTATTTTAAGATTTTATTAAACTAGCTATTTTAGATACTAAAATAAATAAAATTTGTCTTTACCAATAATATTAAAGAAATATAAATATTTCTATTATTATTCTATTTTTTATTTTTTATTTTTATTTTTTATTTTTTTGATGTTTCTTTAGGAATTATTGATTTTTTACTTGATAAATTAGAATATTACAGCTCTTTTGTATCCAACAATATAGGTTTCTATTAGTATATATATATATATATATATATATATAAGCATATAAATTAATATAGATATAAAGATATACAATTAAATTTTAATATATATATATATATATATATATATATAAACACATGCATATATTTAAATTTAAAAAATATTAAATAATTGATCTATTTAAATCTTAATTTGGACCATCTTACTTCTACAATTCAATCTATGTAAGTACTTCTTTGATTAGAAAATAGGAAAACTTATAAATTCATTCATTTGATTTTTCCATGATTTCTTGGCAAATTTGAAGGTATAACAACCATATTTTATGGCATAAGAGAGGAATAGAGGGGATAGATTAAATTAGGTGAGGATGTGCCCCCACAATGTGTATATTAGAGTTGCATACTTGAGAGTGCTTCAAAATCAAAGCCAACATAAGGCAATGCAAGAAAGACCATAAATGCCCCCCCTTTCAACTCAAAATAGAATCTTGGATTTATCTTTGCTCTTGCTCATTGAATTTATAGGTTTTCTTACCTCTAAATTGGAAAAATAGTCATAAAGATTGAATCATGGGAGTTATATAAGTAGATAATTTAAGATTTTGGATGGGTTGTTTTAATATTTTTATGGATTGATTTAATATTCCTCTTAAATTAGTCATTCTATATACTATATAATTATTATTTTATATTATAATAAATGAATAGTTTATAATTTTTTTGATAATTTTTAAATATATATATATATATATATATATAATTTTTATTTTAAAAAATTATAATATCTTATAAAAATTATATATTATAACTTTATTCATTTTTATAATGCCAAATATATAATGCAAAGTATTATTGTTAACTTGTTGCAAATATTCTTTTCTAATTATTCAATATATATTTTTATTTACATGTATATTATATATATATATATATATATATATATTATGTAAAAATTAAAATTATATTTATAGCTATAAATAAATTCTATTATATTTTTATACACATTATAAGTAAAATACTATACTTATTTTAAAATATTATAATATTATTAGAACCAATATTTTTAATTTTAATTTTTTTATAATATAACTTTTTTTTATTAAAATATATTATTTTTAATATATAGAAGAAATAATTAATTTTAAAAAGTCATCTATTTGTAATATTTCATCTAAATTTTATTCTTTGTCTTTAATATTACATCAAGTTATTAATCTAATAATATAAATGATCTTTTTTTAAAATACCATCAAAGATATATATATATATATATATATATATATATATTTATATATAAATTAAGAAATAAATTTATTTTTGATGGTTGCCACCACAAATGATTAATTTCACTTCTTTGATTACATCTAATAATGAAAAGTTATAATCAAACCTATCTCCTCTTTTTTAAGATAAGAGTCCTCAATCTTGAACAATACATTGTGATTACTTATTCCGCAATTTAATCTATTGTTAATAATATTTAAATATATTCTATTATTTCACTAATTCATTACTATTATTTTATTTATAATTTCTCTAAAATTCTTCACCATTTGAGTTTCAACTATAAGTCCTAAATACAAGGATTTTAATTAAATTCTAAAATTAAAAGATAATATATAATTTATCTAAATATTATTCTTTATATATATTTAGATTACTTTTTACTTCATTAATTTAATTAAGTCAAATTGACTAATTCAATTTGCTCAACTAGTCAAATATAAATTTAATAATGATAATTATAAAAATAAAAAAATATTTTTTAATATAAGGTCACATCACCAATTAATTTTTTATAGATAATAATGTAGTTATAATCCCATTTGTAAATAATATATTACTTCTTATGCCAATATTTTTTCTAAAACCAATTGCTTAAAAATTATTATTTCTATATTAACCAAATTATAACCAAAGTATAAACCAATACATTTAAATAAATAATTAATATAAATTTTACTTGAAGTAAAATATATATATATATATATATATATATATATTATAATAACCATATCTATAATTAACATCTAAAATTTATTTTTACAAAAGTTTAAAATCCAAAAGTCATCATAATTTTTTTTTAAAATATTAACAATAAAAATAAAAACTACAGCTTTACATAAAATGGTATAGTAAAAATATAAATTAATAAATTAAAATTAAATTAAAATTAAAAAATCATCATAAAAATAAATTTAAAATAATATTTTTTTATTTTAAAAAAAATTACTTATAAATATATCTAGAACAAAATAAAATACGAAAAAATAAAAATAATACATAGTACATCAAAAAAAAAGAAACATGCATTACTTTGATTCCAAGTAAATACATACTACTTTATTTAGTGATTTTTCAAACACCACTTTTCAGACACTCATCTATTTTGTCTAGCTATCTCTCCTCTCATACCACAAATATGAAAGCTCTTTCTTTTAGCTATCTATTCTCTATGGACCACACTCATCAAAGCTCTTTTCTTTAGCTATCTACTCTCATATGGACTACACCCATCAACCTTGAATTCTTAAATCTCAATTTTTATTGTTAATATTTATGAATTGAAATTCTCAATTCTTAATTCTCAATTCTCAATTCTCAAAATCTTAACATGCTTGAATTCTTAAATCTCAATTTGAAATAAATAAAAATATAAAATATTTTTGAACATGCTTGAATTCTTAAATCTCAATTTGAAATAAATAAAAATATAAAATATTTTTGAACATGCTTGAATTCTTAAATCCCAATAAATGCACTCTAATCTATTTACTTCATTTGTCTATCATCCATACATATCTACAAATATAGATGTCAAGTAGTTGCATCAAAATTTTGTAAGAAACTTATTAACAAACAACCAATTGTTGGGAGTCCCTAAAATATTGGTAGAAGGAGTGCAAGGTTAAGGACTTAATATATATATATATATATATATATAAATCAAAAAATCATTTGTGAGAAATTAGATGGGATTAAAGTTTTAGGATTTGTTACAATGTTATGTTGCAAAGAACCATTTGGATTTTCTGTTCATCCAGTACCAGGTGGGTACCTATTCTGCTATGGCCCCTCCACTTTGGTTCCACAAATTCCAAAGTAGTTGATACTATCTCCCAATCCTACAATAGAACCAATTGTCTCTCTCTCCAGTGGGGGGTAGAATACTCATTCAACAACTTCCCTTGTATAATTAATCATATAGTGGTCCACGTCTGTTCTCAATTTCCTGTATTCTCTAGAGCATCTTCTTCTTCTTCTTTGCTCCCACGCCTGCAAGTGCACGAAGCTCCTGTTTCTGTTTGTTGCCACTATTTCCTGCAACAGAAACTTGCATACCCTTAACAGCAGCACAGTAAAGGAGAGGGGAGAATTGGGGGGAGCAACCCTGGTTGACGATGTCAAAGGGAATTTATCATCTCTCATTCCTTTTGCATGACCCCACTGCCCATACCTCCTCTCGCCACCCTCACTCACTCTGCTGCTTTTTTCAATGCGGTCCTTCACACTAGTGGTTGCTTCAACTGCTACAATAACAATATCAACAACTGTAGGGGTACAGCAGCATGGCAGTTGAGGAGCTGGAAACCTTCACGTCTTCTGGGTGCAGCTAATCTCGGCATGAGCGGACCACCACCACCACCACCACCACCACCATCATCCACTTCGATGATAAGTCCTGCAGCATGCATGCAGCACGAGGGGAAAGGGCTACTGAAAGTTCTTCGCTAGTGTGGGATCCCGAGGAGAGCTCCGACGACTTACTAACGCGGTCTTGCAAAAATGTGGGTAAGATAGGATCCAGCTTCTGCTTGGACGGGACCCAATTTGTGCAGTGGAGTTGCCGGGTCTGGTCTAGGAAACAGGAGAAGCGCCTGTATAAGCGGAACTCCACCCATTTGTGCAATTGTACCCTGGTCCAGGATAAAAAAACAACCCGCCATCGCCGTTGAATTCTCGCCGAAGCTGTTGTGAAACGTCGACACCCTGGATTCTGTATGGAACATTGATCATCAACCCTTGAAAAACCACCACATGTTTTCGATGCTTTGCTCAAAAGTCTTCAGAATCACCCCCAAAAAACTTTGAAGCTGCTTTGAATTCAGGACTTCATGGTTGTGGACGTTGCGTATCGGACTTGATTGCAGTGATTCTTGCCCATTTCTTGGGGGGTTTCATTTTTATTTTATGGGGCTTGGTGTTTTTGTTTTTAATTTTTGAATCAAATACATGACTACATATTCCACAACAAATAGCTTTGGTGCTATTTTTTTATTTTTATTTATCAAGGATTAGGTATATTAGAGTTGTGTGGATATTTTAGTAATAATTTTTTGTCTATACCTTGTCAATATATAATATCTTAAGCTATCTTAAGCTTTAGAAAAGGATCAACACAAAAAAAATTATTTATCCTTCATGTTATTCAAAGCAATTGATTGAATTTATTTAAGTGTCCAGATTTTGTTTTATTTTAGTTTTAACAATTGATCATTCCATTTTGGCATAATTTATTATACCATTTCAAATAAAGGTATATAATTTTTTTTCAATCCAAGTGATGGTATAAAAAATTATGTTAAGTTATGTCTGAATGGCTCCAAAATTTATATAATGTATAACTTTTCAAATACTAAAGTATTTTTTAAATATCCTTGATATTTCTTCATAAAACATTCTATACTTTTTGCTCAATTGGATCCAAAGAAGCATTTGGACTCAATACCAAAAATTAGTAATAATCTTTAGAGCAAAATTTATATCTACTAGATGTAAATACACTTCTAAGATTAATGAATTTGAATTTCAAGAGGATATTGTGATCTAATATATAATGGACAAGATACATATGCAAATGATTAAACATATTCTATCAAGTATTAACAACCACAATACAATGCCATATTTATTAACCATAAAAATCTAATTTCTTTTTATATATATAGCTTTGCTTATATATTGATTCACTTAATAAATAAAATAATTAAAATAATTTAGAGGTTTTAAAAGACCGTTTTGGTCTCAATTGCTAGTCTACAAGTAGCTTAAGCTAAATTTTATAATAAAATAATAATTTATATTTTTTTCAACCAAATTATATTGAAATACATTAAAATTATTTGATTAAATTATAATAAAATAATGTAATATAAGTCATTAAAGATATTTAAAAATAAAATAAACTAAAATAAAAAAATATAAATATCAAACATCTTATTTTTGAATATCAATTGAAAGAAGATATTTGATACAAAAGATATTTTGAAATATATTTGCATTAATTACAAGGTTATTCATATTATAATTACATTGTAAGCAAGAAGGCTTGCAAATGGTATAAGATATCTAATAATATTGAATACAATTAAATTTTAAAAATTGTAGCTTAAAGAAGATCATACATAGATTATTTTTACCAATATATTAGATTGCTTCACAACTTTTGTTTTCTAATATGTTTATGATGTAAAAAACATAAGTTCTAAACTACTTATAATAAAGATTGTCTTAAAAAGAATTTAGAAATGTTAAGTGTTTTGTAGTGAAGAAATTTCTACTTGTTAGAATTTCTTTTTTTTTTTCTTTAAATAATAACATAGTCTCAAGCTTTGGGTTCTAAAGTCCAACAAATGTGTGCATTAAGAATTTATTGTATTATAATTAAAAGTGAATAAATATGGTTTAACCAATTTGTTCCAAATTTTATTTATTCTCATACTAAATGATATATTTTTTTGGTACTTTGTTAAGAAAATAGATCATTTGGTATCAATACCAATGAATAAGATAGTTATTACTTTTTATAGACAATTCTATAAATTTATTTAATACTTTTTAAGTACATAATTAATATTATTTATATTAAAATAAATTTTAAAAAATAATATGTATATAATTAATTATAAGTGCTTAAGTAAAAAAAATCTAATAGAATATCAATATATTGATTATCTTTTTTTTATTTATTTTTTTACATAAAAAATTATCTAACTAAAAGATATTGCTAAAAAGACCAAAAGATATAATTAGTAGTTTTAAAAGATGTTTTTATATTTCTATGTCCAACCCTAGAATAAATACTAATTTAATTTAGAAGCTTTTTCAATCCAATAAGCAACTATTTTTTATCAATTAATATTTAGGCTTCTTACATTAGAAGTATTCTACAAATTAAAGATGAAGTTGCCAAATATTATTTCCAAATATTCATGGATTAGCCCTTATAATAAAGATAATGGATTTTAGATAAGATAATTTCTTTTACAAGTTTATATTCTAAGAATTTTCTAAGAAAATATGTAACAAATTATTTATTATTAAAAATAAATATATAATTATAGAATATACATATTTGATACCTTATTTAAACTTAAAGTATTTAGTAGATTTATTTTTTTAATTTAAATTGAAATTATGCATTATCAAATAGGTTATATATTATTTCAATTAGAAAAGACTAATAAAAAATATTTATAAGTTTTAAAATACAAAAAATTAAGATAACTTATTTAAAACTTATTTATAATAAGTTATAATATTAGTTATAAAATACTATGTTTTGTCTAGGTTTTTAACTTAAGCCAATGATTTCTTAAATAATTAGGAGATTATTTAAAATATATATATATATATATATATATATATATATATATATATATATAATAAAAAATATATATTTTTTTAAAAAAAATATCTAAAAGAATAAATTATGGTCATATTTGTAATACTTTGATAAATATTTTATAGCCAATATTGAGTAGTATAATTAGCTACCAATTTTCCAACCTTGTAAATATAGACATAAGAATAATTATCTTAAGTTAATTATATTTAGTTAAAATATCAATTATATATATTATTAGTATATATATATATATATATATATATAATTTATTTTTTATAATAAGTAACTATAAAAAATATCTTTAAATTATAAACTATACCAATATTTAAATATAATTAGATAATTTTTTAAAATCTCATAAATTATACTTGTTATATAAGCAAAAAATATATATATATATATATCTTAAGATGTGGTTTAAAGTTTGGATTTCAATAAGTTTCTCTCTTAAACCTTTATACTATTTGTTAGGAAATTGTGAGTTACCAAGCTACATCAAATGAAATCTTTTTAACAATAAATTAATTGTAGTTTTAAAACCTAGAAATGATAATATAATATGTTGGTGTTTTACTTATATAAAATTTTAATTCAAAATTTAGTATTTGTATTGTGAATTATTTACTTGATTTTATATTATTTTTCTATTTATATTTTTTAAAAAGTTAAAAAAGGATTATTATATACATATATATATATATATATATAATAAATCATGTTCCTTTCATGATTGTATCACTTTTTAAAACAGCAAAAAATTAAACGGTAGCACGTCAGTTGTATGTTTATAAATATGAATGTGGACTTTACGTTATGAATCTACCCGTTCGAAATGAAAGATCTAAAAACATCTAAAAATAAGTGAGAAATAAAATAAACAAATACACAAAATGAGAACTGTTGTGACGCTTCTTGTTTGGCACGACTTTTAAAAAGTTCCGAAGCGAGAATGAAATCCTCACAAGTGGATGAAGAATGAACGATAACCACATTATCGAACGAACGTAGAACGTCGAAAACGGACCGAAGGATATTTAGGGCTAGATTCTGCCATGTCGGAGTTGCAAATCTCATGCAAGCAGCCGAAGAACGACGCGAATTCTCCGAACCCAACTTCGGTGGAGGAATCGAAGGCCCACCATTGATGGGTCCCTCGTGTTGCATCGAATACATCCCTATCCTGAATACCACAACCGATTCTTCCCTGGTAGTTGATTTTTCTACGAGCGAAACTGCTCAGGTATTATGTGTCGGAGACTTTATTGTGCATGTGCCGAAGAAAGGACCCCACTTGCATTTCCACTTGGGATTGTTTGCGCCGCTTGAGAATTGGGATCTTCGACATGAGTCCGAGATGGGATCTAGTCCGTCTCCTGTGTTGACTAGTAAGGACGCCGTCGTCTTCTACCAGGTTTTCTTTCAATCACGTGGAATATGTGTCCCGACGGGACGCCTGTCGTCCATCTCTTGGTCGTCTCCAGAAGTTTGCAGCATCCGCGGGCCAGCACTGTAGAGGGGGTTTCGCTGAGGGAATGTGGTGGTGCTTTACATTCGTCGCGTGCAAGGCTTTGGCACTGTTCAATTCTGCCACGCAGGCCGACCCAGGGTAGCTCAAACTCCGTCTTCCTTGAACTTCGAAGATAGGAAGATTTTTAAAGGGGAAACCAGTCCGTATAAAGTTTTTTGTGAATCAGGGATGAGTTGCCATATGATGTTGATGATTCTCGTCGCTATAAATAAAGCCTGTCGGGAAATACGAAATCCTGTTGCCGAAAGGTTCAATTACTTGATAAATGATTTGCCAATTTCGTTTTGTTTGAGTGTTTTGCACGCCACTTGGTACTGCGTGGTATCTATTTATAGCAACCGGTGGTGGGTGATGCTGGCCCTTTTATCTGGCACACCGAAATAGTAGTCCTGCGTCTGTAAGTTGGTTTGCGATGGGAATAATAGAGGGTGCAGACAATCTGGAGATGGTATGCAGTACGTGCTACTGAACGATTGAGTGGGGTCTGAATTCAACTGGCAAGTTTGTAGGACAGAGCCGATTTGTAAGTGCTCACGGGAGCTTGGGATTTAGATGATAGCCGGGGTTTCAGAAAGCCAAGTGCTTTAAGCGCGGAGACTCGCGGGATATGAAGTTCTTCGTTAAGAGCAGTGTGCAAGGGTGAACGCCAACATGGGATGTCACTCGCAATTGAACTGCCAGGAGCTCCGGAAGTAGATTCTAGGCTTACAAGTGTCTCGGAACGCTGGTGTCGCCCGAAGCAGGCTCAGAGTTCATGCGCGCAAGCACAAATTAAAACCTCGGAGGTTATCAGGAATCAGGCATGATCTTCTCTTGTCCATAAATTTATGGGAAACGGCAACTGCAAAGAAGATGGATTGTTTAACAGGTGCAGTTTGCTCGGTTAATTCAAGACAAAGTAGAACCTGAAAAGAGTTCTCGCAGAAGCTGGGTTTACCATGGTTCAATGTACCGGTTTGAAAAATTGCGAGGTGATCTAAATCTGAGGAACAAAACCAGGTGAGAATGGTTCAAAATGTAGCTTGTGGATTGAATACTTACTTTTTTTGCTTTGTAGAAATTTTAGAGCAAGCTTTTTTGAGATCTTTAGCAGAGAATTGACTACGCATCTTTATCTTTCAAACGTAACGAATGCAGAAGCTGATGTAGAGCTGCATTGACTATTCTTTGCAGAATTAGGTGGTGAACACGATGAAGACAATCCTTCTCCTGCTGGCAGTTTGCCTCTTGCTCACCGTGTCATCTTTAACGGCGGAGAATTTTAGGGACGACTGGGACGATGTGTCGGAAGAGTCCACAGATTTTACAAAGGTAAGTCTTGATCAAACAGTATGACACACTTAAGAGAGGGAGATCGAGTTGCATCTACAACATCAACATGCTTGTTCTTGGACCTCCTTAGTGAATTGGTTTCAAATTTCTCTTACAAGATATTCGACGCACCCAGTTAACTGCTTGTGGTTGTTGAAGCAGGTTCGTCAAGAAGAATCTGAGAGATTCAGGAAACTCATCTCAATACCCAATGAATTCGACCCATCGCTATTTGAAGGCTTGATCCATGACGATGTTGAAGAAGACACCCTGAATCAGCACCCCGGGGGGCGACGGTTACTTCAAACTGCCAACACTCTCGCCAGCGAACATGATGTGCTCTTGCAGTTTAAGAGAGGAGTACTCGATCCTAATGGTATTCTGGCAGGATGGAATGGAACTTCGAATCAAGACCACTGCGAATGGGTAGGCATTCTTTGCAGCAACATCACGAGTAATAACACCATTCGTCGAGTAGTGCAATTAAATATCACAGGTCATCTCTACTACATGTCCATTCAATCTCCTCTTCAACCAATGCTTGCAAACTTTTAACCCTCTACAATCGTCCAGCATTCATGGATACATTGCATCTTTCCAATTGCCAGATTTTTGTTCTTGCCAGTGCGTTTTCTGAGGATGGAGATTCCGATCTTGATGTGAAGCAGGTGTTGAAGGCGCTAAGCTGGGAGGTTTGATTCCCCCGAACATCTCACTGCTCTCTTCGCTGACAACCCTAATCCTGTCAAGTAACCTAATGACGGGACCTATTCCCCCAGAGTTGGGGAATTTGAAGAATTTGAAGGTCCTGAATCTACATGGCAACAATCTGACGTCATACATCCCGGTTCAGCTTTCGAACCTTACGCTCCTCGAGACTCTGGATATTGGCGCCAATAATATGACAGGTGAATTGCCAAAAGAGTTAGCACAATGTAAGAATATGGTCCAATTGGATGTGTCTTCAAATCATTTCGAGGGAGAAATTCACAGCGACTTCGGTACTTTTCCAAAGTTGAAGACATTTTTGGCCATGCACAACGAGTTAATCGGAAGTATCCCTGAGAGTTTTGGAAATTGTACCACGCTGGAGAGCTTTGCGGTGAATAACAATCATTTGGTAGGAGAGATCCCGAGAGGCTTTGCAAACGCTCCCAATTTGCAAGGGTTTCTGGTGGGGTTTAACAACATCACCGGAACGCTTCCGGAGGGGTTTGGGAAGTTGCAGAAGTTGAGTATTGTTTACTTCCAGTATAACAAGATGAGTGGACCCATGGATTTCCTGCAGAATTGTAGCGGAATGTGGCAAATTCATGGCGAGAACAATAATCTCACTGGGCCACTTCCTACTTTCTTTGGGGATACTTGCGAGAACCTGACGCATGTCTTTGTATCGAGAAACAACTTTTCCGGACCACTTCCGGGTACCCTATCGAAGTGCCCCAAGTTGGAGAATATCGGCGTTAGCAACAACAATCTCTCCGGCACCATCCCGCCAGAATTTAGCATTTGTCCTAGAATGCAAAACTTTCAGGTGGACAACAACCATTTCACGGGACCCATACCTGGAGTGTTCAGCAATTGGTCTAACATAGAGTATGCGTACTTTCAAGGCAATGATCTTAATGGGACGATTCCTGCTTCTCTGTCGAACTGCTCAAAGCTGGTACAATTGCATCTAAATTCTAATCCCAAGCTCACCGGGATTATACCTCCAGAGTTCGGAAGGTTAAAGAAATTGGAGAATTTGGTGGTATTCAACACGAAGGTTTACGGGGAGATACCTATAACGCTTGGGAACTGCTCCAATCTCATAAATCTTGTCCTCAATAACAACACCCTTAACGGGACAATACCGGCACCGCTTGGAAACTTGAGGAACTTGACACTATTGGTTTTGTCGCAGAATAAGCTTCAAGGGCCAATTCCGAGCAGTCTCGGCAACTGCAAGAAGCTTCAGAGACTTGATTTCTCAGGCAATCGGTTAACTGAAGGATTGCCAAGTAATCTCTCGGATTGCTTTTCTTTGGAAACAGCTATATTTGATAATAATCAGCTCGAAGGAGACTTTGCATGGGATATGAGTAACATGACCAAATTGAAGTTGTTGTCCGTGCGCAACAACTCGGTTACAGGAGATTTGTTCGCATCACTTGCCACCCTCAACTCAACGAATGGCAGCAACCAACTCACGACGTTGGATTTCACTCGGAACAACCTAATTGGGAAATTTCCGGCCACATTTGATGTGTCGAAATTGTCTTCTTTGCAGGTGATGCTGTTAGGAAACAACCAGCTACAGGGTCCAATCCCGTCATGGCTTTGGGACCTCCGTAAGCTGCAAGTGCTGGAAATCAATTCTAACAATCTCACGGAGGAGTTACGAGGCAACTTCAGCAACCCTCGTGGATTTATCGACGCACCGATTACAACCAATACTCCTATAGACAACTCTCAGACTTACATTCAGAGCGTTACGATTACTGTCCAGGATAGGGAGGTAACGTACAGTACTTCTCTCCAATATGTCACTTCCATACAGTTATCGCACAACAGACTGGGGGGCGTCATACCTTTGGATATTACCAAGCTTGTGAAGTTGGTGTATCTCGATCTCTCCTCAAACTACTTCACCGGTAGCATTCCTAACAATATTGGTGCAATTCCTCTGACGTCCCTGAATCTGTCTAGCAATCTTCTGACTGGTAGTATCCCGGAATCCTTGGGCAAAAATGCCAAGCTACAATCTCTGTATCTTGCCAACAACGACCTATCTGGTCCCATTCCCCAAGCATCCCCGTTACAGTCCCAAAATACCTCTGCCTATCGTCCTGGCAATCCCGGGCTTTGTGGCCTTCCTCTCGATCCCTGCAGCTCGACATCATCATCATCAGCAAATTCCTTCAATGATCTTTTCACCACCCCTGGGTTTATAGTGGGTTTCTTTGTTGGGTTCTTCTCAGTTGGTTTAGTACTCTTCTTCTCTAAGCCTACTCGAAGGTTTATGAAACTGAAGAACGGGAGCTCAAACAAGGCACACACCGGTCGGTGGCATCCCCTACAGTCCGGCTTAGGGCGAAAAGAGCCTCTGTAAAATACTTCTGATTACCTCTGATAAACAATTACATGCTCAATGTTGATATTTCTTACACGAAAAACACCATCTCCCTTGTAATTTTATTGAGTACCGCAATAGTAGCCGTAACATGTAACACATCTCAAGCACCATCGGTTCAGGATTTTAATAGTCTGGTTGTGCTTTCGGTTTTACTTGTGATGTTCCGCACCATAATAATTTAGTGCCATTTCCGTGGATCAAAGAGCTAGCTGGGTGGTTACAATATTCTATATCAACCTGGATATAATGTGCTTATATAATTTGAGGTTTCCAGGATGTTTGATGGATCAGTGTATGGAGTATTTTTCGACTCTTATACTGCATCAGAATTGTTTCCATGCATAAGAAAAACAGTGGTCTAAAAGTTTGCGCGAGACGTAGCCTCAGAAGTAGGCTCTATCCACTGAATGAACTGTTCGTAGATCAAGAGAATCTTGGGAAGACATGTCACAGGCAAGGACAATGTTAGGCTCTCATCCCAGAACCAAGTCTGAAATTATATATTGCCAAGAATAATAACCCTAAATAAGGGTCAACAGCTTTCAATTGGACGTTCCCATTTCTATAGAATGCAAATTGCTATTTTTAGTACAATGTAGAAGAACAGTACTTAAAACTAATAGCATCTATGATGGTTTGTAGAAGGACAGGAATTCTTCTTCCATCACATGTGTTGTACCTGCAATAACTAGACTGTGCAAAGGGGGCCCAAAGTCCACATCAAGAAGCTCCTTCATTGAGCCGGCGACTATCTTTTGTGTGCTAGTACCCAACCGAGCCAATCCAACGCAGAGAGTTTCTTCACTATACACTGCAAAACCACTAAGATTAATTATTCCAAGTTATTAAATTACCAATGAGAGAGCTGTTTAAAGTCGAAACCTATGACGCAGATGGATGCTTGATTGCTTGCTGCTGTTTATCGGCTTAAGGACAAGAACATGTGAAATGCTGCGGGACAATGCATGTTGGCATGTGCAACTATTCCAAGGCTTCTGGAACGTTAAGTAGGAAGATGCTATTAAGATGAAAGAGTCCTTCCAATGCAATGGGTTGATTGTGTGTAGAACTGCAAAGCAAGAAACTGAAACGAACCTTTGCCCGCACGCGTCTCCTCTACTTCAAGCAATTGCTCAATGGCGGTGTTGATGCTCATGTATCTAGGAGGCTCGTACTCTTTCCTACCCCTGTCCAACATACGTCATATTCAGCTTGCGAAGTTTAATATTTAGTTTTACTCAGGAAATGATGTCCATGACAATTTTCATTCATCATGCACTGTGCCAAAGACTTGCATTTTAGCCTAGATAAGCAGCGAAATTACTTTCAACAATGTACAAGGTCCATGAAATTGTTGTCGAATGACTGACGGACACACTGCCTTCCAAAAGACAAGAGAAATAACTGCATTACGAAAATAAAAATCAACCGAGGGACGATAAATAAGTTACAAAGAAAGAAAAGAATTGAACGAACATGAAATTCATCTCAACTGCTCAACTCCTCACCTACACAAAGCTTCAACTGATTGCTCCTTCACTCGGATGTCTGTTATGTAGCAGATAACAAAGAAGTTGTAAATTTGAACATTACAAAAATAAATAAAATAAACACAATAGAGTTTCAATGCCTCCATTTTGAATGAAGAAATAAAGACAACTTTAATGACATAAAACTTAAGCAAACAAAACAGCTCATGTTTAGAGCTCTTACGGTGAAGTGTGTGGATCACATACCTAAGAGACATAATGTGTGCAACCCCATTTTCCGATTGGCTTCAATTTTATCATAAAAGCTATCGGGTCGCCATGTATCTGTGAAGAAAGGAATCGAGATGGCCTCCCCAAACCGGTAAAGTTGCAATCCGCAAGCTCCAACTGCGTTCATAATTGACGCATTGTGCACTACCTCGACATCAATGCCCAAGGTCTTAGCTCTGACAAGCAAGTCCGAGTGAGTAGTAGCCCTGAAGAAACAACACATTAATGCGAAGTTAGTCATCAGACCACAAACCATCCGCGTAAGCTACGAAAGTAAGCTCACTGCAAAGACACTTCTCTCGTAGATACTAAAGCTTACTGCAAAATATTCAACGCCAAGTAGCAAAGTAAGGCAGTTACCCAAACGGGTCACCAACAACTAGAAATGCCACATTCAGGGTGCGAGCTTCCTCTAAAATTCCTTCAGCGCCTTGTTCGACCAACTCACGATCAGCAACTACAACTGGTCGCCCATAAAGCTTCTCCTGCACCACAAAATTTTTGCCACAGTCAACCCATCGAAGGCCACTTCAATCATCGCAAGACCTTTACATACTCTTCGTATAATCAATTAGCACAATCGAAAGAGGAGCTTCTTCTCAGAATTACTTTAGCGACCAGCACCACTCACATCACCACCCAAAAATGCTCATCAACTGAGACCCTACCAGCGTCATGGTGGCATCAGGGCCAAGCCCGAGCGCCAGCAAGGAGGTGTACGCCTCCAAATACACTTTGTCGCATTTCCGCACAGCCTCCAATCCCCTCAACGTGATGTCCTTCTCATCACCAAGCCCCAAGCCCACAACATACAACATTGCCCCCTCTCTGAACGCACTCGCACAAGCCCTCGATCACCTCTGAAAATCACGAAAACCCTCTATCCTCGCGATCAAGCTATAAAATCTGAGGTATAGCGCGAAACCCACAAGTCAGATCGACTTGAATCACTTGCTCGCTACTGATCCAGCTGCAGTCAGGCTTGAATTCCTAAACCCTGTCCGTCGCACCGGCAGCCCTTCCGTGAGGACGACGATCGAGGTTTTAGAGCTAGGGGTTCGTCGACGAAAATATTTCTCTCTCCTCTCAATAACGAACGCGTGTTGGACGAACCAACGAACGAAGTCACGGTTGGTTCAGTCACTTCCAAAGGTGGGGCTTCTCGCAGTTTGACGGGAAACGTAGTAAACTCGTCGCTAAAAATGAATAGTCCATATTTTAATCCACTGTGTCTTCATTCACTTTTCGTCCGTACCCAAATTTTCCTGCCCGACCCGTGCTGCCCCAATGCAGTGCATGAACTGCTTTGTGGCCTCGCTTGCTTTATTTCAAATCTGGTTTTGTTTAGGGATTTTAATTGGTTATTTTGTTGTGATTTGGTTTTTTTTTTTTTTTTTTTTTTTTTTGAAATTTCTGTAAGGAAGAAAGGGTTTGTGATTGTTTTAAGAATGTAAGTAGGAACAAGGGAGGTTTTGTAACTATATTTTTGTTTTACAAGTGCAAGAAAAACTAAACTATAAAGATGGTTTTTTTTTTTTTTTTTTTTTTTTTTTTTTTGAGGCACTTTACATACATATGTGTATATATATATATATAACTCGAGAAATTATTATTGAAAATTAATAATAAAAACAAAATAAAAATAATTATTTCAAAAGACAACTAATCCAAATTATTTTCGAAAAATATTGTAATTCAAATCATGTACAAAGCAAAGGTGGAGATTTAGAAATGGATTGAATTTGAAGGAAATAATAATAAATTTAATAATGATTTTAGTGGATAATTTGATTTAAGAAGAAAAACAAGTTTTCAAATCCAAATATTATTATTATTAAAATATAACCAACAAAAAATTACTATTAATAATTATAGGCTTCAAAACTGCATGCAATCAAAAAACGTTTAGCCAGTATAATGTTTAATTACCATAAACTGCCATAATTGTTAATGCCATATTGCAACCCACACTTTATTATTATATGCTTGCACTTCAACTATATATACTTAAAGATTATATTTTGAGGATATATTTTTTACCATCATAATTTGTTTATTTTATTTTTTATTATTTTTTCTTTTAATTGTTCTTTTTTAGATGATATGTCTTTAATATTATATCACTGTATATGGATATATATATATATATATATATATATACCAATATAAAATTACTTAAGAATATTTTATTGAGTTTTATTATATTTAGATTAAGTAGTATATATAACCAACTGATACATGGAAAGAATATCAATGTGAGGGCTTCATTCATCCAAACACGAAAATCCACGTTCATCCAAACACGAAAATCCACGTTCATCCAAACACGAAAATCCACGTTCATCCAAACGCGAAAGTGTGCGATCATTCGAATAACAGGGTCTACGTTCATCCGAGCGTTCTGTCCACGGTGTCACAGCGGACACAGACCAACTAACCCTCTCGGACCTAATTTCGCTCTGCGGCTGGGGGGAACCTAAGAGCGCGAAGGGTAGGCAAGGCCAGGCTAGGACCAAGCAAAGTGCGGGCCCTCACTCGAACTGTGTTTCTTGCTCACAGCTTGCACTGTGGCGAAGCAGGAAGCGAGTGAGTGGTCCATTTCCTGAGTCACGGGTAAGTTCGCCGGATTTACTTTCAGACCACTATTCCGTTTTCCTCCTCCTCTACCTGCAGGTTGTTGGGATTTGTGTCACGCTTTTAGTGGCAGTACCCATGCATCTTTATGTCAGCGTTTTCTGTTGTTCTGGTTTCCCTTCAGGGTCAGACCGCGCTGCGAGTCAGAGAGGTGCGTCGACATGTGATATGAGATATGAGAGCCGCGAAAAGCAAGCACCCGGGACGGTAATATTTTTGGTGATCGGAACTGTCTGTGAGGGCCTTCGACTTGGCATCCACTGTTTGCCGAATTTCTGTCAGCCGATTCGGGCTTAGTGCCTGTGTCGGACAACTCGCATCACTGCTTTTGGATGTTTCATTGATTCCTGCAGATGATGTGCAATGAGAGAGAATTTCTAGGCCTCATTTTGGGTTGGGTTTCATTCGCACAGACAGGTTTGGTACCGACAAGGACGTCTGGGCTATTTTATGTCAGTACAGACATGCTGTACATTCTGCGAGTTCGGTTTAAGGCTCATCTTGGGGTTAAGTGTACACTTAGAAGTATTGCTAGCGTAGCCTTTCTTTCATTTCTGCAGACACCACACTCCACAGGATAGCTGGATTAAACCGAGTTATGTCTGTGGTTTGTGTCTTTTAGCCTAAATTGGTCGCCAAATCTCTTACATAGGCGTGTCCTTCAATGTGATACGAAGGTGGGTACCCTTGTTTTCCAACTATTTTCCATGTTGCAAATTCATCTCTATACGCAACCTAATTTGAGTGGTGACATGTAACGGTGGTAGTAGATTTATGGTAACTAGTCCCGGTGGTAGTATATCAGAGGAGAGGAGGTATAGTTTTGTGGAGTGGGCTGAGGATCGATCTTGATCAACTGTGGGTTCTTCTATCCCAATTGAATATTCTCATGTATGATTTTTTTTTTTTTTTTTTAAAATGGCGGAGGAAATGATTCGAAAGTAGTTCTCGCAGAGGAAAGATACGATGTTCGTTGCTTCAGCAGAAAACGGGACTTTATTATCAAGGTCTTCAGAAAGCTCTCTCTGTGGATGAGCTTAACCCTAGAAGCTGCTTGGGCTCGTTGAATTTTGAGTGTTAATTTGAGAAGCTATTTTAACATGTAATTGCAGTTTGAGAGCTATCTTTCTAGAGAAAGTTGGGTGTTGCTCTGAGCTTTTGCACCAGTGGGCATTTTTACACAAGCCTTAGGCGACTTCTTCATGTTTGGTTTTGAGCTCAATGATCATAATGGATGGTTGCAATTGACATGGGTGACTAATAATGAGGTCTTCTTAATGTTTTGTCCTTCTTTCCTTCGTTTATTTTAGCCAGTTGCTTATATCACTTCTCCGTTTCAAAGTTCTGCATGTGCTTGACAGTAAGTGAAACCAAGTTCTCTCATACGCATGTGTAACCGTAGTTTCAACTAGACTGACTCTTCACCTTTTTTGAACTAGCGTAGCTCAGGGCTGGAAAAATGTGTTGCGGTATATTTCGCCTTCTTAGTCAGTTTCTGGGTTTTTTTGTGATTTACCATTGTGTTTTGTGCAGCTTTGATTTATAGAAAGTCCAACTGAGATGCTCTAACGAATATTTCTTAGTATTCTTTTGGAAATTGTCGCTGAATTTGTGATAGCATTGAGTGTTTCGTACAGGTGGCTTGATGGTGTAAGTCTTCGAATTTCATTTGAAGACTTTTTTGAGGGGGAAGCTGTGCTGGTGTCTGTTATGATTGTACCACGAGGGTGATTATGCTCCTAAGCCGGGGCATGCAGAGACGTGATGAAGGAGGGAAGAGCTGATTTTAAGGATTGACCAGGGAGATTTTAGGCAATCGAGGCTGGTGATGATTGCAAGCATGACCGCGTTCAATTTCGGTTTGTAACATCGGCTTCTACAAGATAACTGCCCAGCATTGCAAAAAAACAGAAACAGGAGCAGAAAACCAAAACGGAAGAAACGTCTGTGAGTAACAAGATGGAATCACTTCCGGTGGAAGTTATAGGCAACATCTTGTCGAAACTTGGTGCTGCGCGTGATGTGGTGGTGGCCTCTACAACATGTCGCAAATGGAGAGTAGCAGCTCGTCACCATCTCAACACGCTTTGTTTCAATACAGCTGACTGGCCTGCCTATCGAGACCTTGCGACTGAAGAACTCGAAGTTCTCATCACACAGACAATCATGCAGACGTCTTGCCTACAACACCTTTCCATCATGTTAGGCAATAATAACGAGTTCTCAGCAGCTCCAGTAATTGCTTGGCTCATGTTCACCCGTGAGTCCCTTCGATTCTTGACGTATATGATGAAGACAAAGCCCTGTGTAAATGTCCTTGAACGGTGTGGAAAAACTAAGCTGGAGCGTCTGGTTTTGGGGCACACATGGATACCTACAGTTGATCCAGCTGTTCAGAGATTCCCATCTCTTTTACATCTTACACTATCGCGTGTCATTGTCTCGTCGACAGACCTTAATGCGTTACTCTCGGCGTGTCCAAAGCTGGAGGTTTTCTCTCTCATTGAAACAGATATCAACGTATCAAACTCTGCAAACACCCTGCGACTCACGAGCTCCAGTTTACATACATTCTACACAGAAGATCTGACATTGGAGAATGTCATTTTGGAGGCAGACCATTTAGAGACTCTACACCTGAAAAGCACACAAATGGATACTTTCGTTCTAAAGAGCAAGAATAGTTTGCGCGTGCTGAAAATTGAGGGTACTAACATGATGGATATGGATATTGGGGAAGCCTCGGAGTTACTCGAGGATCTAGATGTGAGCGACTTCGAGATGTCTTGGTCCCGGTTCTTCCCTATCATCTCACGCGCGTCGAAGCTCCGCAAGCTCCGGCTCTGGCGACTAAGGTTTGTTGAGGAGGACATTGGACGTGAGGATGTGGACATTGAGACAATAGCTGTGTCCTTTCCTCGCCTGAATCGACTTGCTCTGAATTATGAATTAGATGATGGGATGCTCTCTCAGGTCTTGCGGGGCTCATCTCTTCTTCAGAAGGTCTTCTTCTTGGAACTGGGATCCTCAGTCATCAATGACCTCTTTGTTCAGTGGATTGGGGGAGTTTTGCAGAGATCTCCCAGTCTGAGAAAACTGGTGATCCACGGCATTCTCTCTGATTCTAAGCCAGATGATTTTCACATGATTGGGAAATTCACCACCTCCATAGTGAATCTCATGCGGAGATTCTCTAACGTGGATGTCGAATTCAATTACACCTGAGGCTGGCTATCTTTCGTGGCAACTAATCTGCTGACTGGAGAAGCAAGCTTGCTACTGGAGTGTCCTCTAGCTGTGTCTAGGTACTCTTTCTTGGCACCTCCGATTTTCATCATTCTGTAGCTTTTGCAATGCGACATGCCTCGTTGTGGAGTACCAGCTATTTCCAGTAGTGATGTTCATTTTGATTCCAGTGCGTTATGCATTGCTGTAGCGAATGAGTACAGAACACAATGGTGAGTTGTAAGGATTTAGATCATCCGTGCAGGTGTGGGTTTCTCATAACTCATGCTAGTACTCGACTGTTGGACCATACTTGACGTTCAGATTTATTACGCTTTGAGAGGATTAACCAAGTGACGTAGGTCGCTTGGATAAGTGGAGGCACTTTGGAGTTAACATGGCTGCCATAAACACTTCGTCCTGCTTTACATGTTAGGACCTGCAAAACAGATTATATTCATCAGCGGAACTATATTGGTTTATCCTTTAAGGTGTTGCAATGTTTGCCACTCTTCTGGCTGTGTGCCATATTTGTGGAAAATTCACCATATTTTCAATGTGGTGACCTGCTCTGTATTATGTTTTTGTTTAGCAACGCATCTGCTTTTGATATTTTAAGGTAGACCATTTGTGTTGCAGATAGCTTAGGGTTCATGCAGAAAGTGTAAATAGCACCACCATTTCCCAACTGGGTCTCAAATCAGCATTGAGGTTCTGTATGAAATTTCTGGTATAGGAGATTTTACAAAAGAGTAAATGGAGAAAATAGCATCTTTCAATACAAACAGCTTTTTGTGAAGAATTTGTTCTTGTGATAACAAGGAATAGATGTTTAGAACCACCACTAACCTATTGAAATGAAGCCACAGTTCTTACCCATGTTTCAAAGCCTTCCAGGGGTGAGACAGCAATTCCTCACCTCCTATGGACATGATAGAAAACTGTGTGAATGATCAAAGGGTCGCTTTAAATCAGGATTCAAGACCAGTTCATTGAGAAAATAAGGTGCAAAGTTCATTCTTTCCATTGGTAACAAAATTGAACTAATCTCTCAACCTTTCACCTCGATAGTTAAGGTCACAGTCCAAAAAACCTCATTTTAACGCACCATGTATAATTCAATTATCCATTGAAAATAAGGTTCGACATAATTTCCAACGTTGAGAAAGTAACCCATTTACTTCTCATTTTTGGACCACTTTTGGGACTGGAAGGTCTTGAACCTTTTTTTTTGAGTTTCAAATTTGCTTGATCTATACTCCTCCTCTCGTCATGTAACATGACCCTCAACAATGTGATCTTGTACTCATTCTAATATTGGGACTCGCATCCCATTTGGATGCCATTGCTGCTTCCTTCTCTTCCTGCTTCCATGTCCGACCTTGGTGTCAATGAAAACTCAACATTTGAGACAAAATATCAGAACATCACACAGGTGTACAATGTCCAGAGCACAGCGAAGAGAGCTCCCGTGTGGATGATTTTCATCAGAGACGAGGTATGTGAACTTGTGTTTACTTGGATGAAAAATGTACATACTGGATGATATCTTCCCCTTGCTCCAGGCATGGTTTCGAAATATAACACGATGGGGACATCAATTCATTGCGACGGTCAGCTTGACACAGAGTAGGTAGAAGCAAAGGCTCCGGGAATGGGATTTACGGGTCTCAAGGATAGTATATACAATTCAAGCGTTCCGCCGTGAGGAAGTTAGCGGAGAACGCTTGCTGGTGTGTGCTATAACTTACACAAAGTTTAGCAGATCTGGATCGACGAATCATTCAAACCTCTGTGCATTGACATCCACTATCAGGTTTCATATCGAACCTATACGCTTTCTTTGGCATTGGTTTAGTCCCGTGATTGATTTTCCTTCGTTTAGTTTCGACTCTTGATCCGGTCACTAGACGCACGAGTGTGGCAATATGAACAAATCTATGAAATCGGCTTTTGCAGGGAACAGCTAGAGAGAAAAAAAATTTAGAACAAGAAAAAGAAGATAAAAAAATTGAAGGGAACAGACTAGCCATGGAGGTTTGTAGGGCTTCTGGCAACTAGGATATGGAGTTTCTCCACCTCCGGGGATTGCTAGACCGCGACTCGTCAGTTCGAATGGAATCGCCTCCGTCTTTATGGTCTTTGAGGTTAAATAATTGTAGTTTTCTGAATTTATTCCACGCTCCAGCCGACCATGAGGAGGATCGCCCTCTGGACATTCTTGATATTTGCTCAACCTGCAGTGGCCATGGCCGCGAGTGAGCACGCAATCACATTCAAGTTTGAAGGTTCTGATATGGATGGGAACGTTGCAATTTGAGGACAATTGAGGACATGAAGGGTTGAAATTAGTACTCGATCTTGAATGGTGCTCTGGTCCCTCTCCAGGTCAATGCACTTTACTCTCATGGTTGCGAGTTCACGTTGTAAAGCTCTGATTTCCATTTGATTGACTTTTTCTTGGAGTGCGGCGCTGGTGCTGGCAGTTGGCTGCGAGTCGGCGCCTGTAGGTTCTCGTGATGCGACACTGGCGTTATCAGCACTTGCACGATCCTCCTTCACTGAGCTGCTAACTTCCGTGACTGTGCTTCGGACCTTGAGTTGCTCGCAGAAGAGAACCTGGACAACAAAACGGAGTGGCAGGCGCTCGTTCTGGGAGGCATGTGTGCATGCGTCAAGTGAAAGGCGATGGCAATTGAGGATGCGACATAGCCTCTTCCTCTCGTGTTCTGTCATGGTAGGATGTATCTGCAAGTCTCACAACGGAACATCAGAATGACTACAAATATGTCAAGGTTAGGAATCATTGTATCATGAATGAGTACCAGACGAAAGGCACGAGGATTTCACTGAGAAAGTTGAGGGGAAACATAGATTGATTTCCCTTCGGAGAGTGATTTGATATCACGAATGAGTACCTTGAGGTATGTGTCTACTGCTCTGTACAGTCCGTCATCGCACAATCTTGAACCCTCAGGAAGGGCTTCGGCGAGTAATTGGAATTTCGCTAAGGGGAGTTTACTGTCCCTTGCTACTTCTGCAAGATAAGAGTCAATCAGCTTCGCTACTTTTGCCCTCAAATTCAGAGCTGGTTGTGGCTTTTTCGCAGGAAGCCCATCATGGATATTCCGTTTTGATCTATTTTCACCCGAACAGGACTTCGGGCTGCCAGAGATAGATTTATCATTCAGCTCCTGTAGATTTATCAAAAGCACAGTTTAGTTCAATACGAAGGACTTTATGCTCTGAGATGCAAATTGCTGTTCATTTTCATTTAAAACAGAAAAACTAGCACGAGACTTACATTTGCGAGAAAATGGTCCAAGATGCGTCGCACAATGTCGATATCGTACAAATATTCACTAGTATGCGAGAAGCAAGGAATAAGCAGATCGCTCAAACTCCCTTGATCCAGTTGAAGACCTGCTCTTCGTTCCAAATCTGCCTTGCATTCGATGTCGCAGTTCAGTATGTAAGCCGCACGAGTCATGCGAAGCAAGAAACTGCAAGACACTGCATCTTTCTTCATCGGCAGCATGCTAACTATCTCCTCAAGAATGAAGCGGTTCCTGTTCTGCTCAGCTATAGATTCATGCAATTTCGCCTGACCGTCATCTCCAATGCTCTTAGTTGAGCAGTTGTACAGGCTTCCACCTTTCCTGGGCGAAGAGGCCGGTGAGTTTCTTGTAGACACAACACTAGCACTATAAGTGCTCGTGCCTTTGCCCAAAACAGTTTGTTGCTCTGCTTTTACCAACCCTGGCAGCCAGCGCTGGGCATAACACTCCAAAGCACCTCCCAAAAGATCCGGGTGCATGCCCTTCTGCTTGATAGCCTCTACTACTTCACTGAAACAATAAATTGTCAGATGTGAGAGGTCCTCGTGCCACCAATCTTGGGGCGCAACCTTAGCAACCGATCCCTCCAGTGTAACTGTAGATACTGTGCTAATTGTGGAACTCATCTCCATGCCAGAGTAATGCCAACGAACCCCTCTTGGATCGGTACAGCCCTTCTCCGCAACTGACTCGGCGCACCTCTTCACAAGATTCATGTCCGCAGCCCAGGGAAGGAGAAGCTCGCAAGACTGAAGAACAATGATGGACTCCTGCCAAGAATTCAAAATCACGATGTTGAGGTAAGCTTCTGCTTTGCTCACAACATTTCCTTCCTCAAAGGCTTGCGTCATCTCAAGATACTCCCCAACGCAAAGTATAGTGGCAACATTGGTGGGCGTGAGTTCCTCCACAATGCCGTAACAGAACTTGACCACCTGCATGAAAGCTTCAGCTCCTCCAGGCACATCAACCAAGCTGATATAAGCTTTTTGTGAGTTGCAGGACTGTGAAGCAAGCCTGAACAGAAGACCGCTCCTTGACAAGAACATAAGCTGCAAATACACGGGAGGAATATGAACACATTGCGCTTGGACAAGGACCTTACAACAACAGATGGCAGAGAAAGTAGTAATGCAACAATCACTAATATGTAAAACTGCGAAAGCACCTTGTGAAGATAAAAGGAGATCTCTTCGACTTCCACAAGCAAGTCACTCGGCTGATCAATAGACACAAACCTGAAACTAACAAAAACGTGATCGGCGTTAGTTCAAATTTCGAAGTTCCACACTGCGAAGTGCTTGCATACTCTGCGACGACTGAATTTGATGAATTTAAGTGGTAATCTGGTACACTTCGTAAGCACGCACAACTCTGCTGGATTAAGTAATATGCTGGAAGGGAAAAGAAAAAAGAAAACAGAAAAAATAAAGGCCATTGTGGAAGATGACTCACCAAGTGTAATCATCGACTTGCTCAAACCTTGCTTCGGATGTAGCCTTGCTTTTATCTTTCTTCTTGGGGCTTCTAAATCTAGTGCATTCCACGATTCGCTCCCCTTGGATCGAACTAGTAAGCGAGCTTGACTCTGTAGAACTGTCCGGTGACTCCGGCAACAGTACCGATTTCGGACTTCTCACCAGAGGTGCCTTCTGCATGCGCCGAGATTTGGAGAAACTCAGAGACCTCTCCTGCCCGGGTCGAGACATCACAGCGGCCATTTTTGACAAGGAGCTATGCAAGACCTTGATTGGAAGAGGTACTTAGTCAGAAAACAACCTTTCTCTCCTGTGCAACTACACGGTTTTCCACCTCAAGCATCTCTGTTGCTCAAACACAGCTCACATTCTTACTCTAATTTTTTCTCTACAATTCAATGCCGCAGTGTCACCGTATGCTCTGACACCGCGCTGAATTGTGTGTGTTAATACCAGTTTATCCTTCCTGTACTGAAGCCTCTAACTTCATAAGTTTCTTCTACGATGCCAATCACACTATACAATTCATATTTTTCACGGCTCTATAGTCTGTACCCCATTTCATTCTTCAAATTTGCCCACCGTCAATCCCCAGCAGGTATTGTCCCTGCGCTTCAATGTTCCTGCTGCCCAACAGTCTCATCTGCTCGATTTCGTCCTTGAAGATGTCTAAGGGAATGCTGGACTGTTGAGGGCCTCGAAAACAAATAACGAGTATTGAATAGTACTAAATTGATTGTTGATGGGAAGAAGCCTAAAAATAGATCATGTTATCCTGTATCCGCGAGGCTAGAAAGAAAGGCTGGGTGGTTGGACTAGCACTGTGGAGGTGGCGAGACAGGAGGCGCGGGGATCGTAAGCCAAGGGGAGAGGCAGTCTGTTGTCTCATTAATGGCTGCGCCGCGATACTTGGCTCCTGACCCTATTTGCTTATAATTGCTGATCATTTGCTTTCGTTGCTACTTTCTCGCTGATGAAATCCCCACCTCAGCCTCCTACTATCCCCAATTTGGGTGCCTCCGTTAGGAACCAATCAGCCGGACCCCAAAAAAATCGTTACTAAAATCGCAACAAAAACATCAAGTACTTGGGAATCCCTCTCCCTTTCCTCCGACTGTGCAACCAAGTGGGTTAGTCTCGAGATTGCGAATCTACCATCGCGGATTGACTTTGCAAAACCATGCTCCTGTTTTTAGAGTGGCATGTGATAATATTTCTCCACTATATTTCATTGGACACAGGTGTTTTCGCACCAACTATCTCTAACATGCCAATTTCTAGTGTGATAATATTCGTTCGAATAAAGCTTTCCATTACATTAACCTTCGCCACTTTCCAAACTTCGTCACCAATTGAACTGTTTGATGAAGTGCTAATCAGTTCGAATTTTCTGAGCCACTGATGACATACAGCGAAATGGAAAGAAATTAAAAACCATTCCCAGTTGCATTCTCCGCGAAAGAAGGCTTCTTCCGAAGTCCCACTAAAAAAACCCAATTTCCGAGTGTGCATTTTTCATGCAAGTCTGAATTGAATGAAGTGCATTCCACGTTGGAGCCCAACTGTCACAGAATGACTCCCCCACTATCATCTGCCGTTCGTCTTCCTCGCCCGCTCACCTGATTTCCAGTGCTCTTCCAACACTGACAGCCGCTCGATAGTTATGTGGACAAGCCATCGTTGTTGACCGTCGTTGATCCGGTGTCACACACTCAGTGGATTACACCCAAAAAGTTGCCGAAGCCGAACGGCATATCGCTTGACGAACTCCAACTGTTCCCAGAGCCTCAGTACATTTTGCGACTTCTCCACGCAAGACAATCACGGTGGAATTGTTGTCTAGTGGTCTGAATTTCACGTCGATTAGTTGTGGTAATCCGTCTGATTAGCTGTCGCATGGTCCCATGCCCGGGCTGGCTCCGTAATCTCCCTGCTTAGTGGTCCTAATCCAGAGAATGCGTAACTCAGTCCGCTGCATCATCACTAGCTGTCTACGACTTTTGTGTTAAATTCTTTTTTCACGCGGTCTGCGCGGAGCGTCTCCTGTGGGGACTGAAGTTTTTTAAAGCCCATGTGAGATGGGCGTGGATATCTCGCACGGCCTTATCTCGCCGTTGAATAGACCCGGAACTTGATTTTGACTGGCACGGCCGCTGGAAATAAGTGGAGCACATGCGCGACGAACCGTATCCTGGTCTAGTCGAATTCGAAACGACCCAGTTGGCGAGTTCAAGCTTTGATGCACGAGACTAGAAGCGTAACCTTATATGGATAAAACAAAAAAATAATTAAATAAATGAATGAAATTGGGGGTTAGGTTTCTTTTCCAAGAGCATCGACCCACCAGTTCGCATGGAAACCCATAATGCAGAGAGCAGCAAACGAGATCATAGTCTCAGCTTTAGTAACCGGAAGCAAGGCTGCCTTCAAAGCTTCGCCTAGCTAAAATTGCATGGCCAACGCCACGGCTTCGTGTCTACGTGTCGGTTCCAAGTAGGCAGCCAGCAATTAAACCCCAGTTGCTAAGAATGCACACGGCGGCGATCTCCTCACACCTACCAGTGCGTGTGGAAACCCTAATGAAGCCTCGCCATGTTCAGTTCTTCGCCGCACATGGAATTGAGGATCAATTCACGCCCAATTTTATCCCACCTTCCCATCATTGAGCGTTCCGATTCGGAGCCCCCAATCGGGCACCCATGTGAGGACAAACCCACGTTATTTTTGGGGAACAGCCTCGACGCACCTAAAGCCATAGCTCTCATGAGGAGATGGAAATTAATGAGGCGCCTATCTCTTCCGGGGTTGTAGCAGGCGTCGATGCTCCCTGCTCGGGGAATGCCGCAGATGCGCTCCATTCTCCCTCATGCGAGACACGGCATCGTCGAATTTAGCCTCCAGCTTCGATTACTTGGAGTCTGCGGGCGATGGCGGGGGAGGGCGATTCAGGTGAGAGAAAAAGAGATAGAATTCTCGACAGACTTAGTGGGGTTGCTAAAGTTGGCGGTAAAGCTGCAAAACTCGCCAAATTAGTAGACGTAATCGTCCCTAAACATGGATCGATTTCGCGGCCAACAAACAAACCCATTTCCAAATGTTATCCAATATGAAAGGTACTTTTTTGCTCGGTGATCCAATATAGGAATGAAAAAAAATAAAAATAAAAGGGTTGACTACAAGCTATAACCTCTTTTATATATATATACATACACATACATACATGTTATTTTCATTGATGGATATTTCTCATTTTTTATTACTCCAAAAGGTGATGATAACTTAACACAATTCTTAACCCACCTTTGGAATGGAAGTGTAGCATGCTTTTAAGAAAATTAATTCCAATGATTTCATTGTTTTAATATATTATTTGGCATGTACCATATGAGCATGCCCACCTTCCATTCCATTCATGATGTAAAAGTGCTTGCAACTAACTGTTCCATTCCACTCATTGCCATGGTGGAGTGAATCTCATTCCATGCAAAAGCATGAGATTCACTCCACCATGGCAATGATTCTATATTTAGACATTAGAGCACAGGTGACAAATGCCCACACACAACCCATGGAACTACAGGGTTGCCACTTGGACATAACTTTCTTGGCATCAAATGTTGCTTTTTCTTTCTCTCTACGCCTTTTGTCATGGTTCTCTTCTTGATTTTATCTTCCAGCAATGCTCATAGAATCATATTAGCAAATCTGCCATTTGATGCTCATTGCAAAAAGCAAAAGCATCCTCTGCTCTCACAAGAGACCAAAATATTCTCTGATCCCCATCACAAAAAATTGGCCCCTGGAATCATCACCAAGCTCTGCAGCTTTTAAAGAAGAAAAAGGAAGAACGTAAAAGAAAGAGAAAAAAGACAATCAAGCCACAGATGGAGAAAAAGAAGAATGAACGAAAGAAACGAGAGAGAGAAAAAGATAATGGCCTGTATGCGAAAGACGAACAAATGATGCGGATGAGAAACTGAAATGGATGGTGGAATGAGTTCGCGAAAAGGCGTTGGGTGAAAAGCCAAGTTATACTTTAAAGCTAAAAGTTTCCGAGCCCAGACAAGACTGGAACCCACAAACGGGGGCCATCGCCGCAGCGGCGACGGAATCCCATCGTCGGAGTCCCGCGACGCGAGGGATTCTCGCTGCAACGTTGATCTAGCCCGAGAATCCACACCCTTCATGATTCGGATGAGATCTGAGCTCAATATTCACATCCAATCGGCTTCGAACTACAACCAAAGCAAGCACCAGGCGCTAGTATCTGCACGCAGTCAAGCAGTGCGTCCCCGCTTGGAAATCCTTGCACGCAACGTCTACTTTTCGGGTGACGATCAACTTGCGTGTGTTCGGAACCCCATCCCCGGTGCAAAACAGTTGCTGTCCTGTTCGTATTCATTCTTCCATGACGTCGGACAAGTTCGGTGGGGATTCCAGTCGTTTTACTGCCGCGATCTCATACGACTGACGCGTCTAGGATGGGAGGGTTTCGTCTGCTGTTGGTTTTTTTTTTTTTTTTTTTTTTTTTTTTTGTTTCGTGTATGAAGACCACTCTGGATGAGCCCGTGCACCAGGCGTTCGTTGGTGTTCGACAGATCTGCCCTGATCGTGAGTGTATTTATCAGTTTCCGAGCTGATCAGTTGAAAAGATGAAAAGTTAGGGTATGCCGGAAGCGCACCTTTGTGCATCGATCATGTTGTGGTAGTTGAAATGATTTGGTGATGAATAAAATTTTATTTGAAATTTGATTTTCTAACAGTAAGCGTAAGTATAAACAGAACTATGAGTGGATTTATTATCATTGTGAAACAAATATAATTTTAAAATACATATAGTTTCAACTATAAGCATCACAACAACCAAATTACTAAATATGTATAATATATCTACACTATCATTGGCTTTGAAGACCAATACATAATCCTAAACAAGATTAAATACGAAAGAAATATCTTACAGTGTGTTTAAAACAAATGATCGTTGTATCTTCCTTTATTCTAATATAATTAGCTTGGATTTTAACTTTATAATCATTATGGTTGTGACTATATTTTCTATGAAATCATTAAAATATCAAATTATACTCTTCATTGTACATCGTGACACTATATTTATCCTTATATAATCATTTCAGATCACCGTCAAAAATTGTCGTTCAGTCACTTCATCGTCTTGGAATTGGATGTATTATCAAACCCATTTTCAAATAACTGGAGATTCTAATTTTTTCCAGAAAAAATACCAAAAAGAGCCCAAAAGTCATTAGTAATGGTATTAATAATAAAAACCCATCATACTTCGATTTCAAAAGATTGAAATTTTATACTCATGCTCAATTGTTAGTTTTAATTGTTTAAACATAAAAGAAGTAGAAAAAATTCACACAAAGCTTGTTTTATATAGGTAACACTGATGCTTCTGATTCCTTTTTTCTCGCATGCAAAGTTTGCAAACAATGTTTCTTAAGTAATGAATAATTTTCCAGATACGCACCAGCATGATTGTACAGTGGAAATTCAAATTTACTCTGTAATCAAAGCATTGTAATGTGGCGCAAATTAAAATCACTCCATTCGAAAAATAGATTAATCAGAATTACCATTTTGTTTGTTTGTTTTTTTTTTGTTTTGTTTTAAATGGTTGGAGAAACATTTATCTCGTAAAAAGCAATTTTTTCTTGATTTCACCTTTGATGAAGGACTCTGAAATAATACTGAATGTGTTTATTTCATCAGTATTTCATTCAGTATTTAGAAATGATGAAAAAACTTTTTCATCATTTCTAACGGTTATTTGATCATGTGAACCAAAACTGTTCATGACAGTTGGAAGTTGCAGAATCTAATGCTTCATAGTTGCTTGATAAGCACGAAGCTTTACAAGGAACCTGCCAACCCCATATTCACAGATGGGAAGGACCACTAAGAAGGTTGAGAGTCGTTCTACAAGCTTTACCACAAGGTACTTTACACAAATTGAAAGTACGGTTTTAATGCTTAACTTCAGGCTGTACGCAAAACTAAGTGAGGACAAAGGGAACAATCCAGAGAGAAATCAAGATAAGTGACACCGAATTCATGAATTACGTTCTCATTTTCCAAATTTTCTATAAGAGTCCGATTTCACTGCAATATTTCATGCCCTATCCACTAATAACGAACAAATAGATTTTACGAACCATCCTAGAGGATGAACGAGAAAACCTCAGCACTCGAACTAGGTAATAATTGCAGGTGCCTCGCCAACTAAAGATTCACATGGGAACTTGTCCCTCAAAATGCTGCCACAATTTCTAAATAAATTATCCGTTCTTCCCATCAGGTTACTGCTGTTTGCACTCGGGAGGCTGCTCGACACTTTGTTGCTGTCCATCAGACGCCTTGGATGCACCACCCTGATTGAACACTTCGTGAGTTCCAAGGTATTTTTCATAATAAATTCAGGCGCGAGGGGAGCTTATATGAAGCAGAAGAAACAGGAAGATGGAGTCAAATAAAAACATAAAATAGGTAATTCAACAATTCAAATATTATTGAATAGAAGTCAAGAAAATACCTTCCGTGTGGGAACTACTCGCTGCAAGAGAAAATAATACAAGAAATCAATAAATAAACATAAGATATATTTGCAGGTTAAATGACTGGTATTAGAAGTCGTATTCGTAACAAATGTGAAACCTAAAACTTAACAGAATTCATACGAAACATCAAGCATAGCAGAAACAATATACAGACATTGTATTGAAAATCTTATACCATTCTTATTTGAAAGGTTAGGACTTTCACCAATCCACACATATGGTGAATTTGGAAGCAAGACATGTGAAATTTTATGAGCAGGATTCAATACGTAGGAAGAATGGTAGATGGTGCAACCTTGCGGCCTCGCACTTCTTCTTCATCATCATCTTCCTCGTCCTCATCGTCCTCTTCATCATCTTGATCTTCATCATAGTCATCTTCGTCGTCGTCGTCGTCGTCGTCGTCGTCGTCGCCTTCTTCGTCATCATCTTCAAAATCCTCCCCTTGCAAAGCCTCTCCCGTAAACCAGGAAACAGCGTGAGGAATAATCTTGTCCCTAATCGTGGACCTGCAACAGGGTAAAAATGCAGTGTGAGACAAAACCAAGTCTATGGAACACTAGACGATTCTGGAAACAGAGAAAAACCTAAGAATCACTTGTTTACAGGTGTTCTGCTGTGGGTAATATGTGCTTAGAGTGTTTGATCAAGATTGAGACAAGATGATGTGTCTGCACTCTCATAATCTTGATCCCCAACACAAGTAAAATAAAGAATTACATACCCTACGTCGTAGTCTTGCTCCAACAAGTCTTGAAGTTGCTCGACCTGAGATAAGAATTTGTACATCAAACAATCGTCAGAAACTGACACGACAAGTGTTCACCGTGGATACTCATAGGTTCGACACTACCAGGAACGCACTTGTTGGTACACTGAGGGTACTTACAATATGCTCTTCCAAGCGAAGAACATCCACTAACCTATTGTACACGTATTACATGAGGCAGATGTACAGATTAGTTCAAGATAGGTGGTACCATCTCTTGATCAATGTCTTGATCATCCTCAGGTACTTGAGGTGGATTGAAGAAGTTGAAGAAACTATCACAGTTCTCGGTCTTCGTCACAGGTTTTGTGTTCTTTGACCCTTTTTTCGCTTTCTTCTTCATCACCTTCTGCGTTAAGTTCTTGCCAGCATTCCACTCGATCTCCGTTCTAATAGTACATGTACAGAATGGTGACAACAGCACAAAAAACATTCAACTTTTCTGGTAGAAATTTTGTGTAGTAATGAAGAAATGGTCTCATCTCTAGCTCAGCGCAGAATAGAAAACAAGACATACTATTGCGTCACATGTCTGAAAAAATAAACATATCTTACGCATCCGTACTACACATCTGTATGTATGTAACGAAGAGAATGCTCACCCGACAGCCTTCTCTAAGATTGGCTCGTTATCATCAATCATGTGGTACGTCTTACTGAGCTGTCAAACACATTCCAAATTTCGAAAATGTCAATCAAAGAAGATTTGAGCGTGAACTATTACCTGTAAGACCTGCGTATTCAGAACAGCTTTAGATCTTGTTACAAAACACCAGATTCGAAGTTAAAGAAGAAGTGGGTATAACCTATCTATTCTTCTACAAAAAAAAGAGGGATTAAACTAACATAACAAGGTGCAGAGCATACCACAGCATTTTTGAAATAAGGGTTTTCTTCAAAGTAAAAGTCAAGCTTAAATCCCTTGTTCACAGTTGGCTCATCAAGACTCGAACATTTGATGTCTTTAATAAACTTCAAGGCACCTTCATCGCGATCAGTAATCTGTAAACAAGAGCTTGGTCAGTGTGAAATCAAGACTTTCCGTGCTGTAACCAAAAATCCATCTTAACGTCAATACCATACGATTGACACACTACACATTCAAATCTCAGATAAGTTCAGTATACCTGCATGCCCAAAATCTCGTGTGTCTTCATCGCTGTTAGCCAAAACTCGGGCACTCCCTTGACTACAGCACAAAAATATGTCAGATTAATGCACGAGACAGCGAGTTTAATAAGAACGTACATTACTTCAGATTAGACGGATATAAATAGAAGTCAATCTCTATCCCAAGTCTCAACGTGATATTTGAAGAGGACTACAGTAAAACTAGATCTTTACCTTCCACCTTGCCCTCTTCTGCTGGCTCAGCCGCTTCAGGAGCTTCATCCTTGGCAGGCTCAACTTCCACAACACCATTTACAATGTCCGCTCGCTGAATCAAGACCAGAAATCTGTCAGCCATCCTTTCGTGCTTGAAAGGGTCAAATGGACGAAGCTTCACTGTCCGGTAAGGATACCCACAAGCTGCTTACAATCTTTTTCAATATATTTAAAGCTGCATACCTTCACGTAAAGAGGCTCGTACAACTTCTGATACTTAGCTTCAAGAGCTGCTTTCTCCTCAAAAAATTTAGCTTCAAGCTCATCATGCTCAGCCTGTAAATCGTGCATGGTGGATCGTCAAGGTAGTTAGACTATCCCCCGAAAAAGTCATTTAATCCCCCAACTTCAAGAGGGATAAAACTAACGAGGATTATACAAAACTTGCAAGAAAAACATTTAAATTGCAAACTTTATACCGAAAATAGTGACATGGGTAAAGCATAGATTTGAAGGAAAATTTTCTTGAATGTGAACTACGGAGAAGACCAACCTGCAGTTCCTGGAGGACTGACACACGTCTCTTCACCTTCGCAGGAAGCGACTCCAAGTAACCAGATGGCATTCCAGCTAATAATTGAAGCTTATCCTGGAATTCCACCACTCAGTTCAGGTCCGTGCGTGAAACATGGAGTATAACCATGAAAGTTTTGAACGATGATCTCAAGACCGTCTTCATATTCCAAAAAAAACAAGTTCATTTCAATGTTCGAGCAAATGGAGGGAATTCGAAGGATAAATAGATATCATGTAATAAATTGGATCACTATTGCAGTTTCTTGAACTCAACGGATACCCACTACTCTAGAAACTTTAAGATAAAAGACGAATATGAACACAATGTTGTGAGCAAGTAAACAGTTAGTACACACCTTCAAGACATTCACCAGCCCGGCGCGATCGGCAGCACTCAAAGCTGCATATCATAGAATTCCTCAGCATGTCAATGATTCGTGGTTAACCAAGATGCCAATTCGAAGGGGTACGGAATTGAGTATAGTACGCTTCATTACAACACCACATTACTCAGAAGAGGAGTAGAAGGTAAACACAAACCGATACACGAATCAACGACTCCATTTATTCCACAGTGGTCCTTTGCAATACAGAGCGGCCAAGGAGTATGTGATCAAATTATCGACAAACCTCATCCACATTACGACAAATCGTTGGCATTGGCCAGATTGAGAACAGCACACGGTTTCGTGTCTGATAGAACAAAGTAGTTGCAATTGCACAACCGCGATAAAGCTATTATCATCATCAGCCAAGATGAAAGGCACAGGTAACTGAGAATTTCTATTGGGATTTTATAACGCTAAATTAAAAAGTCAATACATACGTATGACAAGTATTCCTACAACTATATGAGTCTTCTACACTCAATCTTGGGTGGCAAGACGCAAAGAAAATGCGGAATCTTGACAAAGCTCAAGCCAGAGCCGTAGCCTAGTTAGGTCAACTGATTAAGACAGACAGACACTATACGTTTTTGAAGGATAATAATGGATATAAAAAGAAATAAAAATGAATGAAGTTAACTGCGACCCCTTGGATTAACCTAAATCTTTGGACAGTGATTTTATGGATGACAATTCAATATATAGCTGATTCCGACGTGCCAGTTCAACATTTAGGCGCTTCAGACCGAACAGTTTTAAATCTGTTCATCGTTAAGATTGTATTTCAAATCCCCCTGAGCTATTACGAAGAAGAATAAGTTCCGAGCTTCAAGCATTCCATACTCTCGAATAATACCACACCGAAATCGCAAACGTCTTATACTCGGAATTAACTCCGGGATGTCACAAATCAGCACCTCACAAACCAGTTCATTCTCATTTCAAAAAAAAAAAAAAAAAAAAAAAAAAACACTCGCATTCAGACTGAAATCCAGAACACTGCTTACAAACCGAACTGAACAAAATGATTCAGCAACTCAGAGCAAGATTACCCTCTTTTTCACAAAAAACCACTAAAAGCTCAATTCTAAAAAAAGAAAAGAAAAAAGAAAAACTAAAGAAGGAGAAGAAGAAGAAGAAGAAGACACCCTACCTCCAGAGGTCGGTGGCAGGGCCACCCCGAGATCAGCCACAGACAACGGCTGCTTATCCATATTTTCCGAGTTGCTCATATCTCTCACTCGCTCGCTCGCCCCCTGATTCCCCTCCTCTGATCCGCTTCTCGGACCCTCCAACCCAGAAAAACCCAAAACGCTTCGGGATGTCCACCGGTGGCAAACCTAAAATCTGAGCAAGAGTGGTAGATCCACAGTAGGGTTCCAAGGGGGGCGAAGCGTGATGGCGGGGCGGGGCGGGGCGGGGCGGGGCGGGGCAACAACGTCGGTGCGATTGTGCGAGGCTACAAGAGGGGAGCGCACACAGTCCCGCTCTGCCGCAAGGCCGCCCCTTATATTATTCTTATTAGGGCCTCAGCCTGGCCTATTCCTCCTCCGCCGTGTGAATAGGGTTCCTCTGTCGTGGGCATAGGGGTTCCTCGCCTTTTGCTTTAGGGTTTCCGTTTGATTGTAGATATGAAGTTCATGGATTCTATTCCAGAGCAACCATAATCAAACAAGTAGAAATGTTTCCATATAGATTAAAATTGAAATCATATCTGAAGTGAATATATTTTTGTGATTGTATTCAGTTTGTAATTTCATAGGCTTTCACTATCCTAAAATAGCCGTTCTAATGTCTTGCATTTTGTTTCTGCTTTTATTTTTAAAATGTGCTTTATTATTTCTGGAAACTCAAATTAATTTATTTTATAGATATGTATGTCATCAAAATAATATTCAAATAAAAAAGATAAAAAAATAAACAGTGAATCTTTGGAATTTTTAATATACATATGTAACATCTAAAAAGTTCTGCTGTTGTATTTTTGCTGATTTGCCATCATAATTTTATATACTACAATAATTTGCTTTAAATTACTTAATAGTTGTATCAGATCTAAAAAAATCCTCATACAAGTTAAAATTTGGTAATAGCATTTTAATCTCAAAATGTGAGATTAAAAATATTACTAATTTTTAATTTTATTCTTAATAAAATATTAATACATTTAGTTTGTTTTTTAACTACAATGTTAGTATTTTAAGAAATAATAAATTATTTCTTTAAAATATTAAATTAACAAGAAAATTAAATTACAGCTTTGATAAATTGAAAAATGTGAGAAATATGAGAAATGATTGGAATTTAATATATCAAAATTTATTTTAGCATTATATAATTATATGCTGTAATTAATGTTTAGGCTTAAAATCAAGTCCTATATTCAAAGAGTATTAAAATATACTACCTTTTAACTTTTTAAATACTTTATAATGATTTATGTGAATAAAATAATAATAAACTTTTTACTAATCTTTTCTAAAGTCTTCCACATCTACCTTTTATTTTTCTTTGTTTTTGTAATCTTAACAAAATCATATTTATATTATTCTAATTATTTTTTTTAAAACATCATCTATTCTTATTTTAAAGCTTTTTAAATTTAAAATAAAATATTTTTTATCTAATATAATTTAAAAAGATACACAAAATTATAATTTTATAATTGATATATTAAAGAAGTATCAATATAATATCTATTTAATTAAAAAAAATAAAGAAATAAAACAAAAACAACAACAACAATTATTATTATAGACACATTACTTAAGTAGAATAAGACTCTAATAATTCAAAGAATTGAAACAAAAGAAGTCTATTTTATATTATAAGCAAGGAATTACAATAAGGTATAAGAATAAGACTAGAAGACCCAAGCTAAGCCACAAGGATTGCATTGTAGAGATTGAAGATCCCTTCAATTTAAACTTTTAAATATATTAGGTGTAAAGAAGCTTTTTGAAGAGTTTCCTTAATACTTAGAGGTGAAGTAAGCCTAAGATCCTTCTTTAGCAACTTCTTAAAATATCTAAGCCTCCAAGAATCTTATACAACCATCTAAGATCTCCTAGAATCTTCTAAGATCTTTTGAAACCTTCTTAGAATCCACTAGGACCTATTAGGGCCTTCTTGAAACCATTAGAAATCTTATAGAATCTTTTAGAATCAAGTAGAACCTTCTAGAACCTTCTTCCATTATATGCCTATAACATCACCTCTTCATTTAGCTCCAAGTTCCACAAAGAAGAATAGAATCAAAGTTGATCAAAGGCAAAAGAAATCAAATATGTGTTTTATGGTATCTACTATATACTCAAGTTGTCTTTTGCAAGTCAAAAGATTCATCAATTCTTATAACTAATAATAATGACCAATACCTTCTACTATAGACCAAGCTTAAATTCTTATGTCTTTGTTGCATAAACGTCCTTTAAAAATTACTTCAAGGTATCTTTTATGGACAAATTCTACTTCAATGATAATTGCTATAAAGTAGTTGCTAGGAATTCTTCAATGTCTTTTAAACTTAGATAGTTCTTTATTTCAATGTTGACGACATGAAATGCTCAATTGAAATGGTCTAATTGGCATAATATTATCTTTTTGATTATTCATATTTAAATATTTAAATTAAATTAAAGATGTGTCATAATTTTAAAGTAGAATAGAATTATTTCTAGATTTATTAATTTATATGTATATAAAGGTTGATCTTTAAAACTTTTGGGATTGTTTCCACCTTTTTTACAAAAAAATTTGTAAAGTCTAAAATACACCATATTTAGGTATGCCAAGTGAGAGTATTATCTAATATGTGTTGCCTCTTCAAGTTTAGAAGGATGTTGTTGATGAAATTCATGTATCTTTTACATCATATTGATTAAGTTTGAAGTTGGTTTTTATATGCACTCACTAATGTTGTAATTGCGCTAATGCATAAAGTACTCTAATTGTCCTTGCCTTAGCTTCAAATCAAGTACTTCTTCCACCTCAAATTCTTCATGGATATGTACTTCAATAAAAGGCTATGGAAATTGTATTCTTCATAGTATGCTTGATTTTCTATAAGGTTCTAAAAGGAGGGTGTAGAAAATAAGATGTATCTATAGAAATGTTGGTAGTTCCAATCAATAAGCGATAGAATTAATTTGTTTTTGAATAAGAAATGGTTTCAACCTTTGGTAGTCTAATTTATTAAATGGCTGAATAGTCTTTATATTCCATCAAAGCAACCATATTTTATTGCCAACTTGAAATAGAGGTTGTTCCTTTCTTTGTATATCAACAAAATTATTAAGAAATTTATAAAATATATCATTCATTAAATATTAGAAAATGGCTGGCACATTTATAAGATTGAAAAACATGACATTGTACTTAAAGTGTTCATATCATATATCAAAAGCGATTTTTTTGTCCTTTTTTTTTAATGCATACTAGATTATAAGCTCCAAAAAGGTCTATTTTGGTATAGATCTTAGCTTAATTCAATTAATCAAAGAACCTAAATATCAATGGCAAAGGATAATAAATTTTTATTATCACTTTTTTGAAACCACGATAGCCAACACACATTTGTAGAAATCCATTTTTTTTCTTCATAAAGAATATAAATATATCAGCATGAAATTTTGAATGTTGATAAAAGTTCTTTGCTGAATTCTTATTAATATATTCTTTTAACGATATAAGCTTGTTTTATGATAAGTTATAAATTGGACCAAAAGATAATTGTTTGCCATTTTAAAGATTAATAATATAGTCATATGGACAATGTTTTGATAAGATATTTGCATTCTTCTTTTTAAACACACTTTTAAAATCTTTGTATTATTTTAAAAGGATTGTTGGAATATTCATTGTTTCAAATGTTGAAGTTGTATAAACAAAAAAAATAATATCTTTTTTAGATTATTCTCATAAAAATTTTAACTCCAATAAAAAGAAGCTTTATAGTTTTAAATCTACAAGGTGTACAGTGTTTTCTATCAAGTTTAGTAATAATAAGTTGTAATATTTAAAAAAAAATTATTCCACAAAATATCTAATTTATATGAGAGTTATATCTTTCAAATCAAGAAAGTCATAAAATGATGGGATTAAATAGAAACCTTATGATATTAAATATGACTTGACTACTATGATTTTTTAATGTTATTTTTTGATGTTATTTTTAATGGACTAGTTTTATGAGTAACAATTCTAAAAGATAAGAATTGACCATCTATGTTCTCTACATAAATGGCATTGGATTTTTTAACCATAGAAATTTTATAGATTCTTAAAAATTTTAAATCAACAAAGTAAGTAGAGACTTTTATATCTAATAAAACAAGGGTGTTGAGTTTTTAGATACTCAAACATATTATTATGGTAGAGTAGCAAGAAAGATTAGATAATAATATATGACCTTTTTTTTATTTGGGGAGTAGAAGAATCTAGCTACACAATTCCCATTATAATTAGATGCACTTATTTTTTTACAAAATATTTGATAATATAGTTGCATTCTTCATTTGGTATATATATTGATATTTTTTGTGGCAATTATTAGCCTTGTCGCCAAGTTCTCTATAATACAAACACAAGCCATGTTCTTTTTTATTCTTCATCTCTTGTTTAAAAAGAGATTTAAAGCAAATCATATCAATTTGCATATCTTTTATTTCCAAATGTTTGTTAGAATTGGAAGGTATAAAAGATGTCAAGTAATTGATATAAAGTTGTGGTGCAAGCAATGGATGTTTGTCTTGCTGATGTTGAAATAGCTAATTATTGCACTTTACAACTTGGTTGATAGATTCATTAAGAATTTGAGGATCAAACATAAGCAATAATAGGTTTTGTATATTCTCTTATAATCCCTAATGAAATTGACTTATCAATGTGTCTATATGTCAATTGGTATCACATACTAAATATCAAAATTTCAAAGCATAAATATATATAGAATATATTTTTTATTAAAAGATTTAGATTTTAGTTGTAGCAAAATAAATCTTATCATGTTTTTCAAATACTCTCTGAAATGCTGCCAAAAATATTTCAAAGTTATGCAATATGGAAGAATTCTTCTCAAATAATAAAACAAACTAAGACAAAATTTGATTTGAAAGTAAGATTTCAATCAAACCAAAATGAGATGCTTTTATGAAATACTGTTAAAATTAAAATAAAATAATAATTTATACTTGATTTACAAAGCCACAAAATTTAGAACAAGTTTTATCAAATTTTTTTGAAAGGCTAATTCTTAATTCTTTTGTTGTTGATATTGTATTGTTGTTTCAAATATACATCTTCTAATAAAGTAGACCTTAGTAATGGAGTTTTTAGGATGACTTGTGATAGTAGTTGAAATAATTCTATTCTTTCACTATTATTTATGGTGATATAAAATTCTTTATTTTGCTTAAATAAGGTCTTTTATCTTAACTTTTAATGCTTCAAGAGTATTTATAATTGAATCCAATTTTTCTTCTTTGAATTTTTTTATATTTAATTCTTTATTATACAACATAAAAATAAAACAAAAAGAAACAAAAATCAAAAATAAAAAACAATACTAGTCTAGAAGAGAATCATTTGTAACCTCTAAAGTTCTATAATACTTCTAAGAAGAACGATAATCTACTCTCTATTTAGAAAGACCAAGCTTTGATATTGTGTTATGTCAGTCTTAACAAATTGTTACAAACATACCATTCAAGTAAAACAAGACTCAAATAATTTAAAGAACTTAAACAAAAAAAATTCACTTTATATTATAAGCAAGGATCTATAACAAGATATAAGAATAAGACTAGAATGCCCAAGCTAAGCCACAAGGATTGCATTATCAACATTGAGGATTCCTTCAACCTTAATTCTTATATATACTAGGTGCAAAAAAGCTCTTTGAGGAATTTCCTTGATGCTTGGATATAAAGTAAGCCTAAGATCCTTCTTTAATAACTTCTTAAAATATCTAAGCCTCCAAGAATCTTGTATGACCATCTAAGATCTTCTAAAACTTTCTAGGATCTTTTAGAAACTTCTTGAAACCTACTAGGACCTATTAAGGCCTTCTCAAAACTATTGAGAATCTTGTAGAACCTTTTAGGATCAAATAGGACTTTTTAAAATCTTCTAGAATCTTCTTCCATTGTATATCTTTGATAATAATAAAAAATAAATAAATATATATATATATATATATATATATATTTAAAGAATTGATCTTTTTTTAATAAGTTATATATAATTAGATTAACTTAATTAAATAAAATTACACTAAATTCGATTTAATTTTTTTTTAAAAATTTATTGAAGAAATTGATACCTATTTAGAATGGATATTAACAATTCAATAGAATCTAAAATAGAATTATTTAAAATATATAAGAATTAAATATAACATATATATTTTTATTTATATATTTTTAAAAAAAATATTAAAGTTATATAATAAAGAATAATTTACAAAAGGATAATATTTTTGACTAAACCATTCATTTGTATGTATAAATGTGATTAATATCAAGTTATAGATATTAAATCTAATATTTTAAAAGATTTCAATAGAAATTAAGAAATGTTAATTTGATAGAATAAATATATCTTGTTATTTCTTAAAGAAACTAAGATATTATGCAATATGCATTAAAAATATTTTTATTTGAATATTAACACCAAATTGTGATAGTTTAAGGTAATAAATACAATGTTATCAAAGATGGGTAGAATTGCTTTGTTAATAAATACTTACTAATAACCTTAGGAATATATTTTAGAACCAAATTTTAACAAGAGATGAGAATATATTATTTAAAAATTTAGTTTGATTGGTTTTTTAAAGATCCATTTTAGAAGTGTTTTACAACTTAAATACTTAGTATATAAGTACATTGTCTATGTTGTCTATATAAGTACACAAGCATCATTGTCATTACTTCTAAATATATATATATATATATATATATATGTATAATTTTTATTTAAAAATAATATTTATCTAACATATTACTACATACTTCTAAATATATTTATTAACTTAAGTAATATATATATATATATATATATATATTTTTATAACATCACTTTTTTCACAAACAAGTTTTATTTACAACAAATTTTTTTTCTTATTAATAAAGTCTAAGATTTGTTAAATATTATTTATAATAAATTAAATTCTATATTTTACATGAAAGTGGTTGATAAGTTATTTAAGCCATTGATAATATTTCATACCATGGCAAGAAGACTATATAATTATCTTAATTTTGATATTATGAAAGTTGTCATAATCCAAGTGGTTATTTAGAAATATTACAAATAATATAATTAAACCAAAATTTATAATAATTGATTCTTATCTTGCTAAATTTTAACTAGATATTTAAAAATATGATTATTTATTTGTTTTTCTTTGTTTTGTATTATTATTTATATTTTAAAATGATTAGTCTTTAATTTAGATAAATTTATTTAGTAAAATAAAAAAAATATATTTTGGTACATTTTAAAGATTTTTGATAGATATCATGTGGATTAACTAACATAATATTTGGGTCAATATAATAAATAATCCAATTTATTTTAGTATTGCTTAATATTTTTAAAAATATATCTTAAATTCTTTAATTATTATATATTTTTAATAATAAATAATAGTAATTTATTATTTTTAGATATTTTATTATATTAATTTTGGTAATAATAACCAATATATAACTAGATTAATCTGTTTTTAAATAATAAATGGTCCAAATCTTTGATAATCCAAATTATTACTATATTAGTTGGTCTTAATATTATGTCAACATAATTATAAATTACTAACTTTAAATGAAAGTTTTTCTTCTATGAAAATATTAACATTAGTCTTTTAATGTACTTAAGCTTCTTTTTATCTTCATTGTTATATAAGGCTTTAATAATCTACTTAATAAATATTTTGCTACAAGATTCATAATTTTTTATATAAAAAATAAAAAATAAAAAATACAAATCAAAAAAAATATTTTTTAAATAAAATAATGCATTATATTATTTAAAAAAAAAAACTCTACTAGTAGCAAGAATATAATGCAGTTTTTGTAATGATAATTTATAATAAAATATTATAGAATATTATTATTATTATTATAAATATTTTTATATTAAATATTAGATTTTAGAAATTAAATCTAAAAAATTATATTCAATGTACAATGACAATCATATATATACATATATATATATATAAATTCTATTTTCTTAAAAAAATTAAAATTAAAAAGTAAAATATCTAATTATTTATCTATATTATTATTATTATTATTATTATTATTTATTTTTCTTCAATTAGTTACTATTTAATTATTTTAAAATAGAAAAAATATAAAATAAAATAATATATATGAAAAAGTATTCTAATTAAAAAGTAAAAGTTATTAATTGTAAAAATCAGCTTTTGATATGAAATAATATAATTTATAAATACTAATAGCTTTAAAAAAGATTTTGAAGGTTTTGAAGTTTTTTATTTTTTAATAATTATATTATTGTAATAAAAAATATTTACTATTATAATCAACATTTTTTAAATAAAAAATATTTATGATTTATAATTATTTATAATTTGTAATGAATATTGTTATTATTGTAACATCACAAAATTTGATGATAGAAATTATTCAATTAAGCTTATTAAAATAAAGTTTCAAATGTAATAATGATTAGAAAAAGATTTTGGTTGTATTACGTATAAAAAAATGTTACAAATTTTATTTATTTGTCATATAATACACATAATTATATAATTTTTAAAAATTATAATTTTTTTATTATCTTAGACTACTATATCAAGTAAATATAATTTGACATCTTATTTAATTTACAATTTTTAACAATAAACTTCAAAAATTCTAGTATGATTTACAAATTAAGGTATAATTTTATTTATTATTAGATAAATTTAAATTTAAAGTTCTTAGAATCTTCTGGAATAAAATTCTTAGTCACAAAAATTTTTAGACTTTTAGATTTTTATGCAACTACTATAAAAGAGATTTATTTAGCAAAACAAAGTGATAAATGGGTCTTAATTTTTTTTTTATTAGACTAAAGAAATATTTATAATAAATAAATTATAATGATATAATATTATTATAAATATTATGAAATTTGATACTATAGAAAAGTGACTAAATATTTTGAAATAACATTGTTTATGATTTTTGCTAAATATTTTAATTAAAAAAATTAAAAACTACATACCAATTTGTGAATATTTGTTAAAATTGTGATTTTTTTTTTTAAAAGAAAGTTTAGCCAAAGGTATATCACAAATTGACTAAAGTTAATAGTCACTCTTTTATTAATTGGAATTCAACCAATGAGAGAATTTTAAGGATAAATACTAAATTTTTTTATATAAAATAGATGTGTCAAAAGGTATAAATATTAAAAGGTATAAATTTCAAAAGATAAAAAATTTAAAAGGATTAAAAAATAGTTCTAAAAAATTATATTTAAAATTAATTATTTGGCCCTAATTTTTTTTGTCTTATACATTTTTAGATAATTTAATTAAAAAATCTAATAATATTTATTTATCTATTCATTATGTGTTAAATTTTTTTTAAAAAATTTAATAGTTATTTTAGACCAAAAATTGTTAGTCTTCTTGGTGAGTTTTTATTTTTTAAAAAATTTCTATTGCACTTTTTTAGATTGCTATTGGTTTTAAACATGTATATTTTACTATCATATTTGATGCTTACATAAGTATGTGTACAAATAAATTTATGTACTAGTGAATATCTATTCTTTATATTAATATATTTTTTTAATGCCTAATTCTAAATTAATAAATTATAATAGTTATTCTTAAGACATTCAAGCTACTCTTTTTTATAGCTTTGAAATCACATAAAACTTGACACATACATCCTAATGGATACAAATATTTTGATGCCTTGAAATGTAAAATAATTAGAAATACAAATTTAAATCTACATTGTGAAGTTTGGAATACATTACAACATTGTTTTAGTCATTACACTATCAAAATCTTATTAATATTCTTTATAGTTTAGATTTTTTTAGTTAGAGACTACACTATTTGTAATAGACTTGGTAAAGTATAAAAAGAGCCTCTTGCTTGTCCAAATAAAACACTAGTGTACTAGTGTGAAGCATAACAATTTGCAAATATAAGAACAATATTTCTACTCTTGGTCCTTATGCTCTTCATATATCAAAACTAGAATTGAATAATATAAAAGTTTAACATTGTGATCTAAAACCACTAAAAAAAAATAAAACAATACAAATAAATCCCTAATCTTGCTTGATGCTAATACAAAATAACAACTATTTAATTAGTTACTTAATCTATATATAGACAAAATAATAATAACAATGTTTCTAGCTTTCTCTTCCTTGAACTGCAATCTTCTACTAGACTCTCACATGTTGCTAACTTTTCAAGCAAATCCTGTGCTGTTCAGGGTTGATCTGATCTGAAAGAACTGTGGAGAAGAGTTGTGGGAGCACTGGAAAGCGTTCCTTCGCCCTCCCCAAGTGTCCAAGGGATCTCCCACTCTGCTACTGTAACCCAATTGCTCTTGTGTGTCTAGCTTAGCTCTCGAGCAACAGCGAAGTGCTGTGGTTCAAAGGGGAGACTGATCCATTCCTGCAGCAGCAGGTAGGTTTGTTGGAGTCACGTAGGACTAGAATTGTTTCGGATGTTGAGGACTTTGCCAGCAATGCTAACAAATTTTGCATTTGGTGTTGCTTTCTTAAATGCATATATACATAAATGTATATCGACAGCACCTGTTATAGTTGTGGATCTGGTGGTTTCATCGTGTGGCGGTATGTGCTGATGAATCTCCGTGCCGTTTATCTTGTGAGTTGCAAATTTCCTGGTCGTAGGTGTGAACTGAGGAGGAGGAGCAGGAGGATCGATTAGGTTTTCTCTATGAGCAGTAGTCCTTCAGAAATGCTTGCAGCACAGTCTAGAATTGCCACGGTGGTCCATGATGTTTAGTTGTATTTGGACTGATCATGGTAGTGCTGGAATTATTTAAGGTTGGAGGGGTTTGATTGTAGAACTGTCATGCGTGGTCACTCGTCTGTTTTCGTCATTTCCATGTGAAGGTTAAGAATATGTTGCTAGACAGGCTGATTGATCTGCACTAGTATCTCAAATCTGACGAGGTCAAGCACGAGGAATTGAACGGATACGTGAGCCCGAAAGTGAGAACCTTTCTTTTGGATGATGCCGTGGATCATGACAACAAGATGCGAGTAACAACATTATTTCTTCTTCATCTTTTTCCTACTTTTTGCTCTTGTTTCGATTTTGAAGAGTGCTATGATTGATGTCTTCTGAGGAAACAACAGATCTATTGGTGCAGTACTATCGGCCCAAGAAGCTTTTGCACAGTTTCAGCAGACGCAACAAGGGGAAGATTTTTGCTGATTCAGATGGTTCTTTGCGAATGGAACTAGCTGCCAGAAGACATTTGAGCATCAGTGAAATAGGTATTACGGTTGGTGTTGAACAAAATTCTGCCTCTGGTCTGAAGGTCTTGTAACCACAATTGGAGCAATTCAACGAGGAACGTACTTGTGGGCTGCATTATTACCTTCCTCCCCTTTGAATTTGTACTTTGAAGACGGAGTAGTTCTTGTCACGAACAATATATGTGACATATTTATTGGTTTTTTGAACAAATGGGTATCAAATCTTGATGCATAGAGCTGGCTGTTGGTCGACGATGTGTTGATTGGAGCCTGTAATGTTAACGCCATTGCTGCAAGTTGAACAGCAATACATGCATCTATTGTCAGATACAAGTTATGGTAAGTGATTGTAGACATTACTGCTATGATTATGGCAAGGTTCTGTACTTTAATTGTGGTTATACTTATCAACTTCTTCTAGAAGATCTAGGACACGTTCTACCCGTTCGGATGTCCGAGAGAGGTTCACAAACATGGGGGGCAGCTCAACTACTTGATACTGAGGCAGCTACATATTTTGTGACAGAAGAATCTTCTTTCAAGTCTGCTAGTTATTATCGGTATGAGTGGAGCAAAATTTAGGAAGAATTTGATTGGGGTTGTACAGAGTTACAGCTACAGCACATGTAACAACACATAACATATCTTCGACAAGCAAAAGATTCGAAGTTCCTGCTATGAAGTTCACAATTATCGTAATGATTGCGAGTTGAATTTCAGTTTTATTTATGTCTATATTCTTCTCCTTAGAGTAGTCATTTTTTGACAGGGGATATTTGTTGTGTGATTTATTTGGTTTTTTTTTCCCATATTCTCGAGGAGCAACTGATGAAGTTGTCATTTATTTGGAGAACAGTTGCTTGAGAGGATCCTGTAAAGATTTACAATCACAAAAATTTAATCGTCGGAGCGAATTAGAAACTGTGGCCTGCAATTGGCTCCACCATTGTTATATCTGCAAAGCTTTGGAGCTGTCTCTTCCCTTTCCAACGTCCTTTGTCTTGATTTGGTCTGATCATCTGCCTAGTTGTATGATTGATTGGTGGCATGACGTGAAGTTTTGAGAATATTTTGACTTTTTCTAAACCGTCAAGTTTAGCTCGAAGGGCACTTGAATTGTCTGTATGTTTGGAAGCTAGTTAGTACGGCGTGCCAGAATTGGTCCCTCACCTTTCATGCAGAAGCAACAAGCGCTTGTGAGACAGCAGAATAGACGTGTTGGGATTCTTATGGAACTGCAAAAACGCACGCAGCCATGAACAGCTTGTGGGTTCACCATGACACACCGTCACTCCGCCTGTCCGTTGACATGTAGGGCTCAGGGAAACTAGATCATAAGACAGGACTAGACGCTCTCAGATTGGTGAAAACCACTTCGGAGTGGCTATGCAACAAACAGGAGAAGCTGGGTACCTCAGACAAAGCTTTCTCAATTGGCCAATATTTGATGGCCTTATTGAAACGTTTTTGCTTGCATTTCAGTATTGTGTCTTGGTCAATACCCGAAGCCGACTCTGTTGGCAACACTGTCGAAAAAGAGTGGATCGATTTTCTAAAGGGTAACACCCACTCGAGTCGAAGAATTAGTGTAATCATGCTGGCATTGACTGTAACCCTAATTTCATCAACTTCTCCCTTGGTTAGAGCATTGTTTACCTACGATAAAATGGTTGCAGCGCGAGCAAGAAAATTAGTTCAGGTGGGTGAGTGTTACTTACATGAGTGATTACCGCATGTGGGTTGCTTGGAAACTCATGGATAAGCTCCGCCAATCGGTGTCAAAAGGGTGATTATCAAATCATACCTGGAAATTATTTGCCAGGGTATCAGCTGTAAAGACGCGTCACGGTGACGATCATCATCAGCAATGTTGTGGAAAAGATGATCACACTGGCTTCAACTGTTCACAAGTATGTTGCTGGACTCTCAGTACCACATCGTCCCTGAAGCTACTGGCGCCATCCTCATAGCCTGCGCTTCTCGGAGACGGCAAAGCAACTGTCCAGCCACTAAAACTATGAACCCTCGAAGTTACACTACCCTAATGATTTGGCCAAAGGGAAAACTCCGTGGCTAATCTAACTTAGAAATATGGAAAATAATTTAAGAAAATGATATCCCTGTCAAGGTCGGAGGTTTCTTTTAGAGGAAGAAGCTCAGCGAACAGGCCAGCAGCAGAGCAGTCGCCGAGGTTCAGTGAATCTAGGTTCGGATTCAACTACGTATCGCTTGCCGAGATCTGCTTTTAAATAACACATTCTTTTTGCGGAGCTTCAGGGGTTACGAAAAACTTCGCCATATTCTGCTGATAATAATACAGAGTGTGGGTCCAAGTTATTCATCCTTTCCTCGACAGCCACTTTCTATATTGACTGTGAAGATAACACCGCTTTGGAGTTTAAGGGTGTCAATTATGCTGCACAAAAGATTACCCCTTAACCTAATTCTAAAATCTAAAGTTATTTTGTCCAGGGATCTCTGTCAGTTGGTGTCTTAGTTGAGATATTTGTCTAAGATGGGAGGAGATTTAGGTGGTGGTGAGAGCAGGCCCTGGAATTAATAACAGACATGGGTTGTTTGGTAAGTAAAGGAGAGGATAGGGTAGGGGGACAGAGCTGGAGGCTGAAAGTGGAGCTGAGCAGGAATGATGAGCGTGAGTCAGAAGCTGCTCCCCTCACACTCTGATTCGGTCTGCTGCGCGGGTGGTCCTGGGTGAAGGGCATGCCATTCCAGAGAGAAGAATCCAAAAGAGCTGGTAATTCTCCATAAAGCTTCTCAAATTTCTTAAAGCTCTCTGCGCCATCGCCATGGAGCAAAGGGAGTGATTCTCTAAATCATTGACTGCTGCCCAGCACGATACCAAGTGAATGTGGGTGTATGCCTGGCGTTCGCGTGCAGCGGCGCAGCTGACTTTGTCACTCTGTAATAACTGTACAGGTGCTCAAAGTCCTTTCATTAAATCTCTTGTATTGCAAATGTAAACTGATTAATTCTCGCCTCGAGAGCTCAGGTCTGCAGTGCGATTCAGGTTGCCAACATTCAGAAACCACATTTCCTTGTCGCTTATATAATAGCATCGTCAGAACGTCATGATTGTAGTGGTCGGATGCCAGGATGGGTGACCTAATTGGCTGGACACAACAATCTGCTCAGCTAATTGTGTCTAGATTCTGCAATTTTTCTGATCCGTCAGTTTTGTACAGTCCCCTTGCAGTTCCAGCTCTATGTATTCATTATAAATGGTTGAAGCGTTTCGGCTGCGTTTGAGATTCCATAGACTCCAGCATCTCTGCTCACATCGAATGCAACGTGAATTCTAAGGTCGAACCTCAAGGTTCAGGCCAGCTTTTTAACAAACTTCATGTCCTTTCAGAATAGAGCTCACAACTCGCAACTGACGAATATTTTTCAGCTGTTAGGGGTTGTTTGAATGATCATGTGCTGCATGGAACATGTGCAACCTCCACGATGGTAAGCTTAGCTGGTGCGTTGTGAATAAAGAACTTGAGTCGTGGTCGGGCACAATACTAGACAGAAATCCCATCATGGTACCGACCCAAATGCCTTTTGCAAATCGCAGCAGCAAAGTTTTGAAAGGCTGTTGCCCAGCAGCAAGCAATGGACACATTTCTATGTCAGCTTTCTCATAATTCATGTGTGTTGTACAAGGGTTCTGTTGAGTGTTGTTGATAGCGACCATTTGTTGATCCTTGTGGACCTGCCTTGGAAAATACTCCGTGATGTGCGAACGTTTGCTCTAAAGTTTCGGAATGTTCCAGAGATACTTTCCTATTATCATACAGCTACATAGTTATTGCACTGTGACGTAAAAAACGAGGGTGCGTAAATAGATTGAAATTCGTAACAAAAATACGTGGTAATGGATATGGACCTCAAATTTTAAATTCTTATATGGAAAATGCACATGTGACATTTTACCAGTGGGACAGGCAAAGCTATGAGTGCCTCTCTTGTCGACCTCTTTGCACACACCTGTTTAACTATTGATCATTCGTTATCACATGCCTGGCTCTTACTACATCTGTAAACGCTGTTAATATATGGTTTCTGTACTGTTTTCAGATTGAGCCACCCTCCCGATCACATGGAGGTAAAGTTCCCAGGTAAGCTTAATCAGGCTCTACCTTTACATCATTGAGAGCGCACCATTAGTCTCTTCAAATAGGACTCTGCTTTCATGGAACTGATAAAACCACCTTGTACAGTGATTACAATATTCTCTCATAATTTTTATCCCCTCAATGAACTGAGGAGGGAGCCACGGCGGGAACATCGACCATCGATTTGAGATAGAACCGCTCGTGTCGCTCGTTTCCAGCTGTCGGGTGGTATAAGTAAGCGTTCTTGAGATACTCCAGCCATGTGAAGGGCCTGTAGACTTGGGGGCATTCAGGAGTGATGAGCTCGGGGGGTGCCACTACGGTGGCATGCAGAGGTGGGTTAAGAAAGCAAGCCAGTGACAAGCGCTGTGATTCACTGTTCACGAAGGCTCGGTGCAGCACGCTCTTGTACCTCGTGTTGCTCAGAATCTGGACCAGTGTCATCAATTCAACAATAAGTTGTCAGTTTTCCTGCAACTATCATTGCCATGAGAATATCCATGATATTCTGATCCACTAAAGCGAGCTTGTAATTATGGGACCAGTGAGGGAGTTGGGGCGATGAATGACCTAACACTTACCTGGAATAAGTCACCGATATTGACCACGAAGCAATCTGGACGCGGTTTAACAGTGACCCACTTGTCTCGCATTTGAACTTGGAGTCCAGGAACGGAGTCCTGGTGCAAAATAGTCAAGAGATGGGGATCTGTGTGAGCTCGTAGGCCAATCGCTAGAGACGGCTCCGGGCAAGGAGGATAGAAGTTGAAACGCATGGATGTCATTCTTTCTCTTTGCAGATACTGACTGAAACAGTTGCGCTCTAATCCCAGCCCCTCGGTGAGTAGCTCCACCACCTGAGTCGCAAGATTCTCCACACTCCTCATGTATTCTTCAACAGCCGAGCTGCGCACCATCTACATTCAATATCAGTCCAACCACCCTAAGCTAAACTTCCTACATTGTCAACCAGGACAGTCTAGTAACCGAAACTGAAGATCACTTTAATGCATTGTACAATATTCCAATCAGGCTCATGTCGACATCAAATCTCCCCTCGCTGGTTTCAGTTCACGACTGAAACCATGTAAGACAATCTTAGTATGTAAAGAGAAATTAGAGTGGATGTTTAGATATTGTCGTGTAAATCCAATTGGGCAAATTATTGGTTGCAATCAGAACCGTGACCAGTGGACATTCCAACCTCGTACTTGGACCCCAGCATTATAGTTACAGCACTCGCGAAGGCCTACAGTAGTCATTCACGAACCTTCAAAGTCATGTACTCGACCACTGCTTGCTCGACAGTGCATACTGTCGATCTCGAATCTCACAACGGCAACTGGACTTTCGACAGAACTAGAAGGAATCTTCCTGAAATGCATGATTTCAGACTTTAAGAGCACCTTGTCACAAGTGCACCGGAGTTGATTCTCTTACCGTAGGACTCTACAAGTGATAAAATCATCCGGGTGATATCTCCAGCTACTCTACATGAGCAAACAATCGTGAATGACAATCTGGACCGCGTCTTATATTATTCACTGGAGCTATACCATAGAATCTTTATATGGTGTCTGCCCAACTACGAAAACATAGGATACTCATCTAGTCGAAGTTAATCTTGAACGCGGTTTTTGTCTAATCCGGCTACTGAGTTCGAGATGATATGCTCCTTTAAGCGCTGACACGTGCATAATTACGTCATGCTACCATAAAGTAACAGAAGAATGATAACTGAAATGGAAGGGGTTCCTTTCTCCATTTAAAAAATACTGCATACTTGCAATATTCAGCTTCAGTGTCTCTGCAGGTGCGCTTCGGGCTCACGTAGTGCCTGTTGCGTTGCAATGCTAGAGACAAGAGTTTTATTAGTCAGATTTTTGAAGTCACCTTTTTGAAATGTTCGTGAGTACACTGTTACTGTAGTCAACTCATGAAAGATGACGCATCTCAAGCCCTCTGCTTTTCGAGTTTTGGTTTTATAACCGGCATCAAATAGTACCGTAAAGTCCCTACCTTAGGATTATCTACTGAGGAAAAAGCTTGTGTATCCTTGAAAAGGAAGCATTATAAATATGTTTCTTTAAGATAAAATACAGAAAAACTTCGACAAACTTGCGATGATCAGGACGCATTTCGTAGACGAAGACTGGGGGACAAACCTCCGAGATCATGAACACAGGAACTGTACCTGAATAGGTGGCTGGAAGATTCGTCGGGAAAAAGCTTGGTTGCCATCTCAAGGATGTTGGACGTGGGATTGAGCTGCATATGGAAGCTCTCAGCCCAGTGCATCACTTTCTGGTTAATCCATGTGTTGGCGCCGTATCCGAAGGACGTGCCTGGTGCGCGGTGACATCGCTCCTTGACATGGAGAGGGAGCTGGAATAGACGATGAGCTTCCACCTCGCACCGCTCTATGAGCGTCTGATCGATGCCGTGGTTCTGAACCTGGAAGAAGCCCCAGGTTTGGCAGGCTTTCGCTGCGGCTGCGACAGCCTTTGCCCTCTGGCTAGCGTCGCCAGTGGTTAGGTAGGATATGTCTACGACAGGGATATCAAAGTTTTGGTCCTCCAGGCATCTGGAATCTGGGCTTGGCCGGTGGTTATGGTCTGATTCAATGAACATTTCTGGTAGCTGTTTAGAATCACGGAGGAGGGCGGCATGTAGCCCAGAATTAACTGTCGAATTTGCTTCGCTCACAAAGGCAGACATATTTGCCGATTGTAACATTGAATTGACGGCAAGCACAAATAGCTCCGAATGAATGTGAATTTAAATCCTCTCAACGCTCGACGATTTAGCTTCTTTGGAAAGTTGATGATTCCAGGACGCCGGGTAATCGAAACAGAGTTTCTTGCTCACTCTGAAATGAAGACATTACAATGTAGTGCAGGACGATGATACTGCAGGATGATGATATTAAAAACCTGTCCGCACCACAGCAAAAAGTACTGTAGTCAACATACACAACAATATACCATGGTTAGGTTTAACCAATTACAGTCCAATTAGGAAACACTTCAAGCATTGATTGATGAAAGCCAATTAAAACTGCATTCATAAACTTTGAATCTCTACGTCCAGGATTACTGCAGCGCTTAGATTAGGCCACCACCGACGCACTTCTATCGCGAGGAGAACGACTTCCACGGCTTGCTTAAAGGCATTCGGACTGTCGAAATTACCATGCGACAAGATGGGGAATACTAGTCGGAGTGCAGATTGGGCGTGCAGAGTCTGACTACGGCTATCTTAAGACGGGTGCTTCGACAGGTCAGAAGGAGTACTATTATCGTTGTTTAAGCTTGAGAACTTCCTGAGAGGAAGATGACAAGATGACACGTGAGGTCGCCGATGTGAAATGTCAGTGACAATGAGACTAAATAGGAGTCTTGAGGGGGGGGGGGGGCTACAAGCTACAGCCGACGTCGAGATCTCAGCTTATGATTGAGTCGTCTTTTTCGAGAGGACAGTACTGTAGGTAACAGTCACAATTCTACAACGCAACAGTGACGAAACAAGGAAGCTCAGGAAACGGGGTTTGAATTCCATCGGAGGAGTCTGACAGGTAACAGTAAAAGTCCACCACGGGGGCATGAGTTCAAATCCGTCATACCTCTCCAAAAGGACTACCAAAATTGCAATAGAAATGCTGAAGACTACTGACAGCAGGTTGTTTCATGTAACAGGTTTCTAAAAGGCGCGCATGGCTAACCCATTCGGTGAGTTACTGGAAAACTAGACTAACCACATTCAACTCAGCAGCTCAAAACGTAGCAAGTTTCGTCGCGGGGAGAATCACGAAATGGGACCCAGCCTGGTTCAGGGACCTAGCCTACTTCACATTTCTATCCAAACTCATGAAGTGATCAGATCCACCGTCACATGACACTAAGAATGGAATATCAGGTGAACGATGCAATACTAACTTGGCTTTCCATCAAGCTGGATCGACTCCCTCTCAGCTAATCGCTGATCACACTCACACTAGGATAGACAAGGGAACACTCACTTCCGCCACCCCTCAGAATCTAGTCCAATGTCCACACAAGCCTCAGCTCGGATCCAGTCGCCATATCAGCAACACGCGAAATGAAATGCACATTCTGGGGTGCGATTTCCAAGCTAGATCATTTGCAGTGCCGACTGCAACGAAGGGCTCCCACTTACCAGGGATATATGAACAGCAACTGCGAGTCTGTGGATGAGACAGCGGACGCCAAACACTAGACATGGAAGGATGCGCGACTGTGGGGCTTGATATATACAGGGTAGCCAGCCGAGAAAGTCTGCCCACGGCTATGGCGAGCAAGCAAACTGCCTACTGACAATTCGCCTGCAGGGACAACGCCTCGTGCTCGGTGGCCTAGTGCTTGTTACGCACTCAATCCAGTTCGCGGGACATACCAGGGACCACCGCTCCACCACCACCACTGCATCGGATCCGCTCCGTTCCGTGGGATCTATCTATATCCCGGAACCGTTTGTCATGTTGCGGCACCACAACATTTGAACCAAACAACCGAGATGCGTAAGCCGCCAGTCCCACCATGCGCCTGCTCCACATACGGCCCCTCGACTAGCATCACCGTTGCTCTAAATCGACATCAGGCTGTTCCTCCGTGGCTCTTTATACTCCCATTCCGGTGCCAGAAAACATGATATTTCCCTCCCTCTGCTTCTGTTATTGTTGTTGTTGTTGTTGTTATTGTTGATGGTACTTGTCTCCCTGGTGGTGCTGGTGTTTCTCGAGCATGATTCTGAACGCCAGGTGGAGCTGCAGCGCAAGCGTTGCTGCTACTCATGGAGCTGGGCACTGATCATCCGGAGGAATAATCACAATAATTCACTCCACATGGGGCTTGTTTTCCTTTCCTTCCTTCCGTTCCTTCCTTCCTTCCTTTCGTTCCTTTCTTTCTTTCTTTCTTTCTTTCTTTCTGCCTCTCTGCCTTTATTCCTTTCCTACCCATATATTTTTCTGTTATATGTTTCTGTTAAGTGTTGCTTCTGTTATTCTTCTACCCCAGGCTTGTCTGTGCTGTGCTGTGCTGCAAGACTGTGTGTCTGAGTCCCCATTCCTTTGTAGTTCGGCGCCGTGTGTTTCATGTTCTCGTTGAATGGGTTCCCTTGATTCATGCTGCATCAGTAGCAAGTCCTCCCTTTCTTTACTTCTTTGGTGACCATCTGCATGTATGTATTTATGTATGAATGTATAGATATGTATTTGTTTGTAAGATTTTGTTGTCAGGATTGTGTACTGTGTGACGTTTATTGCAAAGTTCCACGTGTTCCTATTTTTTTTTTTTTTTTTTTTTTTTTTTTCTGTTTGTGAGAAACTCAATTCTTTTTAGATTTGAATGCCTTTGTTGTCATCAAAGTTTGATGGACTGTTTTGAAACTTTGCATCTGTGCTCATGTTGTCTTTGAATTTTTGTCTGTTGTTGTTACTTTGGTTCTTGTGTTAGTTTTATTGACATTTGATCTATTTTTAAAAATTTGACAACAACATAATAACATTCAATTTTTTGAAAGCTTTTTGAAATGTAAAGTTCTGTTTCTGTTCAGCATTATTTAAGATACAAATATATTAAAAAGTATATGTGTATAATACCTTTTTTTTGTCTATGAAATACCTGAGTTTTAAAAAAGACTATATTTCAAAAATCTCAAATGAAAAACTATACTAGTATTTATAAATGTAGAAATTGTTCAAAAATTGAACTAAGATAATATGACTATAAATGCATCAGGTTGCTTCAAAGAATATCAAGACATAACAGCAAAGTAATTCATGGTTTTAGTGCAAAAAAAAAAAAAAAAAAAAAAAAGAAGTCTTGAAAAAAAAGTTAAAAAACATATAAAAGATGAGAAAGTCAAAAAAATTTAAGTATCTTGAAAAGAAAAAAAAAGAAAAAGAAAAAGAAATTTAAGTTGTTTAGCAGTAAGTTGTTATGTACATTAATATTAAAATAATTTTGCAAGTGTAGACCCAAAAAGAAATAAATTATGTAGATTTAATAGAATTATTTTACAATATAAACAAATGTATTGATACCAAATCTTGCCATTTAAAATGGTTTTATAAAATTGAGTCACGTTAGTCTTCTAATTGAGCAAGAAAAGGTTTATTATTAGATTTTAAATATAGTTAAAAAGATACAAACAAATAAAAAACTAAACAATTATATGCTATTTTTAAAAATTAAAAATTACTATTAAAAAATTAATGACATAAGATGAAGAATAGATTTTAAAATGTTATAAAATCTATAAAATTTCACAATGTTTAAAGGACTAATATTAAAAAAATTATTAAAAAAATTAGAATTATTTTGAATAGTAGAAGATTTATTAAAAATATTTATAAGTTGAAACTGTTTGCACAATTCTAAGTATATTTAATATTTTATATATTATTATTAATTTTTTAATAAAAACTTATAATTAATCTTTAAAAAATATTAGGTAATTACTAAGTTTTTGATTTAATAATATTAAAATTTCAAAAATTAAAAGTTTAGCAAAGCTAAAGATATATTATTAGAAAGAAATAGCACAGTTCTTAGCAAAGGATATAGTAAGAAGCAAGTTGGAGTAAAATTTAGGTGATAAAAAACATACAAATAAGTAGTTTATAGTATTTTTTTTTTATTTTTTTATTTTTTAATAGTTTTGTTGATTATTTTATATTATAAACTTTTAAATTTGTTAATCTGACAAGTTTAGAAATTTACAAAATCTTTCAAAACCTAAAATAAATTTGAGATATAATTCCATCTTTAAAAGATTATTTCAACCAAATTGTGGTTGTGTTAGTAAAATGTGCCAAAGTTATAGGACATTTGTATATGATAATTTCTTAAGTTAGCATAGAAATTTGGCTATAAGACCTTTGTTTAAGATCTTAAAGAATGTTATAGTATAATGCAAGGAAATTCCAAACAACACCACCAAAAAAATTGTGGATTATCTTTGATATTTTTGAGGTGCCTATTGAATTCAAAAAAAAAGATTTGTAAGCATTTTAGAGGTGATTCCAAGATAGAAACGTAAACCAATAGATATTACTTGAAAATGACATTATTACTTCAATAAGAATAAGATAAGCATTGTACATAGACAATTAATAGTACCAGTATATGATATTCAACATAATGAAATTTACTTCTATCCTTAATCAAACTAATAAAAGCTAAACTCTTAAAGTATATAATTACCAAAATATAATATACCAAAATATATAATTACAGTAAAAATTCCATTCAACAATATTATATTTTTTCTTTAAATAAAATTTCAACTTTCAAATAAACAAATATTTAATGTATTCCATAGGTGTATGTATATGTATATATATATATATAAATAAACAAACCAACTGAATCTACAATCAACACGTGATGCACATTCCTACAAGCAAAAACTCTAGTTTTTAACCGACGACTGGGAATCCGAGAGGTGGAGAGAGAGAAGTGTGACAAAATCTTTCATGAATCTGCACACCAGCAACTGAGCAAGCAAACAAACAAAAAAAACAAAGAGGAGAATGAAGAAGAGGAGGAAGAGAAAGAAGAAGAAGACAGCGAAGGTTATTGTTGGGCAGAAATGCATGAGCACCGCGCATGATTGTGTCGCGCATGTTGGAGATCAATTCCCAGTGGTGATGCTGCTGCAGCATCTCGTAGTCAACAAGCAAGCTCCCCCTCTCTGCTTCTCGCAACTCTATGGTGCTGGTGCCGGTGTTGCTGCTGCTGCTGCAATTCTTCCTGTGATTCCTCGTTCGACTGACCCTGCCATGCTGTCTGTGGTCCTCTACGCTCACGCCTCCCCACAATTGCGCTGACCTACCTAGCAATCGCATCGTCGTTTCCTCTGCCATGACCTGCGGAGTCTCTGCCACTGCCCGTCTGTCGCCCAGTTGTTGCCGAATGCCCCGCTTAGCGCTGCGATGCACCGACACTTTTTAGGGTTTTTAATTTTTTTTTATGTTGCAGTGATGTTGAGTTTTTTTTGATGTTGGGCCATTGTTTTGTGGCGGAATAGTATGGTTCTGTCCATCTAGATCTTAGTACATGTTGTTATTTTACAAAAACAGGGTAAACTTGATGCTTAGATTAATTGTTGTGCCTTTGCATGGTAACTTAGGCTCTAACATTGTGAGTGTATGATAGACCTAATAGTTGTTATACATAAACACACATCATTCTACTCTTATTCACCACAATTTTATTGCTTCATGGATTGTGAGGTTGCTTTGTGGAACCATTGAGTTTCATAGAATTGTCATGTCTATTCTAATTTTTTATATGTTTTTAATTATCCATGATTTGTATTATTTCCTAAGAAACATGTCACAATTATTATTATTTCTATTTTGTTACATGTGAATTTCTACAAAAACTTGATTATTTTTTATTAGATTAGATAAAAATCAACTTTCTTGTTTGCATGTCATTTTATATTTTTTATTTTAAATATAAAAGTATTTTATTTGATCTATATAGTCTATAAACAAAGTCTTCTAAAAAGAAAACATATTAGGTAAATCTATTTGAATCTAAATATATTAATGGCAAAAATGACTTGTTGCAATAAAATAATCTTCCATAGTATCCAACATCTTAAACTTTAGGCTAATTTGTTTAAAAAGAATGGAATCTAATTTCAAAATTTTCTCATTTGTATGTATTTCCAAAGTCTAAGTAAAATAATTTTTTATTTTCATACATGTAAATAATATAATAAGTAGTTATATTTGAGTTGGTTTAGAATCTCAATACAATTATTGCTATCTTTTTGTACCAAATTAGCCACATAAGTATTGCCTCTATATGTACTCTATACTAAAATCAAGCATCTTTCTAATTTATATTGAAGTTGGAATTATATAAGATTCTTTATTTGGATTCACCTAAGTTTGGAGATTTAAGGATACTACTAAATAAATTATTTCCAATTTTATTTTATATATCATTAGATATGCTCTAATAGACTAATAATATCTTTTAGAATTGAACAAAATGTCTTCTACTACTACAAAAAAGTATTGATGGTTTCATCTATTTTTTTATTTAGCTTTAGATTATTGAATCATTTAAAAAATTCTAATAAAAACTTCTATAATATTGTCCTTCCTATTAGAATTAATAAATATACCATATTATACATGTTTGAATAGTACAATATCATAATATAGCATTTAAGATTGATTATCTACTTTACTTAGCATTGATATAATATACCACATGTTTTCTCTTGTTTAAATATATTAATAAAGAAATTGAAAGACAAGTATTAAAATATAGTTCTTTTCTATTTTATATAAGCATATTCAATCTTTGGTCTTACAAGATAATACATTATCTTTTATTATATTTTCTAAGTATCCTAGATATGAAGGAGTTAGATGGTTTTGAAATTCTTGTATTTTTATTTTAAGTTAAAATTCTCTATTAACTTCATCCATCTATACTAATATTAAATTTGATAATCTAAATATATTCTAAGTCTAATACAATTTATTTTTATACTTTCTTAGTGGTCTCTTTGGTTGTGTGTGCATGTTTATAAAAGAAAAAATAGATTTTGTTAAATAAACTTATTCTAACATCTTAATGAGACCAAAAAGATTTAAGATATAAAAAAGTAATTATTTTAGTCTATTTATTCTATATATAATTAAGAGCCAAAGTTCAAATAAAATTAGGCTATTAGTTGTTAAATACTATAATTTTTGTCATTATAAATTAATATAGAATGAATTATTAAATGCTAGATTTTTTAGATTGCAAAGCCCTAATAATCTATTTAGTTAATAATAGCTTTATCAAAATTTAATAATTAATAATACTAATATTTTTTTAATATTTATATTATATTTTTTATATTAATTTTTTTCTATCATAATCTTAATTTTATTAAATACTTTTAATAATCTTACATAAATAGACATAAAGATATATAGAAGTAGAAAAAAGATATTCTTTACGATTGTGGTTTTTTTTACCACATTTAGTTTGTTGAATACTAATAGTTCAATTACACTTCTTCTAATTAATTAAAAATATTAAATATTTTTAAATTAAAAAATAAATAAAAAGATATTCTTAAAAAATTACCAACTTTATTAGTTGTTGTCCATGATAAGCCAAATCTATTTAATTAGTGTGCTTTGTATATATTATCATACTTCCAATTTGTAGCTAACTTGGATTGGTTAATTATTTAACTTAAAGGGTGAATTAATTTGTAAAAGATGCCCATTGAGTTGGTTACATTTTTTTTCTCTTTCTTATGATTAATTTGCATATTGATTCAATGTTTGTTGTTTTATTTCTTGTGGTATTGTAATTGTATAAATGCAAGTTTTTATAACTTTTTGGATAACAAAATTGAAGAATTTTCCAATAGTATGTAAGTATAAAATTAGTTAATAATCTAGTTTTAAGTCTATTTTCATAATAAACTTTTTTTAATATAAAAATTATTTAATTTAATTAATTTTTATCTATATGAATATAAAATTTTATTATATATATATATATATAAAAATTGAAGATGAAATATTAAATTTTTTATAGATATAAATAAAAAAATTCTATAATATCTTATTGTATATTTTAGAAAAGTCTAATTTTAATAGTAAAAAGAATTATTTAGATATTATTGTTTAGTTAATCATTTCTTATTATAATATCATAAAATATAATAAAATATTTGATTATATTATATTACTTCTATAAATATCAATAGTAATTTTTTAAAATATTTTATTATATAATTTATATATTATATTAAAATAAGATAATACATTATCAATTGCCTAAAATTTTCTAATTGTTTTTATTGTCAAGAAACATAATAATTATTATTTTTTATATATGTAAAAATATATTCTATTAAATATTATTAAATTATATAAATATAATATTTTTTTAAAATATCAAAATTCTTTTTAAATATTCTATTCTAAATTTATTCCTTCTAAAAGCCTTTTTATTTATCATATCTTTATCTACAAAATCAAGTTTATCCATAGTTAGACACATTTATCAAAAAAATTACAACTTTCAATATCTCAATTGATTCTATATATTATTTATATAATATTAAATAAAATTTATAGTATATCTTTTGAGTTTAATTATATATTTAAATTTAGATTTTTAGTTATTTTAAAGATAAATTATCATTGATGAGAGTAAAAAAAATAAGAGGTTGATAAAGTTGACCAATACCAAGCATGAAATCTATATAGATAAGTATGTTGTTTTTTCAACCATAAATTGAGGCAACTTTAAAGAATCTCTATCTAGAGAGGATAATGGATAAGACAACAAAATCCATAAAGATAAATTCTAAAAAAATAAAAAAATAAAATTTAATTTCTTAGCTTCTAAAAATCAATGTAAAATTCCAATTAAAATATTTTTTTGTTCTTTTTAAATTTTGTAGACTTATATTACACTTCTTTATTCTATTCTTTTTCATTAGTTCTATTCAAGTTGTACTAAAAAGATATGTAGATTTGGCTCATCTTTGGAATATCTTTTATTATAAAAAAGAATACTTTAAAAGATATGGTTTATTCCTAATCAAAATCATAGATAGTTTCCATTTTAAAGAATCATATAAAGATCTAATAAATAAAGAATGTATTAGACTTTATATCTATCTTAGGATTTTTGTTGAAAAAAATTACATCATTTGATATTATATTTATTTACAAGTTATTCAATTTTTATGTTTATTTGTATATCTATTTTACTTTATATATATATTCTATTATATTTGAATTACTTTTCATCATGTATTAAAAACTTTATAAGTAATATAATTCTTATGTCCATATATTTTTGCCGTATACTATTATTTATTCTAACTTTTATATGTAAAATAAAAAAAAATGATAATAATCATATAATAAATATCATTATTATTATTTAAAAAAAATAAACACATGATTTCTTATACTTTTATAATTTTACAACTAATATTATTATTTTTTTTTATTAATATATTTAATCTTTAATTAAGATGTACAAAGAGAAATAATTAAGCAATAATGAATCTATAAGTTCTATTCTTGCATTAAAATAAAAAAACATAGACATTATTCTTAAAAAAAGTTTTATAATAAAGACATGATACATTTTTTTTCTAATCATTATTATTATTAAAATTATTGAAAGTAATAATTTGACTTTTTTAGCTTATAATTTTGAATTAATTAATTTTGATATATATATATATATATATATAATTATGTAATAAAAAACCAAAAATAAAAAAATCTCATGTTAATCTATTTTTACTCATTTAATTTGAATTTTATATATAAATCTTCTAAAATCATTTTTATCAAAATATTATATAAATTTTTATTATTCTATATATTATTAAATATATTATTCTAAAATATATCACATGTATTTGGTATTAACTTTATAGATATTAATTAATATAATATTCTAAAAATATTCCAATTTTCTACCAAATTAAAAAAAAGTGTATTATGCACATAATGTGTGAGTCATCAAATTGACTCATTAGTTGTTTTAGGATAAAAGAATGCATTTAGAGTGCCAAAACTACAATTGTAAGTAAGATGTGTTTATATGATGCTAAATGAAGGAACATAATATTAGTGAGAAAGAAATAGGAACTTAGTAAGTCTTGGAAGCAATTATCTTAGTTAATTTAGTATTTTTCTTAATTATAAGAATTAACATTTAGTTATTGAGACCAATGTCTACATTGGCCTTCTAAATTTATGTAATACTTATTAAATATATATAAATGTTACTTAATAAGTAGAAAAAGCATGAGAAAGATATTTCATGTCTTTTTAATTAAATTTATAGAAAATAGGATTTTTAGTTGATTTAAATTTATTTTATTATTTTTAAAAATCACCAAGGTAGAATAAAATAGTTTTAAATGGATATTATTATTTTAAAAATATTACAAGAATTTTTAGAATTTATTTAGAATTTATTTAGAATTTTTTAGGAATTTTTAGAACAATTTTGAAGATCTTGGTAAAAATGAGTTTTACTACCTTGGGAGCCATTATGAAGAATTGGAGTAAGATTTGAAGGCCGTAGAAGGTTCGTAGGCTAATTGGGTGTTTTTGAATACCATGGTGAAGTCAAAATTGCAAAATAAGGATTTTTATTAGTAGAAAATAGGAGGACCAGCAGCTAGTGTAGTCCTTGTAAGAAGGGAGGTGCACAAGTCCTATATGAGTTGTGGCACCTTGGATGTAGGTAGGAGGATAAGACTAAGGCCTCGTGGCCCCTCAAGGACATCCTTATTCACTTAGTGAGTCTTGGTGAGGTTTGAACTCATGATCTTTTAAACAAGTTATCCTTAAGATAAAAAATTTCCACTTCACTTTTCTATTATTTACCTTTTATCTTTGGATTGTCATAACTTATTCATAATAACTCGGAATTACATGTTCTTTATACCATTAGAAAGATAAAAAAATTATCTAAATAAAAATATATTTTTTTATTTTTTACTTTTTTATTTTATTAGGTGAAAACACAGTGAACAAATTGTGACATAGTTTGAATTGTGCACTTGTTTGAAATCATTTATTCCACTTGTTTTGTGGTTGTTATTTGTGATTTACTTGCTATTTACTTTCTCTCCTTCACACCACTAATTACAAGCAACTCTTAAGTGAGGCCATCTTGTAACTTAGGTTGAGGGATGAAAATTTACCCTCATACAATGTATTGATACATAATAGCTATCAGGAATTTAGTCATTTATATTAGTATGTATTGTAGGACATAATACCACCACAAGTATTAGATTTGGATTCTAAGTCTACTAAGGGATCTTGAAAGGGGGTCTTGGAGGTTCTTGATTTTTTATTTAAATTTCTTTGTATTAATTACTCCAAAACCCTTAAAGGACTCATCTTTCTCAAATTAAGCCTTTGGAGGAAGAGTTAGTATGTTGTCTCAAAGACACAAACTAAAAAAAGATATATAAATTGATAAAATTTGTGTCAAAGGAAAATAAAATATATATATATATATATATATATAAATTGAAATGGCTATTATCAAAGATTAAAAAATATAAATTTTTTAAAATTAAATTAGAAATAAAAAAATGACTTAACAAGAATAAAGAAGATTTCATTCTTGTTTGTATATATATTATCTATTTAAGAGCTATGTGATAGCATTCTATAGAACTTCTAACACATGTCTAATTTGTAAGATATGTGTCAAACTTACAAGACAAGTTTCTTATATGTATGCCACATACTGTTACGGACATAAGATTTATTCTAATAATTATTTAGTTAATATAGATTGATAGAAATAGGAAAAATAAATTAATTTAATAATATTTTATAAAAAAGCCTCCTAGAAGCTTGATAAACGTAGAATCTCTTTTATACATGTTTATAGGTGATTGATAGATTAGAAACTTGGCCAACAAGCTAGCTACATGTCACATATGTTGATAGCTTATGGAACAAGCTAGTCATATGTCGCACATGTTGGTAGCTTGTGGAACAAGCTAAGTATGTGGCATACATGTAAGAAACTTGTCTTACAAGTTTGATATGTATCTTGCAAATTAGACACATGTTGGAGATCTTATAGAATGCCGCCAAGTAGTTCTTAGATAGATAATATATATTGAGACAAGAATGAAGTCTTCTTTATTCTTGTCAATTCCTTTCTTGCTTCTAATTTAATTCAAGAGTCTCATATATTTTCTAGTCTTTGAAAATAGCCATTCCAATTTTTTTTTGAATATATATACTTTTTTATTTCTATCTTGTTATTTTCCTTTGACATAGTTTTTATTAACTTATGCATCTGTTTTAGTTTGTGTCCGTGACAGATTGATAAAAGTGAAGATTACAACATCAGAGCTTTATATTTTCTTATTTAAGAGTAGATTATTCATTTCTCTTGATAAGACATAAGCATATTAGAAGTTGTAGATTATCCACTTTTAAATTGATATTGTTCCTATAATTTTTTCTTTGTTCTTTGAATATTTTATTTTTTAGTGAAAATAGATACTTTTTACCTTTTTATTATAGTATCATAATAGAGCTTGCTAAAATGAAGAGTATAATGGCACAAATGTAAGAGCAAATGAGAGGATTAATACTTGCAATGCATCAATTGAATGTACCACCTCAAAAAGTAAGAAGATTAATAAGAAGTGAAGATATAAAGATGATTCGAGCTGCTTCAAGCCATACCACTTCACCTACGATTGAATACCATTCAAGCATCAAAGAACTAAATATTAGTTTGCTAGAGAAGTTTGATAGTACCAAATCTAAGTTTTGAAGATTCATCAATCAAGTACAATAGGCGATTGAACTTTAATCCCCAAACTATTCAATCCAAAGGTCATAAGTCAGATTTATTAGAATATTAAATCTCTTACTAAACAAAAAAAGACTCGTTGTTGTTAAGAAGGATTGTATTTATATTGTAGAGAACCTAAACATACTGCTCAATATTGTCCAAAAAAATGATGTAATTATAAAATGAGGAGTACGGCTATCAAAGAAGATAATATATTAAAAAACGAGTTTGTCCAACTACAATAGGGACCATATAGCTGGAATCTTGTACAACTCCTAATAAAAGTCCTATCCTTTCTTCAGAATCCTCTCCTTATTTTATAATAGATGTCTATTTGGGACCTAAAAATCACAAAGCCTCTGCCTTACTAGATTCAAGAGCCTCAACATGTTTTTTAAATAAAGAATTTGAAAAAAATCATAGAATACCTTCAGTACAAAAAACTAAATCCATACATGTAGAAATCATAGATAGTTGCCTATTATCTTTTGGAGATGTTATTCATGAAATCCTTCCTATAAATGTAACAATAGATGGTCATAATAGTTGTATAATCTTTAATATAATTAAATCTCCTTCTAATCCAATCATTTTAAATTTATCATGGCTAAAAAAATATAATCCTTGAATAGATTGGATTTTTCATAGACTTGATTTTTTTCAAAGCATTAATAAGAGTCTCGTAAATCAAATAACAAACTATAAGCCTAATATAATAAAATTTATACTTATAGACATAAAAGTTTTTATGAATGAAGCAAAAGAAAGATCATCTTTTCCTATTTATGCTACATCCATTTCTGATGGTAGAAGGACTTCAAGTAGCATTCCAAGCCAATATCAAGATTATCAAGATATTTTTCAGAAAAAGAATGCAGACATTCTTCCAAAGCATCGTCTATATGATTGCTCAATTAATTGAAAAGCAGATGGTGTAAGTCATAAAATACCAATTCATGAAATAACTATTATTTCAATTATTATTTAGATTACATTCTGATCTATTCTAAAAATATAGAAGAACATGAATTTTATGTTCATTGTGTATTACAAAAATTTAGACATGCAAGATTATATGCCAAGATGAAAAAGTGTGTATTTCACACTATTCAAGTTGACTTCTTTAGATCCATCATTTCAAATAATAGTCTCAAAATGGATCCAAAGAAAGTCCAAATAATCATGGATGAGATGTATAATATTTTTTGAGATTTGCCAATTACTATCAAATCTTTATCAAGAATTTTTTGCATGTTATAGCTCCACTAATACGCTTAGCTTGTAAGGACAAACTTGAGTAGAGCAAAGAAGTAGAAGCGACATTTGAGGCTTTGAAGACAGTTTTTATTTTTGTACCAATCTTGTATTGCATTGACTTTTCCAAGGTATTTTTTATCGAAACAAATGCATGAGACTTTGTTTTGAGGGAAATATTATCACAAATAGGAGTAGATGACAAATCCCACTTAATAGATTTTTATTCCAAGAAATTTTCTGCAATAGAAATTAACTACAAAATCCATAATAAAAAACTTCTTGTAATTGTAGATTCTTTTCAAAAATGGCATGACTATCTGGAAGGTGCTTCTAATCTAATCATCGTATATACGGATCACAAGAAATTCAAGTATTTCATGTCAATATGTGTGTTAAATTGTCGTCATGCTTGTTGGAGCATGTCTTTGTCAAGATTTGAGTTTATTATCACCTATTGGCTAAAAAAATAACAAGGTCTATTTGATGTCCTTTCTAGACGTTCTTATCTTAAACCAAAAGAAAGAGATTTGACTTTTGATTAAAAAAGAATGATCTTCTTGAAGTTGGAACAATTTCATCTTTGAGTAATGAAATCAATATTGGTTGTTGATTCAACTTTTGTCAAGCAAATCCAATCAAGTATGTCTTCAGACCCTCTTATCCATGAGATTAAGAATAATTCATTTAAGTCTTATGATACTTCCAAATTTGAGTTCAACAATGATCTAATTTATTTTGAAGGCTGTCTATATATTCAAAAAGGCATAGTATGACTACGGGCTCTAGAAGCTCGTTACAACCTCCCTACACCAGAACATTTTGGATATAATAAGACTTTGGAATTAATATCAAAAGATTTTTGGTGGCCTCAAATATGAAAGATTGTTAAAGAGTTTGTACAATCGTGTAATGTTTGTTCAAGATCAAAAATTCCTCATTATCAACCTTACAGACTTTTTCAATCATTACTTATACCAGAACAACCTTGGTCTTCTGTTTCTATGGATTTTATCACGGATCTTCCAAAGTCAAATTCATATGACTCTATGTTTGTGATTGTAGATCATTTTACTAAGATGGCACATTTTGTATTATATACAAAATCTATTACAGGTGAAAAAATAGCTAAATTCTTCCTTGATAATATCAATTGCTATCATAGATTACCAAGGGATATTATATCAGATAGAAGAATACAATTTGTATCAAGATTTTGGAGGATCCTTTTCAAAATATTGAAGGTAGATATAAAACTATCTTTAGCTTTCCATCCTTAAAATAATAGATAAATAAAATGAATATATCAAGTTTTGGAACAATATTTGAGATATACCATCAATTATCATCAAGATGATTAGACAACTCTTTTGCCATTGGCAAAGTTTATTTATAATAATTTGATACATTTGTCTATTTAATAAATTCTATTTTTTATAAATTATGGTTATCATCTATAATTTGATATTTTTGACTTTTTAAAAGCTGATAATCTTGTAGCAAAAGATTCGGCAAATCAGTTGTTAGAGCTACATGCAACAATAAAGGTATAATTAAAGAAAGTTCAAGAACGACAAAAGATGAATGCAAATGTCTATCATAAGGAACAACCTTGATTCCACATGGGCGATAAGGTATGGTTATTTCATCATAATATCAAGATTATTTGTTCTTGCGACAAGCTAGATTATCATAGGCTTGGACCTTTTTATAATTTGTGGAGAAATCAATCCAGTTGCTTATCAATTATGCCTACCAAAATCTACAAAGATCCATCATATATTCCGCATGTCACTACTTGAGCCATATAAGATAGTAGATATACAAGGAAGAAGACAAATGCCATTGCTTCCTATAGAAGTGCACAACAATGAAAAATTTGAGGTAGAAGAGATTTTAGATTCAAGGCGACATCAAAATCGACTGAAATATCTTGTACATTGACGTATGTATGATATTAATAAATGCACATGGGAGCCATCTAAGAATCTAGCAAACTCATCAGCAAAAGTCAATGTGTTTCATCAACGACATCCATCAAAATTAAGATAAAGAGTCAAAAATCTTTGCTATAAAACAAAACAGACGAGACATTACAACTACCTTCAAAGGGAATAAAAATAAAAATATGTGGCAAGCACAATTCAACATATTGTGGACTTTCTCAACATATAATCACCGCTCTTTGTAAAACTCGTTCCTAGAAGCTTATAAACGTGGAATCACTTTTATATATGTTTATAGGTAATTGGTAGGTTAGAAACTTGGCCAATAAGTTAGCCACGTGTTGCATATATTGGTAGCTTGTGGAACAAGCTAGCCATATATTACATATGTTAGTAGCTTATGGAATAAGTTAAATATGTGGCACACATACAGGAAACTTGTCTTACAAGTTTGACATGTGTCTTGCAAATTAAACATGTGTTGGAGGTCCTATAGAACACTACCACGTACTTCTTAGATAAATAGTATATATAGAGACAAGAATGAAGCCTTCTTCACTCTTGTCAGCTCTTTTTTTACTTCTAGTCTAGTTCAAGAGTCTCATATATTTTCTAGGCTTTGGCAATAGCTATTCCAATTTTTTCTTGAATATACATACTTCTTTATTTCTATCTTGTTATTTTCTTTTGACATAGTTTTTACTAACTTATGCATCTATTTTAGTTTGTGTCTTTGATACGTACTTAGCTTGTTCTACAAGCTACCAACATGTGTGACACGTGGCTAACTTGTTGGCCAAGTTTCTAACCTATCTATTATCAATAAATATGAATAAAGATGAAATCATGTCTATGAAGCTTCTAAAAATCTTTTTTTATAAGATATTATCAAATTAATTTATTTTTATATATTTCTACCTATCCATATTAATTAAATAATTATTGAAGTAAATCTTATATCCATGGCATTATCTCCTTTTTTAGGCATGAATTCCATAAAGAGCAATGATTACGTGTTGATAAAGTCTAAGATGTGCGGAATTATATTTGCTACATCTTTTGATTTTTATTTCCTTTGAAGATAGCTGATGATTCATTTCAATTATTCATAGTGTCCTATACTAAGGCAAGAAGATCATCTTAATATTTGATCATTATTGAGGCCTTCATAACTTCCTTCAAAAAAAATATTTGGAATACCATTAGGAGTAGTTTCTACCTTTAAAAGTATTACCAAACTTTGGAAGTTTTTTCTAAGGTCGTGATATCAAACATGTTATATTTCACCATCAATCCAAGCAAGAGCATGTCGTTCTTGAGGATCTTCATTTCTATTCTATCATCTTAAAAGTTGTAATAGTTGTAATGTTTTATTTGATAAATTAATAAATAATAGTTCTTGAGTTGAATTTGCTAGTTATTGATTTTTTATCTTTTTGGTACTAAAAAAATTCAAAAAAATAATAAATAATGGTATAAGATAAAATAAAATTTCTATCAAACTTGCTTTATTTTATAGCAAAGATTTTTTTAACTTTTTATATTGATTTTGATAGATATTATCAATAAAACGTATTGACTTTAGTTGATGCATTTGTTTAAGTCTTAGATGGCTCCCATGAGCATTCATTAATATCATATCCATGCCAATATATAAGAAATTTCAATTGATTTTGATGTTATCTTGAATCTAAGACCTCTTCCACCTCAAATTCTTGATTGTTATTCATTTCTATAGGAGGCAATGGCATTTCTCTTCTTTCTTATATATCCACTATTTTGTATGATTTGAATAGTGACATATAGAATATAAGATAGATTTTTATAGATTTTAGTAGTAATTGATAAGCAATTGGATTGATCTGTTCATAAATTAAAAATAGTCCAAGCCTACAATAATCTAGCTTATTACAAAGATGAATAGTCTTGATATTACAAGAAAGTAACCATATTTTATCGCCCATATAGAATTGAGGTTGTTTCTTGTAAAAGACATCTGTATTGATTTTTTGTTGTTCTTGAGCTTCTTTTAATTGTACCTTCATTATTGCATGTAGCTTTGACAATTGATTCACCAAATCTTTTGCTACAAGATTATCAATTTTTGAAAAGTCAAAAATATCAAGTTGTGGATGATAACCATAATTGGCAAAGAATAGAGTTTGTTGAATAGAAGAATGTATCAAATTATTGTAAATAAACCCTGCCAATAGCAAAAAAATTGTACAATTATTTTAGTGATAGTTGATAGTACACCTCAAATATTGTTCCAAAATTTGATTTATCTATTTTATTTGTCTATCAATTTGACGGTGGAAAGCTGAAGATAATTTTATATCTACTTTCAATATTTTGAAAATAGTTCTTTAAAATCTTGATATAAATTGTGTCCCTTTATTTGATATAATATCCCTTGATAATCTATAATAGCAATAGATATTATGAAAGAAGAATTTGGTTGTTTTTTTGTCTATAATAGATTTTATACATGTTACAAAATATGCCATCTTAGTAAAATGATCTATAATGACAAATATAGAATCATATGAATTTGAATTTGAAAGATCTATAATAAAATTCATAGAAAAAAAAAATCAAGATTATTTTAATATAGGTAATAATTAAAAAAATTTATAAAATTGATAATAAAGAGATTTTGATCTTGAACAAATATTATTCAATTGTACAAATTTTTTAATTGTCTTTTACATTTGATGTCACCAAAAATCTCTTAATATTAATTTCAAAGTCTTGTTATATTCAAAATATTTTGTTGTAAGAAAGTTATAACGAGCTTTAAAAGTATGTTATTGTGTGGCATGATCTTCTATCTATGAACATACTGGATATCTGGCTGTAAAAAATTTTCTTTCAACTTATTAGCAAGACTCCAATAAGTGATTTGTCTTTAATAAAAAAAAATAAAATAATACAAAGATATTACAAAAAAAAAAGTTACACTAATAAAATCTCTCTTGTATTCAAAATAGATTTGTACATGAAGTCTTGGCTCCTAAAGAATCCTTTTAGATTGTATAAAAGGCTCAAATTGCAATAATATCCTTCAATAGCTTATTCACCGATAAGAATTTATTTCTTTCCAAACTTTAGAATTTAATAATTTTTTATTTAACTATTTTATTTCTATAATTTTTTTTAAAGTATATATAATATTTTTAAGCTTTATTATAAAAAATAATCAATCATAAATTTATTTTTGATCGTTCAATATCTTAAAAATCCTAGCAGGTGTTTAAAACCTTAGTTTTAAGATATTTGAGTACTATTTTCTTCATATCTCACAAATCCAAAATTCTAATATTATAAAATTTTTATACATAAACATAAACACTCTTAAAAATTTTGAGCCAAAAATTTATGAAATTGCTTAAGATATAATTCAAAATATAACCATTAGTTAAACAAGGTCACTTACTGCCCTTAGCTTATAAGCACTAACTTCAACTTCCAATATCTCCTTCAATCTAGCTTCGATTTTATCAAGCTATGTACAAAAAATGTAGCCAAAAAAGTGTGCTTTTCAATCCTAATCATTGATCTTCTATTGCTTTTTGTATGTGCGATTTATATCCAAAAGAGTAATAGTAGGTACAATTTTGATATCTTAACTTTGAGCACCTATATCTCTTTCATAAAAAGTCCAAATTAGATAAAATTTATACCAAAACCATAGCCAAAAATCCAAACTTGCTGATTCTAGCCTTTGATATTTAAATTCCTTCAAAAAAAAACCTTGATCCCTAATAAGTCCTCTAGTAGCCTTCTTGAAGCCCATTGGACATGATTTTTAGCTAATAAGAATAGAAACTTCTATCATCCATCTCCATTCATTTACATAGATGGTCTAACTATTCTTTTTCATACTAAAAATTCCTTTCTAATTTTTTTTTTTAATAAGATTTATATAATATGTGTTCTAAATATCAAAATAAAAAAAATAAACAAGATCTCAAGGATCACCAATATCTAAAAAAGATGATTTAAGATATATAAAAGTTACTATCAATATAAAATCAACCTCAAAAGTTACCACTAAAAAAAATAAAAAATAAAAAATAAGATTGTATAAATCTCAATAATAGCCTTTTTATATAAATTATTTTTAAATTAACAACCTAACTATATTTTGTAATTTATAAAAATCCACTCATATGGCTCTCATTTAGCTCTATAGTAAATTATATATTAGATATATATATGTACAATATTTTCATATGGTAGCCAAATCAAAATACAATAATATTGTTGTATTATGTGTTGTCCTGTTTGAGAATGCACTGGGCACCTGGCTGTAGAAGATGAAGTTGCGGTTTATATATATCCAAGAATCCCTAACAAGTTTTGTCCATATAAGAAAAATATGATTTGAATATCAATACAAGGATGCTTAAGTCAATACAAAGTGCTTAAAAATATTCTTCTTCATAACTTCAATCACACATAAATCCCAATTGCTTTGTTACTTATCACAATCAAGCAACTTAGATTTTTTTTTGCAAGTTTTAATCTTAATAAGTGAATTTTAATAAGCTATAAATTTTAATCTGACTATCAATTTGATGTAAAATTTTGCATTCAAATGCAAATATAAGTCTTCTATATGCTTAGAAAATTTCAGCCCAATCCAACTTAAAAAATGTTAAAAATTAACCAAAAACCACACTAATATTACTTGGCTGCCAACTTGGAAGTTGATACAAATATCCCAGTAGAAATTTCTCCTTTTCCAACTTTTAACTTCAACAAAAAATTGGTGTATAGCTTGTCCTTCAAGTCTTTTAATACTATGCCAAATTTCACCTTGATTCAATTGATATATCTTTAGATATTATAGAAATCCTAAACAATCCTGAATTGCCAATTTCTAGTACCTCTTTGTACTAAAGATTACGTAAATCCCAATTTCACCATTAGATTGTTACAAATTTTTATTCAATCTTAGCACACTTAATCACCCACACACTTTCAAATTTTCAATTATAGATGTCACTTCAATTGCACAAAATAGCTAAAAGTGCTGATTCTAATTTTATTGCATAAAAACTTAACCTCCAGTACAAACCTTGACTTTAGATAGCAATTCCTAAGTCCTCCCAAATCCTATAGAAACAAATCTAATGTCTCTAGAACAAGCTTAAAGCTAACTATCCAATTCTAGTTGTTGATCTCCAAAGGCCCTGATAACTTGTCCTTGGTGGCCATTTTTGTAACTAGAAGTCTGATTTTGACCCTCTCCCATATATAATCGATCCTTAGATATCAATCCAACTTATTTTAAGGAGTTTTAAGCTTAACACTATCTTCAATTTAATCCTAGTATCAACCATATTAATTATTTATCTCTCCTATCTTATTTTTATTAAATTATGGCTTTTTAAAAATCATAAAAGATTTTTTTCAACCTAGAAGAAAAATTTAATAACTAACTTTTATCTATTAGCTATTAAAACAAGAAAATAATCTAAGAGGCTTTCATAAACCTTTTCTTAAGTATCTTGAGTTTCTATTGAACCAAGATAATTGAATATTAAGTAGAAATGATTCTTTTCTATATTTTTTATTATATAAATGTATTACAACATGACAACATAGTTGTGCTTCATCTTCTAGAACATATAAGCATCCTTCAAAATAAAATAGATTATTTTTAAACTTGAACTTTGAAGTATTATAAGACTTAAAAGAATTATTCTTAATATCATGAACAAGTGGATTTGAGGACATATTTAACTGTACTTGCTTGAAAAAAATTGAATTAATAGTCAATGTTGATTTTATTGCTGAAAGATGAAATTTCTTTGGCTTTAAGAAGATCATTCTTTATTGATCAAAAGCTACATCACTTTCTTTTGATGCAAAATAAGAATGTCTAGAAAGGATATTGGACAAATTTTGTTGTTTTCTTAGCCAATAAGTGATATTAAATTTGAATCTTAATAAAGATATACTATAATAAGTTTGATAATAATTCAACACGCATGTTGACATGAAGTATTTAAGATTCTCATAATCCATATATATAATAACTGAATTAAAAGTACCTTTTAGATAATAACGCCATTTTTTAAAAAAATCTACAATCACAAAAAAAAAATTATTATGGATTTTATAATTAATCTCTACTATTAAAAAAAATTTGGAATGAAAAGCTATTAGGTGGAATTTGTTATATGCTCTCATTTGTGACAATACCATGCCTAAGACAAAGTTTGATGCACCTTTTTTCATAAAAAATGCCTTAAAAAAGTAAACGCAATATAAGACTATTGTAAAAATAAAAGTTGTTTTCAAAGCTTCAAACAATGCTTCTATTTTTTTTATTCTATTCAAATTTGTCTTTATAAATTAAGCGTGTAAGTGAAGTTGCAACTTGAAAAAAAAAATTTATAAAAATTTGGTAGTAATTGGCAAATCTTAAAAAATATCACACATCTTCTATTATTCTTGAAATCTTCCAATTCATGATTGTTTGGACTTTCTTAGGATACATCTTGAGACTATTATTTAAAATGATGTATCCTAAGAAGTTAACTTAAGTAATATAAAATACACACTTTTTGATTTTGGCATATAATTCAAAATTTTAAATTTTTATAATACATGATAAATATATAATTTATTTTCTTTTATATTCTTAGAGTAGATTGAAAATATTATCTAGTTAACAAATAACAAAATTATCTAAAGATTCACAGAAAATATCATTTATGAGATGTTGAAAAGCAGTTGATACATTTCTAAGTCCAAAAGGCATAATATTATATTTAAAGTATTCATACCTTGTTTAAAATGCAATCTTTTATTCATCTCCTTCTCTAATGTGGACCAAGTTATATGCTCTTCCTAAATCTATTTTTATATAGATTTTAGCTTAATTTAATTGATCAAAAGTTTAAATATCAAAGATAGAGGATATTTATTTTTTATAATTATTTTATTGAGTCTTTGATAATCTACACATATTTGTAGTAATCTATCTTTTTTTTTTTCATAAACAAGATAAGAATTCTTATTAGATATTTTAAATGGTATATAAAATTTTTGATCAAATTTTTATTAATATATTTTTTGAATTCAACCAACTTATTTTGTAATAAATTGTAGATTGGTCCAAATGGATGTTAAGTGCCCTCTTTGAGATTAATTGAACAATCATATAAATGATGCTTTGAAAGAATATATATATATATATATATTTTAAAAAAACATCTTGATAATCTTAACATTGGCTTGGAATGCCACTTGAAGTCTTTCCACTATCAAAAATGGATATAGCATAAATAACAAAAGATGATTTTTTTTTTATTGCATACATAAAAGCTTTTGCATCTATAAGTACAAGTTTTATTATACTAAACTTATGGCTTTTCACTTGATTAATAAGATTCTTATTAATACTTTGAAAAAAATCAAGTCTATAAGAAATCTTATCTATTTAAAGATTATATTTTTTTAGCCATGATAAATCTAAAACAACTAGATTAAAGACAAATTTAATTATATTAAAGATTATGTAATTATAATGACCATCTATTGTTACATTTATAAGAAAGATTTCATAAATAACATTTCTAGCAAACAATAAATGATCATCTATGACCTCTACAAGTAGGAGTTTAATTTTTTGTACTAAAAGAATTCTATGACTTTTAACAAATTCTTCATCCAAAAAATATGTTGAGACTCTTGAATCTAGAAAAATAGAGGCTTTATAATTTTTAAATCTTAAACATACATCTATTATAAAAACAAGGATAAGATTCTGAGGAAAAAATAAGACCTTTACAAGAAGTTGTATAAGATTTCAATTGCACGGTGTCCTGTTGTAATTTGGCTACTATGTGAAAAAAATTATATATATAAATTTAATATACAATTTATTATATAACTAAATAAGAGCCATATTAATGGATTTTATTAGTTATCAAATGTGATTAGGTTATTAATTTAAAAATAATTTATATAAAAAAGCTATTATTGAGATTTATACAACCTCATTTTTTATTTTTTTTAGTGGTAACTTTTGAGGTTGATTTTATATTGATAGTAACTTTTATATATCTTAAATCATCTTTTTTAGATATTGGTGATCCTTGAGATCTTGTTTGTTTTTTTTATTTTGATGTTTCGAACACATATTATATAAATCTTATAAAAAAAAAGATTAGAAAGGAATTTTTAGTATGAAAAAGAATAGTTAGACCATCTATGTAAATGAATGGAGATGGATGATAGAAGTTTCTATTCCTATTAGCTAAAAATCATGCCCAATGGGCTTCAAGAAGGCTACTAGAGGACTTATTAGGGATCAAGGTTTTTTTTTGAAGGAATTTAAATATCAAAGGCTAGAATCAGCAAGTTTGGATTTTTGGCTATGGTTTTGGTATAAATTTTATCTAATTTGGACTTTTTATGAAAGAGATATAGGTGCTCAAAGTTAAGATATCAAAATTGTACCTACTATTATTCTTTTGGATATAAATCGCACATACAAAAAGCAATAGAAGATCAATGATTAGGATTGAAAAGCACACTTTTTTGGCTACATTTTTTGTACATAGCTTGATAAAATCGAAGCTAGATTGAAGGAGATATTGGAAGTTGAAGTTAGTGCTTATAAGCTAAGGGCAGTAAGTGACCTTGTTTAATTAATGGTTATATTTTGAATTATATCTTAAGCAATTTCATAAATTTTTGGCTCAAAATTTTTAAGAGTTTTTATGTTTATGTATAAAAATTTTATAATATTAGAATTTTGGATTTGTGAGATATGAAGAAAATGGTACTCAAATATCTTAAAACTAAGGTTTTAAACACCTGCTAGGATTTTTAAGATATTGAACGATCAAAAATAAATTTATAATTGATTATTTTTTATAATAAAGCTTAAAAATATTACATATATTTTAAAAAAATTATAAAAATAAAATAGTTAAATAAAAAATTATTGAATTCTAAAGTTTGGAAAGAAATAAATTCTTATCGGTGAATAAGCTATTGAAGGATATTATTGCAATTTGAGCCTTTTATACAAACTAAAAGGATTCTTTAGGAGCCAAGACTTCATGTACAAATCTATTTTGAATACAAGAGAGATTTTATTAGTGTAACTTTTTTTTTTTGTAATATCTTTGTATTATTTGTTTTTTTATTAAAGACAAATCTTTTATTGGAATCTTGCCAATAAATAGTAAGAAAATTTTTTACAGCCAAATATCTAATATATTTTCAAATAAAAGATCATGCTATACAAAAATGATTCCTATTATAGCTGGGCAAATTTATTTTCTGACATATTATCTTCTTTGACAGCCATTGTCATATTGTAATACGTTTATGTGGTAAAAACACAAACAAGAGTGATTTTCTATTTAATATTCAATCATCTTAATTAAATAGGAATTCAAGATACTTAAAAAATATTTTATAAAAGCCTCTTAGATTATTTTCTTATCTTAATAGCTAGTAGATAAAAGTTAGTTTTTAATTTTTTTCTTCTAGGTTGTAGAAATTTTTTTATTATTTTAAAAAAACCATAATTTAATAAAAATAGAATAGAAGAGATAAATAATTGGTATAGTTGATACTAGAATTAAGTTAAAGGTAGGATTGGGCTTAAAAATCTCTAAGATAGGTGTTAGACATGTAAAGTAGCAGGTTAGCAAAGAAATAAGAAAAAGATTACAAAACTAAAAATGATTTCAAAAACAAAGAACTGAATTGACAAGAACAAGGAACTAAATTAATATCAAAAAATACGGCAACACTTTGGATTGCTCCAAGACTTGTATTGACAAGACTGAGATGTACCTCGATGTTGCCTCCTATATATACTATAAGGCCTATGTCCTATTGAATTTTTTAAAAATATCTTAGAAGATTCTAAAAAATTGAGGCAAATTTGAAAAGACTAAAGAAGATTTTAGAAGATTTTAGAAGGTTATGGGAGATTTTAGAAGATTAAAGAAGATTCTAAAAGGTTTTAGAAGGCTGTAAAAGATTCTAAAGAAGATTCTAGAAGATTTTGGAAGATTTTAAAAAATAATAGAAGATGTTAGAAGACTATGGAAGGTTCTTGAAAACTACAAAAGGTTCTAGAATAAGGTGACTTGAAGTATATTTGTGAGATCACCTCCCTTTTTAACAACGAGTTTCATAAGAAGTCAAAGCAATTTGATCATTAAATCACATACGCAAGAAATCTAGAATTTGTCATAGTAGAGAAATAACATATTCTATCTTTTATTCATTAGTTACGAGTTCAATACAATCCTTGAGGTAGCATTGATGATTTCTAGATATTACTTGTGTTGTACCAATATCCCATCTAAAAATTTGCTCTTTATTACGACCTCAAAATATCCTTTAAATATAATTTTTGATCTACTTGGAATCACCTTTCTAACTTCAAAAAGTATTACCAAAGCTTGGGCATTTGAATTAAGATTTTTGTGATGAGGCTATATTTCTAAAGATTCCAAGCATAGCCTTACTTGAGGTTGAAATACTACTTCTTTGTCTTGCTCATGTTCTTCAAATCTAGTAAATTATAAGAGTTATAATGATTTATCAGTCACTTGTATGGCAGTAGAGTCTTCTAATTCTTGTTCTTGCAAATTCCTTGAAACGTAAAGATTTGACATAATAATTAATAAGCTTTTAATAGGATCTATTTTATCTTAGAAAAAATAACTATGTATAAATGAATGTCTTAGCATGGCTCTCTCTTTTTTATATTGGTTTTCTGCTGTTGGTAGAAAAATATCATTTAAAAGCCAAGAAATGTTGGTATCTACAAAAATCTTCAATGGCAATTGAATCTAGGTTTTCTAGAATATTATTGATGGAATTTATAAACTTTCTCAGATGCATTCTTAAGATTATTTGAAGGTTTCTATATTCTTTTGCTAACTCCATAGTCCTTTCAATCAACAAAATATTCCAATTGTCTATGTCTTATAGACAAATCTAATATTTCATCTACTTCGTATTCAAGCTCTTGATTGACTTCAACTAATACTTGATTGGTAATAGGTTTCTAAAAGCAAGGTATGGAAGACTGAATGAATGCGCATGCTACTTTGTAGTTTAAGATGGAAACTTAGTGAATTTATTTGGTGTAGAATCATAAATGGTTCAAGTCTTTACTAGTTTAATTTTCATGCTGGTTGATTTGTTTGTATATTTTGCCAAAGTAACTAGACACGATCTCCTATCTTGAACTTTGATGGTTCTTACAATGAATGTTTGCATAGTTTTTATATCACTCTTAAGTCATTTGCAGTTGGAATTTTAATTCTTCATAGATGGCCATCAAGTAGGTAGCTTGATTTTTTGCAGTAGGACTTTCCACATCTTTAATTTGGAATGGATCTGCTCTAGGATGGTATCCATAGCTTGAAAAGAATGGAATTTATTTTATCAAAGAATGTTCAATGTTATTATATATAAACTCAGTCAATCATAGGAGGTCCATCTAATCATCTTGTTGGTAATTTATATTATAACAAAGATATTGTTTTAAGATCTGATTCATATGTTTTGTTTGACCATTGGTTTGATGATGATAAGTTGATGAAAGATTAATCTTGACCTTCAAAAGTTGAAATAGTCCTCTCCAAAAATAATCTTCCCAAAAATAATCTTGTTGTACGTGATAAAATGTGCTATCTTATTAAGACAGTCTACCACCACAAAATTTGAATCTTTTCTAGTAAAAATTAAGAGGTCTATAATGAAATCTATGGATAACAATTGCCATGGGCCCTTGAGAACTAGAAGTAGTTGGAAAAGTCGATATCATTGGTGTCTTAGGACCTTTGCTTGAACACAAATTTTTCATGATTAGATGAATTCTTTCACTAATTTTCATATTTGAAGCTACCAATAATCTCTTGATATTAATTCTAAGATCTTTTTGAAGCAAAAATATCCAGCATCTAGAAGATCATGCTATGCTTGAAGAATCTAAAGTCTGGTAGGCCCAGAAGAAACATACAAAAGATCCTTGAAATATAACAATTTGTCCTCAAACTTAAAATTATTCTTCTCTTCCACTTCTGTATTTTTTAAACATTATTGAATGCTATCTATAAATGGATTTGTCTTCATTGCTGTCTAGATTTTTTATCTTGAGAGCTATATCTATACAAGTAAATATTGTCAATGTCCTCAACTGCAAATTAGATGGCTTCAATATGATTGATTTTTATTGATCCAATATAATGTCTCCTATTTTTGAGAGAAGATGTGACCATTGAGAAAAGGCATCTAGTTTCCCTTGAAGTTTTTTTGGATGATATGTAATCACAAAATTAAATCAAGATAATGATATACTCTATCATTCTTGATGGCAATTCAAAACTTGATTACTCATAAAATATTCCAAGTTTTGTGATCAATATATACCATAATCTTGTGTTGAGCCCTGTTTAGTAAATGGCGCCACTTTTCAAAAGAATTAACAATTGCCAATAGTTCTTTATAGTAGATCTCATAATTAATTTCTACAGCTGAAATTTTTTGAAAGCGGAATGCTATTGGATGTAATTGACCATCATTACTAGTTTGAGAGAGTACACATTTAAGTGCAAAATTTGAAGCATCTGTTTCCAAAATAAATAGTTTTTTTTGAATCTCTATGAATAAATATAACTGTTGAAGTGGAGGATTTCTTCAACTTCTTCAATACTTCTTCAGCTTTGTCATTCCAAATAAATTTTTTCTTGCTTATAAATCATATTATTAGGGCCACAATATTAGAATAATTTTTAATAAATATTCTATAAAAATTTACAAATCTCAAGAAACATTATATATTTTTGATTGATGATGATTGTTTCTACTCTATAATAGTTTGTATCTTCTTTGGATCCATAGAAATTTCATTTTTTGAATCAATATATTCCAAAAACATAAATGATGGTTGATAGAAAGAACACTTCTCTAATTTGGCATATAATCTATTTTCCCATAGTTTTTCCAATACCATATGTATATGATATTTATGTTTTTATTCATTCTTAGAAAAGATCAAGATATCATTCAAGTAAATGATTATAAAATCATCTAGGTATTCTTGCAAGATATCATTCAAGTAAATGACTATAAAATCATCTAGGTATTCTTGCAAGATATCATTCATCTTATGTTGAAAGATTGCAGATGCATTTATAAGTCCAAAAGGTATAATATTATATTCAAAATGTCCATACCTCGTACAAAATATTATCTTCTTTTGATCTCTTTTTTTGATCCTCATTAGATTATGGGTGCTTTTCAAATCAATCTTTGTAAAAATCTTTGCTTGTCCTAATTGTTCCAATAATCTTGAGATTAATAGTAATGGATAGCAATTTTTTATAATTATCTTGTTTAGACCTCACTAATCAATACATATATATAAAGAACCATTGTTCTTCTTTGCAAATAAAATAGAAGCTCCTGCAAGTGATTTTAAATGTCTAATGAAATTTTTGGCTAGATTTTTATTAATAAATTATTACAAGGTTGTAAGCTCCATTTATGAAATATTATAAATTGGACCAAATAGAGATTGAGTCATATCTTATAATTTGATTGTACAACCATAAAGATGGTATTCTGATAATATGTCTATTTTTTTTTTTTTTAAATACGTCTTGAAGGTCATGGTATTGACTAGGAATATCTTGCTTCACTTGCTCCATTGGATCTTTCTTTGGGATAGCATATAATGTGAATGTAGCTCTTTCTTTTGTTGCTTGCATAAATGCTTTTGCTCCAAGAAATGAAATAGTACCTCATTTCTTCTTTTGATATTTGAATCTTGAAAAAATATTTTACAAACTCCAATCAATATCAAGATTATATAATTCAAATCAAAGGAGTTCAATGATAATAGGGTTTGTTGGATATCAAATAATGTTAAAAACAATGTGTAATATTTCATCTCCTAGTACCACTTTCAATGGTTAGATTTCTTCAATAACATCTCCTAATGCAAGGTTTTGTCTATCAATGACTTCAACAAGTGCAAGATGGCTCTTCTTTATAAGTACTAAGTTGTACTAGGTTATAAAATCTTTATTTATAAAGCATGTTGAGGCTCTAATATCTAAAAGGACTTTAATAAAATCTCTTATCTTAAAGTTCTTATATGTATTAGAAGTATAAAACAAGACATTGGATTTGAAGGTAGGAAGAGATTTTTTTCTAATACTTTAGATTTGCAAGTATCCAATTGCAAAGTCCGTATTATAGCTGAATGTCTCTGTTTTTTGACCTCTCTAATTCAAATATTATACCTCGTGCCTTAAATTCTCTAGACTTATTTAAACAATTTGTTACCTTGTGATTAGGTCTTTCATAATATAAACATAAATTTTTTAACTGACATCTAGTTTTTTTTGTTGATATTAATGGCTTGAATTGGATTGCATCAATTTGTATAGATTTAGAATATGTTGATGGCTTCTCCAATATTCTTAAAGATATAATACACATACCTTGATAGATATTAGTAAAAATTGATTGTCTCTTTTATCGTAACTCAAATAGGCAATTGTCACAAGTAATAGCTTGAAATATGAGTTCTTCTAAACTTTTAACTTTTGGCATTGTGATCAATAAATTCTTCACATCATCTTTTAAGCCATAACAAAATCGAGTCATAAAAGTCTTATCATTTTAATTAAGATCACAAGTAAGTTGTTGAAATTTTGTGGCATAAATCACAACTAAATATTGCCTTTGTCGTAGGTTTTGAATCTTCATTTTTGCCACCCTCTCTTGATTACTATTTCCAAATGCAGGAGTAAATCTTTCCATAAAAGCTTCCAAATTATATAAGATTGGAGAATTCTTTTCTAATAATAGATCAAATTATGATCGAATACTTCTTGATATAAGAGTGCTTACAAAAGCAACTTGAATAAATTCATCCATATAACAAGAAGGATATAGTTGTAAATAAAGTCATACTTGTTGCACAAACCCTCAAAAGTTGGATCTTGTTCCATCAAATTTATTAGGCATACTAGCCTTTGGCTCCTTAATAATAACCTTTGGAGATTCTATAGAGGTTATGTGCATAGCTTGTCTACCACCTACTTCCTTCAATCAAATAATCTCTTGTTACAAACTATGAATCTTTTGTTTAGTTTCTTTGGATACTTGCTCTATTTCTGGTTGTTTTTTTGGATTATAAAGGAATACCATTTCTTTTCATACAATATCCAAAAGAGCTTGAAGATTTGCAAGAGTTGCCACTCTATTCTCTATTTGTAAAGATGTACCTCTATTAACTTCATCTACTTCTATATTGACAAACAAAAAATTAAAAAGCTGTTAGTATAGTATTTTCTATACTAAAAAAGAATATTTTTAAATAATATTAATTTAGAAGAGAATAATCTTCAACTTCTAAAATATAATGATATATCCTAAAAAAAGAATAATCCATTCTTTTCAAAAAAAGATCAAATTGCAATAAGTAAACATATCAATTTAAAGGAAGATAATCCATATTCCTCTAAAATACAATAGTATCTTCAAAAAGAGGGATAATCTACTTTCTATCAAGAAATCAAAGCTTTGATATGATTATTTAGACAATCTTTTCAAAGTGTCAAAGATGTAAGCTAGCAAGTTAGCAAAGAAACAAGAAAAAGATTATAGAATTAGAATGATTTCAAGAACAAAGAATTGGATTGATAAGAATAACGGACTAAATTGATATCAAGAAACAAAGCAACACTTTGGATTGTTCCAAGACTTATATTAGCAAGATTAAGGTATACCTTGATCTTGTCTTCTATTTATATTACAAGGCCTATATCTTATTAAACCTTCTAAGAGTATCTTAAAAGATTTTAAAAGACTAAGGAAGATTTTAGAAGACTGAGGTAAGTTCAAGAAGACTAAAGAAGATTCTAAAAGATTTTAATAGGCTATGGGAGGTTTTAGAAGACTAAAGAAGATTTTAGAAGATTTTAGAATGTTATAGAAGATTTTGAAGAAGATTTTAGAAGCTTCTAGAAGATTCTAGAAAATTATGGAAGATTTTAAAAGACTACGAAAGATTCTAAAAAACTACAAAAGGTTTTAGAATGTGGTAATTTGAAGTAGGTCCATGACAATAGGTTGGATTGATACTCGGAGGTTGATCATTTGCGGAATAGAATCAAAATTAGACCTCCAGCCACTAAAATGGCTACTAAGGACAAAGTATGTAGTCATTTAGAAATCAGTGATTAGATTTTGAGAGCTAACTTCAAATTTATTTTAAAAGCATAAGATTCATTTTTATAGGTTTTAGGATGAATTTGCAATCATTGTTCAAAGTCAGGATTTATATTGGTGATTTGAATTTTATATAATAAAATTAGGGCTAGTATTCTCAACTAATTTGTATAATGCATATAACATCTATAATTAAAAAATTATTAGTATATGGATGATTGGATGTGCTATGAGTGTATGAAATTTTGTAATAATATAATAGTGCAGTTAGGAGATATTTGATCATTAGTACAAGGAGATACCAGAAGTTGCCAATTTTGAGTTATTTAGGATTTTTGCGAAATCTAAAGATCTATTAGATAAAATAAAGAGAAATTTAATATAATCTTAGAAAACTTAGAGATCAAGCTATACACCAATTTTAAGCTGAAATTAAGAATTGGAGAAGGAAAAATCACTATTGGAACATCTATATCAACTTCAAGTTGGTTGCTAAGTAATATCAGTGCTGTTTGTGGACGTTTTCTTTATAATTTGTTAGGTGGATTGGATTAAAATTTTCTAAGCTTATAAAAGACTTATAATAGTATTTATATATAAAATTTTATATTAAATAGATAATTAAATTAAGAATTATAATTTGCTAAAATTCATTGATTAGGATTAGCACTTGTAAAGAAAAATTGAAGTTGCCTAATTGTGAAAGTAATAAGACAATCACAATTTGTATATGATTGAGATTATTAAAAAGAATATTTTTGAATACTTTGTATTAGCTTTAAATACTTTTGAATTGAGATTCAAATAATATTCTTCTTATATAGATAAAACCTATTAGGATTTCTTGTGTACTTATAAAACACAACTTCATCTTCTACAGGCAGGTGCCTAGTGCATTCTCAAATAAGACAACAAGTAATATCATACCATATTCTTTATTTGATAGTTGCATTATTTTTTTAAAGAATGTTGAGTAGTGTGCTTAGGTTCTCTATAATATAAATACAATCCTTCTTGACAACAATGAGTCTTTTTTTATTTAGTAAGAAGTTTAAAACATACCACATCAAATTGCATGTCTTCTACTTTTGAATGTATATATTGAAAAGACATTGGTATTGCTATTATATTATAATAATGTTGAGGCTTCCTTATACAATTCTTAGATTAAAGATTAAAAAGCCAATTGTCATATTTCACAACAAAATCAATTGCTTGACTTAATGTTTGAAGATTAAATAAGTTGAGTATCAATTTTCTTACCTCATATTGTAATCCATAGAAAAATTGGCTGATAAGTACAATATCATTTCACTTGATATCAGTTGCTAATTGTCAAAATTATAAAATATATAATATCATTAATCAATTGTCTTATTATAAGATATGGATCTTGTTGGTTGCAATAAAAATTATATCATATTTTTTATATATAGATCAAAACTCTGCTAAAAATGCCTCTAAATTATCTAATATTGGATCACGTTGTTCAAAGAAAGATAAAAACCATAATAAAACAAAACCTGAAAGTAGTGTTCCAATAAACTTGACTTGTGATCCTTGAATTAGATAACTCTGTAGTTGAAGTTCAATCACTAGTTGTATTTGATTGATGAATATTTGAAACTTAGATCTTATGCTATCAAACTTCTCAAGCAAATTAATTTTTGATATCTTGATATTTGAATGGTGTTCCATCATAGATTCAATAGTATGGCTTGGTATAGATATTGAAGGAGTCCCAATCATCTCTATATCTTCACTTCTTACTAATTTTGTTGCTCATTGTTGTGGTACATTGAATTAATACATTACAAGGAATAATTCTTTCATTTGCTCTTATATTTGTGCCATTGTATTTTTTATTTTAGCAAGCTCTGCCATAATAATATAATAAAAAGAAAGGTATCTACTCTTATTTAAAAAATATAGAATAAAATATTTAAAAAAATTTTAAAAATTTTAAAAAAAATCTAAGAACAATATTAGTTTAGAAGTGGATAATCTACAACTTCTAATATACTTATGTCTAATCAAGAAAAAGGAATAATCCACTTTTAATCAAAAAAAGACAAAGCTCTGATATTATATCTTCATTCTTATCAATTTGTTAAGGATACAAATTGAAAGAAGATGCATAAATCAATGAAATCTATATCAAAAGAAAATGACAAAATCAAAATAAGAAAGTATATATATTCAAGAAGAAATTGGAATGGCTATTGCTAGAGAGTAAAAAATATAAAGACTCTTGAACTAGATTGGAAGCAAAAAAAGAATTGACAAGAATAAAAAAGGCTTCATTCTTGTCTCTATATATATTATCCATCTAAGAGCTACATGGTGGCATTCTATAGGACCTCCAATACGTGTCTAATTTGCAAGATATAAGTCAAACTTATAAAATAAGTTTTTTATATGTGTGCCACATATTTAGCTTCTTCCACAAGTTGCCAACATCTGCAATACGAGACTAATTTATTGTCTAAGTTTTTAATCTATCAATCACCTATAAACATGAATAAAGATGAAATTGCATCTATGAAGCTTTTAGAAAGCTTCTTTTTAAGATATTATCAAATTAACCTACTTTTATATGTTTCTACCTATCTATATTAACTAGATAATTGTTAGAGTGAATCTTATGTCTATGATATATTGTGGCTTCTCTCTTTATAAAATAATATACTTTTATGATATTAATATGTGGCTTGATTTATATGTTTGTTATAAAGTTTTATACTTCTTTTAAAAAAAAATTTATATAATATTAGTAAAGGCCTAATTGGCCTTAATTTTACTAAATATCTCTATATATTTGGAATTACTTCTAATTTTTTATTTTGATAGTGAATATATGTAATTGTTCTACCTATTTTTTAATTATAATAGATATTGAGCTATAATTCAATCTATATTTTGATTTGTACTTTGTGGCATGTTTTCTAGCATTGTTACTTATACCTTGGAGATGTATATTCATTATCACAAGTATGTTAGTGCATGCGTAGTTTATATAGATTCCAAATAATACAATATCTTATACACATAATGTATTAGCACACAACAAATGGCTTAAAGGATTTATCAATCATCTTTATTTAAAGCATAGATTGGGATTTTTTACAAATATTATTCATTAAATCTTAAATTCTATTAATTTATAAAATAATTCAATTATTTTTTATAAAACTTGCCTATAAAAATAAAAAATAATATAATAAATATCTATACTATTTAAGTGAATAGAAATAAATAGAAATAAATATAAATATATTAGATAAATAATATTTTTTTTATGAAATATTAAAAAAACTTATTAGATTAGAATTAGATCTTTAGATTCTTCTAGTTATATCACATGACTATTAAAACTTGTTTTATGAGTTTTTTACTTTTAGAAATCTACATTGGAAGCAACTTACTACGTAGATATTTAGGCCACAATTCTTTTTGTCTTTTAGAAGCTTTTACTAGGCCTTTTTTATAATTAATATATATAATGGTAAAACTAAGGCCATCTTCTATCTTGTCAACATTTTTTTTGTATTCTTGTCTTGGTTTAAGACTCTTTAATTCTTTATATTTGATAATAGTCATTTTAGTTTGTTTCTATTGTATATATTTATCTCTCTTTTATTTAATTTTTTTTTTAATAACACATGAATTTTTCTTCAAATATTTTTTTAGATTTATATTCTTGATATCTATAGATCTATTAGATCTAAGTTTAGTTGATCAAACATGTACAACAATTGGTATTATAAAAATATTAATCTTTTTTTTGAAAGCTATTTATTATATATGTATGCTTCAAATATATTTGTATATTTTTTTAATTATATTTTTTTATCAATTAATATCTTTATTTATTTAAAAATATATTATATTTTAATATTATTAGTATTAAAATTATTATTTTATATATTATATATTAAACATCATTTTTCTTTTAATTATAACTTTCTATCAATATTTTCTTATTTTCACTTTGATAATTATGTTATATTTATATTTTTCTAAATTAAAGTAATATGTTATTATGTGTATTATTATTACAAAAGAAATTAATTATTATTTCTTCTCAATTTGATGTTACACTTATGAATGTCTATTATTATTTTGTATTGTCTTAGTAATCTTTTGTTATTAATTTGAATTTAATATTTGGTAATTTCTTAGTCAATGCTCCGAACTTTTTATGATTTTTTTATGATTTAAAATTTTGTATGTTTTTTTACCATAGTTTGTAGATCTGCCAATTAAGTGTGATTGTTTGTGTATTTCTTAATAAATTTTTCTTCAACTAGAATATTTTGGACCTATAAATGAGTTGCAACAAGCTACTACTTCTGTTCTTTTCTGCTTATGCTTTGTATATATTTCCTTATATTATTTTGTCAAATTTCCCTTCCCTTCTATATTGCACAATTGTAAAGTCTTTAAATGTTGTGGTTTAATTTTAACAACTAGTTTTATAAATCTCTAGTTGATGTTAAATCTCTTGTATTAGGTATAATCTTGAATCAAATGTCTTTTTATTTCACTTTCTTTTCTTTCTCTTTTTCTCCTCTCTTTTATAAAAAAAATTAAAATAACTATTACATATTTGAATAAAAAGATTATTTATTTTTAAATTTTATTATAGTCTATCTTAGTTTCTTAAGATTTTTCTTTCAATGACAAGTTTGTATATTTGCTTGCAAAACCATGGAGGACCATTTTGCTAAAAAAAAAAAAAAAAAAAAAAAAAAAAATTAATAAGATTAAATATTTTACTTTTGCACTTTATACATTTTCATCATAGCTTTTTTTTTATTTGCATTCAAAAACTTGATGGTACCAATGTTTAATGATAGATCTAAATATAAAATTTGTTTTCTATTTCTTCTAATATACTAGCTCCAATTTTTTTCACATTAGTCAACATCTAAAAAAATCTTAAACTAGATTCTAAAAACTAAATCCAAGGATTAAGACTAAGAATTAATTTAAAAAGTAATTTTCTCATAAATAAATAAATTATCTTGATGTGTTACAACAATACGCTCCTACATAGTCTTTTAATACTTTTAAGTTAACTATCACACATGTAATATAATTAAAGTGGCTCCTAGATCAATAACATTGTACTTCACAAAAGATTAACCCTTGCCCTCTATTTCACCTCTCCTAACCTCTTACTAGTTCTTGGTTCACTTGAAAAACAAATTATTTTAATGTACAAAAAATCCATGGTGTAATTTTTTAATTTAAAACTTATATATATATATATATATATATATATATGTAAGAAATAAAAATTTTAAGTATTCTTTACATATTTTTTGGGCATCCTTATTTAATGGTATATTGACTAATTAAATCAATATATCATTAATTTTTATTAGTTTTTGACAAGTGATGATCTTATATGTATTTGTTAAATCTTTTAGATGTTATGAAATAAATTAAGCTAATACGGTTTTAAAAACATATTAAAATATTTTAAATGATTTTATGTTATTAATATTGAAAAAATGATCATATCATCTAATGCATAATATATAATATAATTGTAAAGAATATATCAAAGAAAAAGAAGGTTCAATCAATAATCAAAATTTCATCATTGCATTCCCAAAAAAGTCATCTAAATGAATGTGAACTCATGAAACAACATGGAATTCACACTGCAAATGAAGGCTTTGCCATTGATGGAGGATGGGCAGTATGAAGGTTTTTAATCCACCACAAGGGTCTGCAGATCTAGTCATTTCACTTGAAACACACATCCAGTCAGCATGCAATGAAGGCTAGTCTATTGGTGGTCTCCCACATGGAATGAATTTATATATATAATAACCCCAAGTGATGAGTGCCTTTTTTCTTTTCTTTTTTTCTTTTTTTTTTCCCCACTCAAATGGGATATACCATTGCTTGGATCAAATGAGTGTCTGTGAGAACAATGAGTGTGTGTTGTTTGATAAAGAAGAACACATCTTTCATCCAAACCCCTTCCACTTTTGGACAACAGAGGGATTGAGAAGAACACAATTTGCTGTTTTATATAAGAGGACAATATTTTTTTTGAAGAATTTTTAGTTCAAATCTAAATTGGTATAAGATAACGGTGGTTTGAAGAAAGGTGCATGGTTAATTCTAGATGTTTTTTAGACTTTTGATGCTCAGGTAGAGTATGGAGGAACAACTATACAAGGCTCAATATATTGTACTCCACATTTCTGCATTAAGGCTTTGTTTTCAAATGCCAAAGAAATTTCATTCTGGATGGCAATATTGTGATGATTTTGTTTGTAGGTACAATTTTAATCAATGAATTGACATTAAATTTAGAATGTGATTACAATGTCAATATTAAATTGAATATAGGATTTTGATGCCTCAATACATATAGTGTCCAATTTTAAGTGGTTTGATTTGCATCAAAGATTATAAAGCAGTAATACATATATTTGGACAAAAATGCAATGCTATAAGCTACAAAAAAATAAAATGTATTGTGGTAAAAATTGAGATGATTGAACATTCTAAACAATTTTAATAAATTTACAGTTTTTTTTTTTTAAAAAAGATTGCAACTAAGGATCTTCTTAACAAGAAAAGTAGTGTTGGAAGGTCTTTACATGCATATCAACCCAAAAATATGTATATATATATATATATATATATAAAGCATCAAGTAATAAAATTATTGCACAAGAGTTGTATATGATACTTTCTATTGATTAAAGATTACCAATGCTTAAACCAATGGCAAATAAACTTTGATTGGAAATCCTTATGATTTAATGCAATTGTTCCTTCGGTATTGCCACCTTAACCATTTGCATATGAAATATGTAAAAAAAAGTTCAAATTATGGTATGTGACATAGATTATAATAAATAGCATGCCTCATTAATTATGTATGAAAGTTCCATTGAAGTCAAACAACAGAACCTGTTGTTTGATAACCACACTACAAATTATGAAATCAATTATTGAAGATTGTATTTTCAATATTTGATGCTCTAAGAATTTAATATCAATAAAAAGAACATGCAATTTTTTTTACATTTACTAATTATTACATTTCATTATATATATTTATATTTATATTTATGTAGTTTTAAAAATAAATAAATGAGGCTTTGATTGAAATAACTCAGATTGTAAAATCCAAATCATAAATATTATCATAAGAAATTTTAAATCTAATATATATATATATATATATATATATGCACACATACACACAATCACATTTTTAGACATGCAATTATTTAAAAATTATTAATGAAAAAATTAAAATGGGGCAATATTTTCCACAATAATATATAAAATATTCCACGTCGATGACACGTGGCCCACTCAACAAGGGTGTAAACAAACCTACACGGCGTGAGTGAGTTAACGATGAGCTGAAGAAGGGTAGGCCCTGTTGCAGGCAGGATCTTGTTGCTGGTGCTCACTTTTCGGTTTCAAGGAGAGCAATGGAATCCAACAGCAGCAAGACCATGCGGAAGCGACATGAGCTCTTGTGACGGTGCGCACATTTTGATTAAAGGATCAACAGGCATTGGTGATGCAGACTCGGCCCCACGACGACCTTGAGTGACACGAAGTTGCAGCATTAAGTGTCAATTTTATAGATCGAATGTATGCGGGAGGGGTTTCATAAGAAATGGAAGGTGATTAGAGTATTCGATTGGTTTCAGGTAGTTCAAGTATGCAAAAGGAGTGAGGAAATTTTATATCCGACTCTTCGGTAAGACTGGAGATTCTGTTTTGCGGAACTGTCGTGGATCGGAGAACTCGTAGGAAATTCTTACTTCCTGTGGCAATTTTTTCTGTGCAGAAGATTCGATTAGTTACCTCGTACTGAATGGAAAATTGAAATGAATCACTGTCCTTGTGTTGCAGACACTGGCTGCTTTTGGAACCATTCGAAGGAACATGCTAATTCCAGCGAGTTCGAGAACTGTCCCTCTGCATGTTATCATGCATTCTGACTTCGTCTTTCCACGCCGATTGGCATCTGATGAATTTCTTGGAGTACATTTCATGGAGAGCCAAGTTAAAGATACATCAGAGCTGGCATCTCTTGTATCAGATTGATTACATTATGTGGTTTCCCAGTGTCCTCGTTCATGAGGATCGATGTTGTATATTCAGCTGTGTTTCAGGAACTCCTTGTCGAAGTTTAAGTGTCGGTCGTTTAGGAGTTAGCTATGGCTGTATGGCTCTCTTGATTCATCTTTATGTCTTCTCAAGAACTCGCTACAGTCTCGTGGGAATTAGATTTCTAGTGTGGTTGCTTTGTGTGCATTTCAAATTGAGGTCATCTTTCCCTCACCATCCAACGAAGTTCGTCTCCACTGGTAGAAATCAGAGCTAAGATGACGTTGCAAATCTTGCAAGTTCGAAGAGACGGGATGTGCAATTGCCTCTACCTTCAATCACCTAGGCTGTTGCGTCAGTGCCTATAGTTTTGCACGAATTCATTTAGTTGCGGATTAGTTGTGCCTTGGATAATGAGCTAGCAACTCCCTTTGACCTCAATTTTTGTTGTCATGAGATTGAGGGCATATTTTCGGTAAATTCGACTTCCGAACTGTTGAATTTGATGTGTCTATGTGATGCCATCGGTTCCGCACGATGCACATACCACGAGTTCCTATCGTAGGTCAAATTTATGCAAGTTGATTAGAACGGCACTTGTTTTCTTCGAAAAAGGGTCCAGAATGTTGCTCTGCATGGCAGCACTCCTTCCAGCGGTTAGTTTCAAATTTTGCGGCGACAGTTCCCTCGTTTGCTGTATCATGCGGATTCGAATGTCATTTGACGTGCCCTTTTCTCTTCCTACGATTTTCATTTATTCTCTCGAAAATTGTAGCTAGTTCTAAAGTCCGACAAAGTGCCCATTGACAAATGCCAAATGTATAATTCACGACCAGAGGAATCCAGCGGACTATGAAACAGTGCTTCGTGATTTCAAAACGTTATGTACCTCTCCCATTCACGAAACAGCTGCGTCATCAATTCCTAGTGTTTGATAATCGGCGCGACCAAGTCATTTGCAGTCCTGAAAAAAGTAATGAATGTCTGTGTTATGAACTGCATATTCGTGCGGCCTGGACTGCCACAGCGATCACATCGTGTGTGCAGAGTTTCCACATGAGTTGCTACTGGTCTACATCTTGATGGCTGCTGTATACGGCAAGGAAGTTGCATCAATTTCACGGAGCTTCATTGAAGTGACTGGACCCGGTGTGACCTTTTCTACCGTAGAGATGCTTTGGCCAAAGTTCAGGTATGCTTGCTGATACATCTCGAGATGTTTACTGACCTCCCCTATTTATTCCCATGCCATTTGTCTCTCTGATTCAATGAAACCCTAAAGATTCGTGTTCAGTTGGTTGCGTATTTCTTGCTAGAGATTGAGCTCGCGACCTTTTCTCCAAATTGCCGTCACCCCGAAGATTGCAGGTGTTTCACTGTACTGGATTACTATCAGCAAGCTCGGAACTCACATGCCAGTCCATGTAAAAAAGGCATGGGAGTTCCGCGGCAGCAAGGGATTGCTGCCGATTGATTGGGGTACCGGACTGCACATCATCTGTGCACATGTTGATTGAACGTCAGGAACGATGTACACTTGGCGGTAGAAGATGCAACCATGAATTCAGTGCCGCCGTCGCATCCCATCATACAATAATCGACTTCCCATCGAAGCGGCCATCCTGACACTGAAAGACGACCGAGTGTCTCTGTTGATTGTCATTGGAGCGGTCAATGTTGCTGATTCTAGTACAGTTTGTCTGTCTCATTCAGGTTAGTTGTCTCCACACTCTACACTTTGTTCTTGGTCTTTTTTGTTAGTCACAAAAGCAACGCTGACATGGATTTTTCGGTGAAAGCAGCTGAGGTGGTCTACCAGACAACTGAATTGCACGAGGGTTAGTGTGTTGGTCATATTATAATGAATACGTCTAGTTAATCACATTGCACGACAACTTTCGTACGTCTAGTGGATGGTGTCTTAGGAAGCTCAACAGAATTATCATGTGTACAAAATTTGAAGGGATACTGAGTTAAGCAGCTGCGGCTGCAATGCGCTGCAACCAAGCAATCAGAAAATTGGAGAAAGATCCAAGGACGTACATTACTGACGAAATCTACTCAAAGCTAGGTGGGCAAAGCGTAAGGAAAGTGGTAACCAAAAGCAGAACTTTCCTGAGAGAATTCCTCGCTTCATGGATTCACTCAGACATCAACTGCCGACGCCATCAGTTATGTTTGTTTCTTCTGAAGGCTGTATGTGCTCAGACGGATCCGAGCAGTCCCATGGATCAGTTGCTACATTTTCAAACGTAGCATCTACGGCTAGATTCGGTCATGCTCTCGGAACCTAAACTTAAAGTGTCATGTGTTCCAAGTCGATGCATAATCGCAGCATTCGACAAATTCCGGCGGTTCCTATTAACGACAATCCAAAAGCAACCTTAGGGTTTGGAGGGAGAGTGTTGGACGCATTGTAGCAACCGACTACATCAGTAGCTGCAGAAGTCAAGAAGCTATGGAACAACCGGCAGATTGTGTGAAGAGCCAAAACAAGTTCCACCCTGCAGCTGGGCCCATGATGTTGAAACTCATGACACCATTGCTTAGCCAGTAATTCTCCCCGCTTTGCTCCTACAACTTTACCTCCTCCCTGTCTCGACGCCATTGTCTTCAACGACAACCATCCCCCACCAGCCCTCTGAGCTCGGAGTCAGCACAGCATCTCCACCAGGTGAGGAGGTTTGTGACCTTCAGTTGACTACCTGGATTTCATTCGTATTAAATTAGGGTTGACCTATTCACACTCAATATCTCGTGTGATGCTATTTGCACCACAAATATCTCTGGTTGAGATTCTACTCACACTAATTCTACTGGTGATGCTAAATATCTTTGCTGACGCATTGACTGATTTCCAGTGTCACGCAAATTAGTTATTGGGCTTTGAAAGATATTGGGTACGGTTCTTCACCTTTGTATGGCTAGTTATGAAGTGTATATCCATCAAAAGAAAAAAAGAAAAAAAAAGAACTTGAGTCATAAAGATAACGTTTTACAACAATGATTTTTCACTTTTTGTTTTTAATGAGTAAAAACAGTTTTGAAAAAGTATAATATAAATCATGCAATAAAAATTTCAATTAATAACAATGGCAACAAGAATGTTGATATTGTATTTATACTCTTGAAAAGATAGGTTTTATTCATTAAGTAAAATAGTTAATTTCACGGCGGGGGGAGGGGGAGGGGGGGAGGTTAATAGAAGCTACTGAAAGTGCCAATAACATTAAATGAAATTTGTTATTAAAACAGAGATTATTTCTTAAAATTTTCAAAAACAATAAATGTACATGTATTGAAAACTTAATTCAAAACAAAATTTCTTGATCATCTTTTTGGTTTCTTAAGGTGGAAATATTATCTTCTGCTTTATTAAAAGAAAATATTGAAAAAATTTGAATAAATTAGATTACTTATATATTCTTAGTGCATTTGGGTGCAACCAACTATGTAAGTTTAACTCTAATCTATTTGTGAGCGTGATCATAAACAGAAAACAGTAGAACAAATAGTATTTTCTTATAATAGTAAACGAATTGCTTCGTAAAAAGAAGTACATACTAAATAAGTACGATGCTTAACCTGGATGCTCATTTGCTGCTTTTCCCATCATTTGTAACCACAAATTTATCAAAAGTTTATTTTACACTATGAGAAAAGCACCATCTCATTTTATTCTTTCTCCTCCTATTCATTAAAACATGATTTACATAGCTTCTTTTGCTTCTCACAGCATTAAAGCAAAGAGAACCACAGGATGTACCAAATAGGATAAAATGAAAAAAGGTACAGAAAAACTATACTTCCATGATTGAACCATGACTTTTTGACTTTTCAAATTTCCTAAAGTAGAAAAGCTTGATGTAATGTGAATACAATGTCCCTCGCAACCAAACTAAAATTAGAAACTTGAACCGTACGATTCTTTAAACGAAATGTTCATATGAATTGTATATTTTGTCAGTAAAAAATAAATCTCGCATCAAAACTTGCATTTCTTTTATTTATAAATATACATGTACATAAATTTTCAAAAAACATCACAGTGATTCTTACCATTTGACTCAAGCGATACAAACTAAATGTAAATAAGTTTACATTTTCAATCCTTCAAGAAGTGGTAATGTAGCCATTCACATGATCTCTTTTTTCGCAAAGTGAATGGGGTCACCATTAAAGACAAAACCACAACCTCAGTTACACGTCACCGTGACTTCAAGTCTAGCTGGCCTTGCCAGCGTGGATCGAATCACTTCACAACCGTGCTGCTCGCCACCTAGCTGGTGATGACTAGGATGGCGCCCAACCACACCTCCACCTCATGGGCGGTGCCCCCACGTTGACTTAGCACTGCTTAGAATCTTCTATGCAATTATCCTCACGATGCACAATTATCATTCAACGCGAGGCACTCATCCATCACCGGATGAAACATTCTCTTGGAAGACATTGTCCGATGAAATGTTGGGATGAGTTCTGTACCCTACGTGCGTCAGCATATACGAATAATATTATCACTTATAACACTGCTTATTTAAATATACTAAAGGATTTCCTTGAAAGCCAATAAGCTATATGCTAAGGATTGCTGTCACTGCCTGTGTCCACATAAGTTTTTGAGTACAAAATGACATGGATGAGATTTCTTCATTTCTATAGAGCTATTTTAAAGTATTTGAAATTTTTAGTTCACAGCTTTTGTACTAAAAGCTCACCAACAAGTTTGCTTTAAGACTTTAGTAGGTAATTCATTCTACGTTTTCAAGTGATACATTGACTTAAAGAAGGTTTGAAGTTGGTGCTGGAGATTTCTATCATTATTAATATTATTAATACTTTATTGTAACTTGCATGTGTTATTGTTAAGCAGAATTAACATTTCAGTGTTTTCTACTTTCTAATTTTACTCTCCTGCTGTGAGGCTCATTGCATGTAACTTATGTGTTGAATATTCAAATGAGGCTAATTTTGAAATTAATAAAAATAATGAAAAAGAAAATAGAAATTAATAAAAATAATGAAAAAGAAAAAAGAAAATCATGAATGCATTATACTAACACATCAAATTTCATATAATAAGGATAATTCAAGCTTTATTTTATAAAAAATGATATATAATAATAATAATAATAATAATGTAGGTATTATTAAGTTATTTTTTTATTAAAATAAGTGGTTAAACAAATCTTTCAAATTCATAAAATTAATAAAATTATTTACTTCAAAAATTTATATTTTAAAAATCTAAACTGAGAATTTTTATTAACCTTTGTAAGAACCATAGAAGTAATCAAAGCTTGATTTGATGGATCAGGTTGTGAATAATTAGTATTTAACAAATGTAATAGGTATTAGAATTATGCCAATTTGAGAAATAAATAATAAAATAAAATTGAATTATATATTCTAATCCAAAAAATTAATAATTTTTAACTATGATAATCAAAATATTATTTTTAGTCTTAACCAAGTCAATTATTAGATGTAATATAGTAGAGATATAATACACCTAAGCAAAAAAATAATAATGTATTATAACTTGGATGACTAATCTAATCAAGATAGGTATTTAAGTCATTTCTAAGGTCTAAATTATTTTTAAATTAAGTACAATCTTCTTATATATAAAATTGGCTATTTTAGAAGACATGTTTTTATTTAGTATTTTGATTTCTAACAAAAATTGTGGTGTGTTTAGTAACCACTGAACATCTTAGTTATTTGCATATTAGATTTGGTTGTATAGGCTTATGCAATCCTAATTTCATTTAATGAATAATTTTTTAAGAAAAGTTGAGATTGACTTGAATATTATTGTCCTTAAAGAGGTATTTTTTAATTATTAAAACTGATAAAAACTTCAACAAACACTATAATAATTTGATGCATTTTTTGTCACAAAGAGTCTACATCTAAGAATTTATATAAATATGTATATCAATTTAAGTTACTTGCATAGAACTTTTATATTTAAATTATTATTCAAAACTTAGTATCTTTTCTACCATTATGTCTTACATTGATCTAGTAGTTTATAAAGGTACTTATCTTTAGAAATATAATAAAATCCATTTATTATAAATATAATTATATTCTTTCTTGATAAATTAAAAGAAGATAAATAAACAAAAAATTTAAAGATGGATTTTATTTTTTAAAGTTAAAATCATTATTATGTAATTTTTTAATAAATATACTAAGAAATTAAAATTAAAATACATATATACCTTTGCAATTAAATTATATAAATATTTATTTTAAAACCATAACATTGTTTAAAATCATAACCTTATTACTTGAATATATATATATATATATATATATATGAATAAGATATGCATGTATAACATAAGTTTGAGGTGTTTTAAATCCATTTCACTATTACTTAGATACATACAAGAAGAAGATATATATATATATATATATATAACATATCTTTGAAGTATTTTGAAATCATTTTATCATTACTTGGATATATACACAAAGAAGATGTACATGTAAAGCATGTCTTAAAGGTATTTTGAAATGATAGCACTATTACTTAAATACATACAAGAATATGTTGTATATGTCTAACATGTCTTTTGGATATTTTGAACCTCAAACCACATCAATACAATAATTTTGATCTTATAAACCACAACAAGACAAAGTTTTGTTTTCATGCATTAAATAAACATTGATCACAAAGCATATTTCACAATTAATCTTTTAACTTAAAAAGTGCTTAAAGAAACTATATATATATATATATATATATATATATATATATATGTATATATACACACACACAAACATATCCACATATATATATGGATATGTTTATAATATTTTTTTAATGCATAATGATTCTTAGATGATCTAAGATTCAAAAAAAGAAATTAAATTTTTTATTTTATAATAATAGATTTAAATAAAAAATAATCTTGATTTTATATTTTTAAAATAAAGGTGTAAATTTTGGTATATATTAAAATAAAATAAAAATAAAATAAAATAAATAATACCTTTGGTATAATAATTTATCTATAAAAAATAAAAATAAAAATAAAATATTAAAAGTAAATTAAATAGTAATTTATTAATTAATAAGTTTATAATTTTATTTTAATAAAATTTCATATAATGAATAAAACCAACAAGATTTGTATTATATATAGAAATTTATCACTAATAAAAACTTTGATATATAAATATATTTTTAGAATAAAGTAACTTTATTATTTATACTAAATAATTATAAATAAACAAAATCATCTTAACTATAGCAAATTTTAAAAAAAACCAAATATATGGATAAAAAATAAATATATAATAATATTTACTATATGAATTAAACTTTTTAAAAAATTATATATAGATTTTATCTAATATATATATATATATATATATATATATATATAGTATAAATTTATATATAGATATTTTAAAAGTTAGTATTAATGATTATAAAGAAGTATTTAAGGACTCATTAATTATATTTAAAACAAAGAGATATTGTGTATTATTTTTTGAAAATTTCTTATAGCAAGATGATGATAGATTAATATCTAAATGCTTTAATAAAAAATTATGAGAGCAAAAAATATATTAAATTTTTTTGTAATATTCAAGGATTTATTTAACTATATGTAAGAATAAATAAAAAATCACTGCATTAAAATTTTAAAAAAAATCTTAATATCTATATAAAAAAAAAAAGTTTGTCAAATTTTTGTTTATAAAATAGTTATAAATATTATTTATAAATTCCAATAAATATCTTTAAAATCTATTGGTACAAGACAAACATATATTTTTCATAGTATTTATGTAATTTATAAACAGACATAAGTATATATATGGTCTAAAAACTTAAACTATTAAATAACTTGGTATAGTTTTTTTTTTTTTTTTTTTTTTTTTTTTCCTAAATCCTAAGATTAAACATGTAGTTATATATATGTGTGTGTGTGTGTGCACCTGTGTGTGATTATGTGTGTGTACCCATGTGGTTCATGTATATGTGCATACATATGTGTTTTAGAAAATTATTAAAGTAATTAAATAAAAATAAATAAAAAAATAATCTACATAAATTATTATATAGAAATTATCTTTGTATCGGAACATAATGTTGCAAGTATATCAAAAATATTTTTTTAGCTACTAGTTTATACAAAGCATTGAAACAAAAAAAAAAATCTTGGTAAAGTAGTCTTATACCAAGATAATTATAATTAGACAACAGCTACATTTTTATTTAAATTGAATTATGAATCAACCAAAGCATTCTATAATTTTAAAACTTCCATTAGATTGTAATTTGGACTAACACATCATAACTAATGTGTTATAATTTTGAAGGACATATTTTTATTTTAAAATACTATCTTACAAGTAATTAGAAAGTAGTTGGAGATGTTATGGAATTGTCAATAGTAGTAGATAGCAAAACAATTATATTGGGGAACTTAATAAGGTATAAAATAAGCTATTGCATATGCAGATCTTTTAATTAGAATTAAAGTATTATTTTGCCTTCAAGAAACTTATCAATTATGTACAAAATAATATGAGATAAATTAATCTAGAAATCAAATCAACAATCTTAACTATAAATAAATTAGTAAAATTAAAAAAACAAAATACAAATAATAAACATCATGATTCAATTTTAAATCTAAAAAAATCATTGCATGCACAAGTAGGTTCTAAAAAAGCTATTGCTAATATTTTAGACACATTATTAATAAGATTTGAAACAATTTTTAGAAAAATATTCAATTCCATTCAAATTCAACATATAAAGAAGGTTCGGTGCCGTGCGGCAGTCTGCGTCAGTTGGCATTAATTTGTGTCTTGGCCGGAATCTAGACAATGCAGAACTGGTGTGCAGTAGTCGCCGAATAAGCACAATTGAGAATTGACGTCGAGTAGTTGTTATCCACATGGGGCTGATTGAAGCTTGGTGTCCTTTCACAAAACATGACATGGACACTTGGCATAGTGTAGAAGCCACCACCTGTCCACGCTTTTTATAACGTTACAGTAGCCGGGTTTGGCTTTTCTCCCAAATGCTCACAAAACCCACCCGTCGAAGCAAGAGATGGCCATCGCAGACTGCCACCTTTGGGTCACTATCCTGAAACGAGAAGGTGTTTGATTGAAATGAGGGTTCGCGGGGATTTGGCAGATGGCATACTCATAGCCCTCAGTAACTTGGCACAACCTCACGCGTTGACTGCAACCCAAACCCAGTCAAAATTCAGCTAGCAGGTGTTTGCTGTAATAGTAGCCTTAGACAGGATGCTTTGCGTAAACTATGGTATGTTGTAATCATTTTTATATGTGACACACAAATAAGCATGCACCCAGCTCATGGATAACACACCCTAGTCAGTTAGCCTCACCAGTCAGTGCCGGCTTCGGTTTGCAAGCGCACCGCACAGGTACACAGCAACCCAGATTCGATTTTTCCTGTCCAGCCTAATGCGAAGTTGGCAGTCGATTTGCTGGCAACTGCTGCGGATTCTGGGATTCAACACCCGCGGTGGGTTCAACACATAGCTTGTCGATGTAAGCAAGCGCATCGGCGGCTGTGCACTATGGAGCACGAGTACCAAGAGGGCATGAATAATACCATGCTTAGATGTTTAGGTGATTTGGTGCTCCGTCCCACGCGGTTTGTTCTTGGGAGCTGTGGCGCCAGTGGAGCACCCCACGCAAGGTGGTCGCTCCCAGCTCTTGCTTGCTTGCTTCCGCGCTGCTCTAGAACCGTGCAAGATCATCGCTCCGCAGATGATCAGTGGGAATCGCACTCTATCGTCACAGGCGTGATCCGCCCACGGTTATCTCCGCGCACCCTGGCACATGTTTTCCTCCGATCGGCAGCTCTGAAATGCGTCACAATCCGCGACTTCCGATTGCGCATCCCAGCATGTGCAGGTGCTTGACAATAGAGATTTGCGGCGTTAATGAGCACTTGTTGACACTTCAAAGGCCCGCTCATCGTCGTCTTGTCTCCGACCTTGAAGACCGTCACGCCGTCGATGGCCCGCCCAAGAGAACGCGTTTGGGAACGTGTTCCCCTTTGAGAACTCTGGATGGGAACATTTCATAGAAGAGTTCAGCGAAAACAATTTTATTGCAGTGCCACTTTTTTCATCGGGACATCTGATAGTGACTTTTGAAATGTGATGCATTGTTATTTTCACTTTTGAACTATTTCCATTTTTATACTAATGTGTGTATATATATATATATATATATATATAATTTTTTGGAGTTCTTAAAAAAATCTTAAAATAAAAAAACTAAAATTTCTACATTACTTTTAACAACAATCATTCATCTACGAATTTAAAATAAATAACTTATCACCATAAAATCTAATACACAACTCATGTAATTTTTACTATTAATTTTAACTTTTGATATTAATCTATCTAAGAATTTATTTTTCAAAATCTGAAGTGTAGAATTATTAAGTGTAACCTAATTTAACTGGCACAAAACAAAAACATCTATATTTGTTTTGAAATTTTAAATAATATATTTTTGTACTAAAATAATAAAAATAAAAATAAACAAGGATGATAATAATAAAATAAATAAATAAATAAATAAAAAATTGTACAATATGCAATCTAAAAATTCAAAAATCTTATAAAAATTTGATTAAAGAAATTTCTGTTCTTTGTTTATTTGGTAATATATACTAGTTGTTACAATAAGTTAAATGAACTTTATATTTACCAATACAAAATAAATATAATATTAATAGAAATTATTAGCTATTATATCTATTAAGCTTTCATATGATATAATGTGTTTCAAACAATAATATTTTAAGAAGATTTTCTTTGTAGAGCTTGGCATATATATTTCACAAAATTATATTAATCATTAAAAAAATATACAATAAGATAATTTATTGTTATAATTTTTTAATTAGATATAAAAATTAATAAAATTATCAATCTTTTATCAAACTTTATTAAAAACTTATATTATAGATGAAATATTTTTAGTTTATATGATAAGAAACAAATTAATATACAATATTTTAAAAATGAGACTAAAATATTATCCAATCTTGATTAAGAAGTCTTATTAAGAAGCTTTTTTAAAAGCTTCTTTGATAATTTGGATAACAAATCTTGTTCAAAATTACATCTAAATAATTTCTTTTAATAAATTAGTTAGTGATATATTATAACCTTTAGTTTAAATATTAGTCTTTAAGGAGTGTATACAAAAACATGACTGAAGTCATTTTGAATCTTATTTAATATTTTTTTAACCTGACTTTTTTATATAGTCTTTAATTTTAAAAATCTTGATAATATCAATTTAGAGATTATATTGTGATTTCAACTATAAACATTTTTCATTTTTTTTTAAAAAATTAAAAAAAAAATTTAATTCAATTTTTTTTTTTAGAACAAATATGTTCTTTTATAATTTAAATATTTTATTTTATATTTATCACAAATATAATATATATATTTTTTTTTACAATCATATATACATCTATACAATATTAAATAAATTAGCATAATAAATATAGATATTTTAGATGTTTAATAATATTCCAAAGTGCAATGCATGTATATTTTGTGACAGACTTTTACAAAATATAATTTTTACAATACTTGTAACAACTAAAGTTACATAAATATAAATATATATATATATATATATATATATATATTTATATTTATATATAATTATATATCTAAACTAATATAATTTACTTATTTTATTTTATTTTATTAATTAATAATATTTATTTATGCATATTATTGATTTTTTATTAAAAGAAAAAAATTGAAGTCTATCAATCTTTAATATCATAGACTTATTATAGTAATTTATATATAAATTTACAACTTAATGCTAAAATATATTTTTAAAAAAACTTGATAAAAGATACACCAAGTTTTATAATAGGAATAATTATTTAATTATATTAATTATTAACAAATAATATATAATATTTGTTCAAGTTTTAAAATAATAATAATATGATTATTTTTTATTTTAAATATCAATGAAATAAAATTAAAATTCTTTTAAAATAGTAAAATTTTTTTAAGATATAAAATATATATTTTTAGTTATATAAATGAAATCATGTTTTTTTGTAGACAAATAAGGTCATCACCTTCTATACACAAAGTTTGATAAATAAAATAAATGCTGGTATAAGTCTTGTATTATACAAAGATTTAAAAAGATAATCTTTGGTGAAGAAATATATATAGTTTATCTAAATATTTTTAAAAATAAGCTATTGATGAGAATTAGGATTTATAAATAAATAAAGTTTGCTATGCTATATAATTAAGTATCTTATCTTTAGCAAAATAAAATTTTTTTAGATTCATAAATCTTAAAATTAAGGTGATAATTTTAATTTTAAACAAGTATCTAATTAAAAAACATAAAAATTTATATGCTATTGATCACATACATTGAAACATATAAAAGATTTTTTTTTTTGTTTTTTTTTATTCAATTGACTTAATTTATATGGCTTTTTATTTTTATTTATTTATTTATTTATATATATATATATATATATATATCCAATAGATGTATACATGTATTAAAGAAAAATAGATTGTTAGGATTAGACATATAATAGTTATCATATTGTAATATAAAGAAAGGTAGTAAAAAAATTACTAATATAAATAATGTCCCTATAATATAATCATGTAGTACCTAGAATCTATATATATATAGACAATCAAGAATAAAGATGTATTTGAAAAAATAAAACCTTGATGCACACAATAATATTTCTTCATTATTATAAAAAAACATAAAATAATATGAAATTATCACCTTCAAGCTAAAAGCTAATATAAAAAAATTATATATAAAATCATGAAAATAATTTTGTGGATAAATGTCTTTTTACTTTCATTACAAAGGTGCACATTGTAATGGTAGTGGTGTATGTAAGAAAAAGAGGTGAAGTGTTTTGATGTGTAACTTGGAAGTAGATTAGAAAGCGCCACATTTAACATAGTGTTACAATTCATTGCAAACTATTTTTCAAAATGTTATAGAAATTTGAAAAGTTTAAATCATAGAAATAAAAAGTACATGTTTAAACCACATTTGTTATTTACTTGCTTGCTTTTTTAATCTCCAATCTTCTCTCATTTCCAATCAATACATAAGATATTACAAGAAGTAGAATCTTGTGCTTGGACTTTCCAATTTGGTCTTTATCTTTAATGTCCCCAATGATGGTTATTCTTCTTTCTATGTAGACTAAGAAAGCACCGACCAAGCATCAAAGCTGGTAGAGGAAATTTCATTAGGTTGTGCCATCTTGAACCTATCCAAGTTATGCTTAAGCTAAAGAAAATGTGGCAAGACTCACATTTAAAAATGTGCCACACAAAAGTAGAAGAAGAAGCCAAAGAAGAAGAAGAAGAATATATAAGACAAAGAAAGAAGAAGAAAGGAGCTAGCATGATAGCAATAGGAGGGAAAGAGTGGATATTATGTAGCACAAGAAAAGATCAAGATTAGAAATAGAATATGAATACACAAACCTTTCTTCATATTATTGAATATATAAAACATAATATAGAGCAAAGGAATATAAAAAATAGAACTAGAGAGTGGTAGAAATTTATATCTATAATATACTTCTTGATAATAAAAAATCAATGTCTAATTAATTAAATTAAAAATCTAAATATGTGAAAGTATAGTATTATATATGACCACATATATTTGAATATCTAACATTCTTCCCTAAAAATATATGAATTAAATAATCCAAAGACAAAATTCTAATAACTTCTAATAAACAAAAAAGGTCAGCACTACTAATGCCTTGGTTAAGAAATCAGCTACCTTTTCTTTATTAGGAATGAAACATACAATAATCACACGAAAAGATTATATATGTATATTATAGTGAAATTACATTAGGATGTACTTTGAATTAGAATGAAATATTGGATTATGAATCAATTTTATTGCATTCTAACTATCAATTTATATTATTGTATATTCATGAAAAAAATCAATATTTAAAGGAAGTCTATAAAATCAAATTACATTTTTAATCCTAGTAGAAAATACAATGTATTCAACCTTGGCTTAAGAATGTGCCACAAGATATTTCTTTGATAGCCAAGCAATAGCTCTCTTTGCAAGAAGATAATAAGACTTGGTTTTTAATTTTGCACTTTCAACAATTCTCTAATTCACATGCATGTATGCTGAAAATTGTAGTGAATTAGCATAATACATCAATACAAGTTCCTATATATCATATAGATATCTTAATACATTTTTTGCTTTCAATTAATGTTCTTTGGTATAAGAACCACTAAATTAAGTTACATGAATTGTCATAAAATAGATATCTAGACATGTACAAATAACTAAGTGTAAGAATGATCTTATCAACTCTTTGTATAGATAATTCACTTGAGTATACTCTTTTTTGTGATATTTGATATATAATTCACCATCTTTAGCAATTGCTTCATTTTCAACTTTTTTCTTTATTACCTCCATAAGGATAGAAATAGAGATATTATCTTCTATATAAAAATTTTTCAACAATTGTTTGATGTATTTTATCTAAGATACATGAATCAATAATTTTGTTTGACTTTAGACTATTTATAGCTAGAGAAAAGAATAAGCTTTATTGAGATCCTTCATTATAAATTAAGATATTAGGTCCTATTTTAGCTCATTTATTTAATTCAAAGAACTTTTTATTATTAGCATATTATCAATGTATAAGATAAGGATTAAAATGCCATTTGAAATTTTTTATGTGTATATACTTATATCAATTGTAGAAGATAAGAATCCTTTCTCCTTCATAATAATATCAAATTATATATTTTACACTTGATTAGATTATTTTAATTGTAAATGGTTCTATGCAATTTGCATACTAAATGTGTCAAGGACACGAACAAAAACATATGCATAAGTTAATAAAAACTATGTTGAAGGAAAATAACAAGATAGAAATAAAGAAGTATGTATATTCAAGAAGAAACTGGAATGGCTATTGCCAAAAACTAGAAAATATATGAGACTCTTGAACAAGACTGGAAGCAAGAAAGGAATTGACAAGGGTGAAGAAGGCTTCACTCTTGCCTCTATAAATACTATCTATGTATTTATAGGACATCATGTGCGACACGTTGTCACGTTGTAAATTAAAACATAGTGTGAAAGATATAAAGGAATGTGTTAAAACAAAAAGATTAAGATTAGAAGAAGAGAGGATGAAAAAGAGAAAGGGTTGTGGTTATAACCACATTATCTTGAATGTTATAATATTTATCACAAGCTCAGGGATGATAGGTAGGCCAAACTACTAATTTCCTACTGAAATTCCCACTAGCAGTACCAAGTCATGAAGCCAAGGAATTCTACAGTGAAGTCAAGTGGATTCGAACCCACGTCAACTCCAAAGTAGCTAAGAACTTAACCACACAAGCTTCTTTGACTTGGCAATGAAGGATGTAGTTCTTTCTCTTTTATCTCTAATCTAATCTTAATTGTTTTTTCTACTTATTAGATTTTTTTTTCTATTTTATCTTAGATCTACTTTACCTTTATTCTCTTCTATTTTAGATCTAAACTTAAATGTTGTGGGCTGAAATTAGAAGAGAAGTGGGTAGAAAAAAAAATGGTAGTAAGAAGATAGAATAGAAATTTACCTCAAAAAGTGAGATTCCTTCAAATTAATCCAAAAGAAAGGATTGAAGAGGTGGAAAGACATGGCTGAGGTGTCTCTTTGACCAAGGGAAGAAGGAAGACCAGGCCGGGAGGACAAGAAGGGGGTCGGGAAGAAGAAGAAGGAGGGTTCTTTTGGAGAGATAGGGTTTTCTTTTTGATAGGCAGTATACGTTTTTATATGTAGAAGAAGCTTAGAGAGGATTTTAAGTGAATTTTTTTGTGGATTTGTAGTAGACAAGATAAGGAACATATAGAAATAATTTTCATGTCTTTTGGTTAAGTATCAAGGGAGATATGAGTCGTCAAAGTTGCAAGTGTTTGAGACTAGGGCAGTGAGGTTTACTAAATTTTGGGCCTCGGCTCTTGAGAACCATTTGGACTTTAGAGGCAAAATTTGTTGGGGTTGTGTTCTTTATAGAGTTTGCTACTTTGAATCAAAATCTTAAGTCAATATGATCTTTGAGCAAAGAGTTATGAGTGAAATTGTAACCGGATGTAGGTGAAAAGAGAAATAGAGTGAAAGCAGAATTGGGGTTTGTATGGGCAGAGTGTGTGTGTGAGTTTTTTTTGGTATGAATGGAGTTAGGGGATGAATTTGAGTGTGAAAATTGATAGACGTGATCTAAGCAAGTTAAGAAAGAGATGAGAGTAAGTTTGATATTCATTTCTCTTATGAAAAAAATGTTATGCTCTTTCAAAGTGATAGGGGTCTATCTCTAAGTCAATGAAGTTTGGGGGAGCGTATCTTTGTGATCAAAGTAGCATTTTGAGTAAAATTTATTGGGGTTTGTAGATATATGAGTCTATTAAGTTGTGTAAAAAACTGATTGCTATTGGAGTTATGTTTAAAGAATTATGAGGAAATTTGTAGTCGGATCCAGAGTTGGTAGAAGACATAATTAAAGGAGAAGGGTAGAGTCTATAACTCTATTTCCAAGAGGAGTTTTGGAGCAAAAATTGGAGGATGTTTACAACATAAAGCAAGCAACAAGCCTACCAAATTTCAATACTTGGGGTTTTGATAATGAGGAGCAATGAAGGTGTGAAGCAAAGGGGGTCCAGAATCAAAGGCAGCATGGAGGGGTTTCTTTGACAACATGGTTCTCTCTAACCACATGAGCTATAATCAAAAGGATTATGGGGTTTGCTTCCTTACTTTCTTAAGTACTTTGTGTTCAAATTTTGCTTCAATTGATGTGATATCCTAGGATTTATGAGCAAATTTGAAGGCGGGTTTTTAAAGGCAGAATATGGCAAGGTTAATAAAGTATGTTTTTATGTAAATTCTTCAGTTTTATGAACTTTATGAATCTCATCTTGCACTTAAGAAACAAGAGGCACAAAAGACCCAGTGTTTCTTAGGGCTAAGACTCTCACCACGACAACGTGGCTAACATGTGCGACACGTGGCTAGCTTGTTGACCAAGTTTTTAACCTACCAATCACCTATAGATATGTATAAAGGTGATTCCATATCTATCAAGCTTCTAGGAAGCTTCTCTATAAGATATTATCAAATTAACTTATTTTATTTATTTCTATATTAATTAGATAATTATTGGAATAAATCTTATTTCCGTGATAAAATGCTTTGTATGTTCTTTCATATATTTTTTAAGTTAGCACATATAAATATCTTCTTCTAGCTTTCTATATAGAAATGTTACTTGAACATCCATTTGGTGGATGTAATAGTCTTCTATAGCAATAATATCTAATAAAGCTCAAACATTTTCAATCTAAATAACATATAAAAATATTTTTTTATAGTTAATTCCAAAAATTGATACAAAATCTTGTACTATAAAATAAACTTTATACCAATCAAGGCTCGTGTCTTATTTATAGATTTTTCTTAGTATCCACCTACATTTGATCAATGAAGCACCAAATGGTAGCTCTACTAAAGACCACATATTATTTTTTTGCATTAAAGTCATCTTTGTATCTATAGTTTCTTACCAAAATATTCCTTTGATTCTTTTTAGTGCTTCTAACAAATTTGTGAGATTTGAAAAATATACTAGAGCAATAAAGTAACTAATGTTACTCTTTGTATTTTTTATTACTTTTAGAAATGGACATCAAAGTTGTTTAAAATAATGTGGTTCATAAATATCAATAAATCTCAAATTTGTAGCTTCTTCAATTATAATCTCTCTAAAGCTATCTATTCTAGTGGAACATAATGGCTCTTTAATGACTTTTGAATTTGATTTAGTTCCAAATTTTGCCACTGGAACTTCTTTTTGATCAGATTTTATATCTTTTTTTTTGTGTCTTAAGATGATCTAATATCACAATAAGAGATTCATCATATTCAACACTATTTATATAGAAATCTATATCTGACTTATTAGATTTTAAGCTAGAAAATTTAGCTTCATTAAAAATAATATTTTTGTATAGGTTAATGTATATTTCTTTAGAATGAAGCGAATACATTTTGTATGCTTTGTGACCAACATCATATCCCACAAATCTTTTATAAAAGCTCTTAGCATCAAATTTCTTCTTAAATTTCTTTAAAATATGCGCAAAGGCAAAACATCCAAAAATTTGTAAGTGTTTAATATTAAACTAATGTTTTGTCCACAACTCTTTAGACATAGCTCCAACTACTGTAGTAGTAGGTTGATGATTTTAAACATAAACAATTGTTCCTACAACTTCTTTTCATAATTCCTTCCTCACATGACCATATATCAATATATTCTTTATAGAATTTATAAGCATGTAATTTTTTTGCTATCATATTATATAAAAATTAGCTTTAAAATGCACTGGGCATCTAGCTATTGAAGTGTTTGATTTTACCTTGAAGTTGGATTTCTAATCCAAAACAATGCACAAAGTGTTTAAAAACATCTTTTAGGCAACCTTGAACAATTTAGATAAGCTTTTAATTATTTTAAATACATCCTATCAACCTTAAAAAAATCCTAGATATATCTCATCACACTCTAATCAACTCCAAATAAACTTTAAATAATCATTAATAATCCTAATTAAATCCTAAAGAATTTCTAATAATCTTTAAATAATTCTAAATAAATCCTAATTGAAACTTAAATAAATCTTAGTAAAATCATAATAAAATCTTAATAAAATCTTAGTCAAATCTTAATCAAATTTTAATAAATCCTAATTAAATCTTAAATAAACTTTAATAAATTCTAATCAAATTCTAATCAAATTCTAATAAAAATTTAAAGATATCCTTAAAAAATGCTAATCGAATTCTAATCAAATTCTAAGTAAGTTTTAACAAATCCTAATAAAATTTCAAATAAATTCTAATCAAATGCTAATTAAATTTATATCAAATCTTAATCAAATCTTCACAAATTATAATCAAATTTTATAGTAGATTTAATTATTTATCTTCATCCAAAAATTTTGTACTTTTCAATCTATTAATTGATAATAAGCATACAAAATTTGAAGAAAATTCAATTTATAGATTGAGAGAAAAAACTCCTAATCTGCTTGAATATTAACCATCTTCCTATTCTAATCTTAATATCAGTCTTCCAACATCAATATTTCTTTTTTTATAGTTCACTTGCTCTGAAAATTTGCATAAATATTGGATATTAAATCAATTATCAACTCAAAAAAAAATCATTTCAAACTAATGAGCAGATTGTTCAAAATTATAGAAATCCTTATTGATCCTCAAAATCTAATTTTCAAGATCCCAATCTATTTGAATTCTAATAACCTTTGGTCTAATTGTTTGATTAAACTCAAATTCACAACATACATCTAACACAACTATATTCATAAGCCTACAAATTTTCACCAATAGATCTGCTACAAAACTCACAAAATTTTTTAAAATATAAATCCGCTTTATTTTTGAAGATCAAAGTCACCCAAATAGAGCGTTGACTTTGCATAGCTTTCACAAAGTCATTGCAAATTCAAAAACCTTAAAAGCAATATTTAATAAAATCCTATCAAGTTTGATTTTCAATTTCCACTCTCTAATCAACAAAAAAACCTTCTATCTGTCATAGGAATATAATTTTGTGAATGGAAATTTGGTTTCAACCTTGGTTTATAATTGGCCCTCCCTAAGCATTAATCCAATATTTTTTTAGATAAATTTTGCCAAAAAATATCTTTAATTTTGATCTAAAGATGTCTATAGTAGTGTTTTTGCTAATCTACCTTATTTGCATTGTTTATGGCCCTATAAAATAAATAGAAGCTTTTTCATAAAAAATAATATTAATATTAAATTATCTTTTTTTACACTTTATTTTTTATTTATATTTTTTAAAATAATTTTCTATTATATTTTTAATTAATTTCTTTTATAATTTTTTCTTTTTTTTCTTTTTTCTTTTAGTCAATAATTGTATTACAACACAACACTACTAAGCAACTCCATTTTGTTGGAGAGTCATCTAATAGGTAAGTTATCTAAGAATTCCAACTTTCTTATAAAACTCTTAAAATTTAGTATTGATGTAATTGCTTCCTTGATTATTATAAATTTTTTTATCTTGTATCTTGTTTGGTTCTCTGTAGCAACTTTGAATTGTATAAATGGGTCAAAAGCTTCAGTTTACTTTTATTAAAAAAAAAATATCTCTTTTTATAATTATCTATGAAGATCACAAAATATAATATTCCATAAAAATCTTTAATTTCTATTGGACCATACAAATCAATATGTATCAATTCTAATATTATAGATGCATATATAGTTAGTCCCAAGAATAGCCTTCTGATAAGTTTATTAAGAATACATGACTTACAAAAATCAACAATTACTTAAAAAATATCAAGCCTAATAATAAAATTATTCTTCAATAAATATTGCAAAGCTTCTTTTCTTATATGTCCATATTAGTGATGCCACAACAAAACTGTTTGATTATCTTCTACAGTCAAAGCTAACTAATTAGAGACAGTTTGAATACTTATCTTGTATAGATTTATATATCGGATCTAAGCAGCAGCCTTCATTCCTTTAATTTTAATATTTTTGTAGAAGAGTACTTTATCTTTATTGAATATAATCTACATCCTTATATCTACAAATTGTGCTACAAATATCAAATTCTTTCATAAATCTAGGACTAGTAAAAATCCACCAATCTCTTTTATTTTATCTTCTAAAAGTAGAAATTAAAAATTTTTAACTTTAGATATAAAATTTTTATTTCTTGATCCTCTCAATTTCACTTTTTTAGATATTTTTTTCAGATCGTATAATAGCTCTTGGCTTCTAACCATCATAAAAGTACATCCAAAATATACCATATATATACAGTTCTCTACAATTACAAGGTGACAATTAACATCTTTATCTAAAAATACCTAAATATTTAAATCTCTTGCCTCTGCAATCAAAACTTATTCTAATAATTTACCTCTTTTATATCTAAAATCTACTTATTTCTTAAATTTTATTTAATATTTGTTACACTCAACTGTATAATATTTAAGTTATTTATAATACTAATTTTAGTTTTTTATAATTTGCTTTATGTATCTCATTGCATTTGAACTACTTTCCTTCTACTTTCTAGACTATTCCAAATAATAATTCTTGTGCTTCAAATACATAACTTGTTCCACTATAATGAATGGATTTTATTCTTTCTATATAAAACTAATTTGCAAGATATTTTTCACTATAACATCTCATAGCTTCTTTGTGATAATACATAGGACTTAATCCTTATTACAAGTTGCAAAGTCATTAAAAAGCTCTTGCAACTTGTTGATGTATTATTGTAGATTTTCACTATTGTGATGCTTTAAAAGATCAATTTGGATTTTAACATTGTCGTATGGCATTATTTTTAATTTGAAAATATATTAGGTATCTAATATAGAAAGTTTATCTTTAATTTATTGATCAAGTTCTAATAAGTAATTTGTCCTTAATAAAGAAGATAAATAAATATAATAAAATTAAAATATATTGTACTAATAAGAACCTTTTTTATTTAAATATATTTATATATAATATTTTCTATGACATTTAAAAAAAATTTAACACCCTTTTCTATGCCAAATCATAACTAATCAATTTCTAGTAAGTTTGATTTTCAGTAGCTTTAAAGAAAATTCATAATCTCCTTTTAAAGACTCATTTTTATATCAAAAATTTATAATAGTTCTACATATCCATCTTTTATATCTCTATAAAGTCTTAGCTCCTAGAAAACCCCTTTAATTTGCTCAAAATATTTAAATTATAATAAAAATCTTTTAATATCTTATTCACCTATAAATAATTTGTTTTATTTTTAAACTTTAATATCTAATATCTCTTGATTTAGTCATTCAATTTTTGCCAAATTTATTAAAAGTGTAATTTATATCTTAAAATTTTATCTCAAAAAAATTAATTATAGATTTGATTTTGATTGTTTGATACCTTAAAAATCCTAGTTTAAGCTCAAAATCCTAGTTTATAGACATTCGAGTATTATTTTCTTTATATTTCAAAAATTCAAAATCCAAATATTATTAAATATATATATATAGCTTTTTAATATGATAATATATATTTTTAAATATATTGAGCCACAACCTTATCATATTGTTTGAAATATAATTCAAAATACAACCACTAATTAAGTAGATTACTTACAACGTTTAGATTGTAAGTATTGACTTCAACTCCCAATATTTTTCTTACTTCAACTTAAAATTCATCAAATTATATATATAAAATATAGCCAATAAAGTGTTCTTTTCAACTCTAGTCATTGATACTTCATAATTTTTTGTATATATGTGTTACAACCCAAAGAATGATAATAGGTACAAATTCAATATTTTGACTTTGAGTGCCTATATCTTCTTCTCAAAAACTCCAAATCACTCAATTTTTGCACCAAAACTATATTCAAAAATCTAAACTTGTTGATCCTAACCTTTGATATTCAAATGATCTCAAAAGACTAACTTTAATTTCTAATCAGGCCTTAGACAGCTTCCTTGAAGTCCATTGTATATGACTTTTAACCAATAGGAATAGAGATTTCTATCATCTATCTCCATTCATCCATGTAGATGGCTTAATTACTCTTTTTGATATTAAGACCTTTTTTTAATCTTTTTTTTAATAAAATTTATATAATATATAATATAAACACCAAATTAAATAAACAAAATAAGATTTTGTAAATCACCAATGTCTAACAAAGATAATTCAAAGTATATAACATTTATTATCAATATAAAATCAACTTCAAAAATTATTATCAAAAAAAAAAATGATGTTGTATAAACTTCAATAGTAGCTATTTTAAACAAACTCATTCCAAAGTAATAATCTAACCATATTTTGTAACCAATTAAAATCCACTAACATGGTTCTTATCCAATTGTATAATAAATTATATATTAAGTGTATATATATATATATATATATATAGATTATTTTTACATGGTAATTGAACCACAATATAACAAAATATAATATATTTTTGTGTTATGATTTGGCTACTATGTAAAAATAATATATTTATATTTATATTTAATATAAAATTTATTACACAACTAAATGAGAGCTATATTAGTAGATTTTAGTTGGTTATAAAATATGGTTAGATTATCATTTTAAAAAAGATTTGTTTAAAAAAATTATTATTGAGGTTTGTACAACTTCTTTTTTTTTTTTTTTATAGTAAATTTTGAATTTGATTTTATATTGATAATAACTTTTATATATTTTAAGTTACCTTTATTAGATATTAGTGATTCTTAAAATCTTGTTTATTTGTTTATTTGATATTTAAAACACACATGATATAGATTTTATTAAAAAAGAATTTTTGGCTATGATTTTGGTGTGAAAATTGAATAATTTGGAGTTTTTATGAAGGAGATATAGGTGCTCAAAGTTAAGGTATTGAATTTGTATCTACTATCATCCTTTGGAATATAACTTAGGCATATAGAAAGCAATAAAGGATTTACAATTGGAGTTTGGAAGAGCTTTTTTTAAATATACTTTACATATAGAGCTTAATCAATTTTAAGTTGAGATGAAGGAGATATTGGAAGTTGAAGTCAATGCTTGCAATCTAAGAGTAGTAAGTAATTCACTTAATTAGTAGTTACATTTTGATCTATATCTTAAGCAATTTGACAAGATTTGGCTCAAAATTTTTAGAAGTATGAATTTTTATGTTATAAAACTATATACAAAAAATTTATGGCATTAGAGTTTTGGATTTTTGAGATATAAAGAAAATAGTGCTCGGGTGTCTATAAATTAGAGTTTTAAGCATGTGCTAGGATTTTTGAGATATCAAATGATCAAAAACAAATCTATAGTTAAATTTTCTTGTGATAAAGTTTAAAAGTATAAGCTACACTTTGGAGTAATTTAATAAAAATTAAATAGCTAAATCAAGAGTTATTGGATTTTAAAGTTCAAGAAGAAATCAATCATTTGTAGATGAATGAAGTATTGAAGGATTTTATTATAATTTGAGCATTTTGTGAAAACTAAAGGGATTTTTTTTGGAAAGCCAAGACTTTATGGAGGTGAAAAAATAGATATATGGAGCTTTAATATAATTTTGATATAAAGATAAAAATTTAAAAAAGAGATTATAGATTTTTTTAGAAGTTATTAAAAATCTAATTTATCAACAACTAGTTAGTTGTGATTTTATGAAGAAAAGTGTGTTAAGGATTTTTTCCATGCCATAAAAAAAACTTTATATACAAGCCTACTCAAATATAAGAGGTTTTTAATAATATAATATTTTTTAATAATATTATTGTATCTATTTGTTTTTTTTATTAAGAACAAATCACTTATTGAAATCCTACCAATAAGTTACAAATAAATTCTCTATAGCTAAGTACCTAGTGTATTCTCAAATTATTAATCTTGCCACATGATAATGTCCAACTCCATATTCTTACCAAATTTTCTTTCAAGCCAATTCCAAAGTGATACATTACTTTTTCAATATCCACCTACATAATTATGATCCTAGATAAATACATGCATATACAAGAAACACCATCATTATCCTTCTTCTTCCACTCCTTTACAGCTTTCTTCTCAACATCTGCAAGGATAGTGAAAGTAGTCGACAAAATTTCTACATCATCATTAATTTTCTTCACATCTTGAAACTCTTACCTTCAAACATGAAAAGCCACAACAAGATATTCATGTCACTCACCACATTGATTCAAGACTAACAACAACAAGAAAAAGATAGAATGGTCATCACAACCGTCGTTCTAATACTATGTTACATAGCAGAGGAAAGGATCGAGACTAGAAATAGAATATGAACATACAAACACAAATCTTTCTTCACATGTTGAGTGTGTAAAACAGAGTACAATGGAGAGGAATATAAAGAACAGAACTAGAGAACAATGGAAACCTATATCCACAATAAGCTCCGTAATAATAGAAAGTCAATGCCAACTAACTAAACTAAGAATCCGAACATGTGAAAGTATAATGTTACGCATGACCACATGTGTTTGGATACCTAACAATGGGAACTGTGGCGGCACCGGCCATGAGAAACCACGACGTGAGAGCCCCACAGTCGGGAACCTTGACCACCTCATCGCATTCCACGTACTGTGGTGCGCTCCGGTTCCCCGCTTTTGCGTCGTGGCTGGCAGGAGGGAAACTGCATTACTGTTGCGTCGCCCTTGCCGTGCATTGACTGCAGGAGATTCCTTTTTTCAGGAAGCAGTTACTGAAGCCACCCCGGATGGACCCAATTGAGCCCAACCATCTGCCTCGCTACGTGGCCTGGGTTGTATTGGAACCGTTGACAATGGCACACACCATCAGTCGCCGCGAGCCCACCCTCCACACTTCCCGATGCTTCGATTCTGGACGTGTTAGTGGTGGCGATGCTGTTGTCACTGCTGAGATTCTTCTTCTTTTTCTTCTTTTTGCTGCTATTCCTTCTTCGATTTTCTGCTTCGCTTTATTTACGTTGCCGAGTCCAGCTAGGCTTTCACCTGTTACCTCACTGAGGGTATCATCACTGGGACAAGGCGATCGGGTAGCGAAAGTTTCCTCCCATTCACCATGTGGCCCCGTTTGCTTTGACCCTTTTAATGCCATTGTCATGCCCTACTGATATGGACCTGCTTCTATGCAGTTAACTGTGATTTCACGTAGCGATTCTAGAATGGGTGATCAGTCAGAGACGCAGCCTCCCACCATTTCCTCACAACTCTCCTCCCTCCCCATCTCGTCTTCCCCACACGCCATGGCCCCATTGCGCTGTTGTCGCATACCAAGTGGGAGAGTGGAACAGCAAATTGACTTCCTCTCTTGCTGCAGCAGCAGGAAGAAGAAGAAGAGGAAGTAGAAGAAGCACCATCGTCATTTTCCCACAATGGGTCATGGTTTCACGCAACCTTGCAAGTCTTTTCGCAACTCCATTCACTTCATCTCATACTCCCTTTTGTCTACACCCCCAATAATAGACTTGTGCGAAGTTCTAGAACCCATTGTGCATTGTACCCAGATTCTCATTCTCATCGTGCACACTTTTTTTGGACGAAAAAAATAAAACGAATAAACCTTGAATACATATCATGAACAGCAAAAGAAGTGTGTGTATGTGTGTGTGTGTTCTTTTGGTGGTTTTTGTCTATTTACTGCAATGCTGCATAAGTACTGTTTGTTTGTTGATATTCATTATCATTCTAGTGAGATTTGAAAGTGTTGTGCAGATCATTTTACATTGGCTTTTTATATCATTTTCTTCTTGGATGAACTCCATCATAGTTTTTGATGAGGATATCATACTGTATTTGAATCTGTTCTAAATTTTTTGAACCTGTTCATGAATTGGTCCTTGTATATTTTTAGTTATTTATTTATTTGTTTGTTTGTTTTGATTCGAAATTTGAAATAAAACCTCATTCAAACCTGAATATCACATAAAACTTGCCATTTCATAAATTTGTGTTGATTAAGAAATAATTTCATGTCTGAGTTGTTTTAAACAATATATAAAATTAAGAAGTTCAAGTTTCAAAAAAAAAAAAAAAAAAACTATGAGAAATTGATTTTGAAATTTACATCATAAAAATATCATGTTTAGTAGCACATATATAAAACATGTAATATATATATATATATATATATATATATGCTCTAGTTTGCACATATCACTGAAGTGACAATATTTGATCTTTTGTAAATCCATCATTCATTTCATTTACATCTACACAAGTTCACCAATACACACACAACAGATTTCTCCCTCTCTCTCTTTGAGATGGTATTTTGATTAATTTTCCTGATGCAATGTATTGTCTATTCATATGCACATCTTATGACAGTGAAAATTCAGCAATTGGACATAATCAACACAAATCTACACAAATGTGTTTCTTTGAAGACATTGCTATACCACTTTTCTAATTGCAACATTTTCATATGTATTTTATAAATACTTTTTTTTGCATGCACACAGACACACACACACACACAGTTGTATATATATATACAAGTGTGTGTGTGTGTGTGTGTGTGTATGTGTGTATTCATTCATTCATTCATACATATGTATACACAAATTTCCATGTAAGAACATATTGTACCATTCTTCCTCATGTCCTTCTGATTGGGAAAAAGTGTTTTAGGGTTATGGTTGTAACTTGTTCATCTTGCACTTTGAACCACTTGCTTGCTCCACTACTTGAGCGCAAGACTTGTTTGCATTGCTTACCTAGCTTCTGTACCCATGTTTTTTCTTTTTTCTTTTTTTTGATGTAAAATAGGTCTTGTAGGAAGGTATCACAGTTCTCAGGTAGAGGAAGCATTGAGCTGTGCCCTGATTGTGCAGCCATTTCTTCAGCTCTCACTAGAAGTCACTCATCACTGGAACAAATTCCAAGGGTAATGCTCCCTAAGTGCCTCAAAAGCAATGGAAAAACGCTCTAATATTTTGTACCCAGTCATGAATTGCACACCATTCAACCACAACACAACCCACCAAACCATGCCCATCACACTGGCTACAACCCTCTCAGTAAAAGAGCTTGTCACTGACCCAAATTATCATCCATTCATCTACATAGTTCGTTCCATTTCACACACACAAAACACATTCGTCACTCTTCAACACAGGTGGTGAGCGATCCAGGAGTGTTTGAGCTCTATGTTTCAAAATTTGCAAAGAGCCACCCAATAGATATTAATGTGGGCCCCCTCTCACAGCAACCTCTGGCAGCTTAACAAGTGGCAACTCCCTGAAACTATTCATCCATATTTGGATGAGAAGAGGAATGGGGAACTTGAGGAAGGTTCATTGTGACCTGCACAGAATTGTCTCACCAAGACAATATATATTTTTATTCCTTTTCCTGTATTTAAGTTGTGTGAGGCTCTGAGGTGATGGCCACCAAGACACCTCCAGGTGTCAGTTCAGCTCCCACACCAAAAGTGCAGAGAATACCCTCTGTTCACACTGATGGACGAAAATGTGTGGCAAGACAGCAAAGTCCATCTCTCAAAGGAAGAGGAAGAACTTTTACAGAGCTTTCCAGGAAGTTCCCTCTCCAATTTCTCTGTTGTCACTGGCAATATCCCTGTATTTGCAGCTTACAATATACCTGTATCACTGATACTTAATATTACATTGCAGTATAATATTGATTTTTTTTTTCAGTAAACAAAAAACAGAAACAACAGCCCTGAGAATAATAGCTCAACCTCAATCCAGTCTCCAGTAGGGACTAACAAAACAACTTTACCATGCCCCTCCAGGCACCAAATCTCAAGTCAACTTACTGCTGTGCAGTGAATAAATGGAGGAAATCTGGAGCAGGTCCTTTACAAGAGCCCTTTTCATGGTTTGAGACAAGGCCTAGTAAATAAGCAGGATCCTCATGCATAAGGAACATTACTTTGCCTGTTTGGATTAGAACAAGTTGCCCCAGGAGCATGTTCCAGGAAATAACTAGCCTCTTGCATAAATTCACGTAGCATGACCAGAATGGTCGGAATGTGTCTGACCCACAACTCAGAAGAGGCGCAGCAGGAGTGCTTTTATGCAGTTAATGTTCTACTAGGAGGTCCAGCCCCAGTGGGTGATGTCACAGGTGTGGTATTGTCTGATGACGTCATAGCCCTCCAGATAACTCGGATATTCTTTAATCGAAGTTGTGTGGTCTTTTCAAACATTACTCAAGGTATTATATTCAAATGCACATAGTAATGGATTTTGTTCCATACCTATAAAAGGCAGATTATTTTATCACTTTTCCAAAAGCCTAATAGAGGCATTTTGGTTTTGGTTTTGTGTCGGTTTAAATAGTGACTCATAGCTGTTGTGAACAATAACAAAAACTGTTAGGTGGCACCCATTCTCAAATTTACCTTTTTCAATCAAAGCGTGCACTCCATGAATAATACCGATCTTGCAAACAGACCTTGTTGAAGAAATAACGTAATATTAGAAAAAAACTCATTAAGCGTAGGCTGTCTTCAATTTTTAATAGTACTCCACCCCCCCCCCCCCCTCTAGATTCAAGAATCAATTATTGTGTTCACCCGCCTTCAAGTCCCCCCGTAAAATTAGCTGACATGCCTTAAGTAAAAGGTAAAAATAAAGTTTAAAAGGCCACAACCATTCGTTACCTAATTCGGCACTATAGCTACTAAAAAGGTTGAAAATGGTGATTAGTTTGTTTCGTTGTGGATGAAAAATACTTCATCCAGCACATTCTTGGGACCTTCTTGGCCTTGTACTCACCCAAGAGCACTCGACGCCAACTGTCAAGTTAAAAATGATAACTTTTAAAAATCAAAAACCAACTTTAAGATTTGAATAGAAAACAAAACAAAATAAAATTTCCTACAAGTTCTAAAGGATTAAAGGGTTGTCAACAAAGCCAAAACTGACCTCCAAACACATGGTTATCAGTCACAAAAATAGAGCCCAACCCCGGGGGCCAGATATTTTTCCTATTATGCCAAATAACCAGTTGACATATCAGGACACAGTAATGTTTAATGAAGGACCAATATTTCTAAATCCCCCTCACGGTTCGAAAAATTCCCCATAATGTGCTCGTCCATTGCTATCACAACATGTGGTATACGGTACGAAATTAGGGCATAGAAGGCGTATGTGATTTGAAGTCATTGAATGGACGGGTGCTTGCTTGACATACAGTGAATTATATCTTGAACTTCAAAATGTTGTCTTTCATTAATCAATTGTTATACGATGTTATTAATCAAGAACTCTAAAGAAACAGTGTTGGGTAATAGATGCTCTCATAATTCTTTTGTGGTTTTCTTTACTTACTTGCTTATTGTTGACTACCAATTTATCATTATTCATGCAGTGGAACAATTTCGATTTGCACCTTACATGTTTGTGCAATTAGCAGTTTTACTCTAAAAAAAAAATGAAATACATGAGCACATAGGCATACAATACATGAAGAGGTATTTTTCAAGTTTTCATTAAGGTCAGCTCTGTTCCCTGCTACAGGAAAGCACATTCAAAAGTGAAGATGAACATTGTGTAATTTAGAACTGTATAGGTTTAAAAAAAAAACTTAATTTAAATAGTGAAATTGGTTATTTATTCCTATCTGTTATCTTTTTGCCATACAACATGTCAAATTTTTGTTGTTTTCTTATATCACTGTTTTGTAATCCTTTACAGACCAAATGGCCATTTTCAATGAATGCTTGTTTATTGACATTTAAGTAGTAAAAGTGATGAAAAAAACTGTAGGAATCCCATTCAATTCAGAAGTGTGCTTTTTATGTCATTTTCTTTTCTTTCTCTATTCTTGTGGGATATATATATATATATATATAACAAAGACATATGTGTGCAAAAACTCATTTGGCCAGTTTTAAAGCTTACACAGAATCATTATACAAACAAATAATATACAAATAAGGCTTACAGAGAATCATTTAACCAAATGGTATCAAATGACAAACCAAGTTGTAACAATTTGATTTCTGTTTTGCCCATCATACCTTACCATGCTTGCATTGTTTGCTTCCTGAAATTTTCCACGATTGATTTAAAACCCAACATTTAGTTTACTTAAATCTAAGTGAATAAATGTTCCTCATAGAAATCACATCCCATTGAGTTGTGTGTATGTTTAAGAGGATATCTGCTGGTTACAAAAGATAAATTCCTGATATCCTTCTTCAATAAGTGTTTTATGTTTTTCTTACCATTTATTTAAACAAATAAAAAAAATTACTTATTCATTCAAAAAATTTACTTCTGTTTTTTATACAACTTCCTTTAAATTAATCCTCATTTAATTCTAAGTTTCACTTGTTTTAAAGTTATACTTCATGACCATCTTTTAGAAAATCTTTATTTTTAGAAAAAATATGAGAGGCCATGACTTTTAGAGCCAATGATTTTATAACTTTGGGCTTTGTACTTAAAAACTAGCCCAAAGGCTACAAGAGGGGAAAAAAAATGAGGCAATAAATAATAACAACATAGCACAAATAGTAACATCTCCCACAATTTGTCTCACATCCTCCTTAACAGGTGGTTTTAAAGAAATATGAGAAATTGTGTCTAAAAGTACTAAAATTGGCTTTATTTGTTTATTAATTGGCTTAATCCCTGCTTAACTGAGTCAACCCAAATGCTTGTGTGACTTAATCCCCCTCCTAATCCTCCTAATCAAGGCAAATGAGGGCAATAGCTGAGTGCCACACAAGACATATGCCCTCAATGCCAGCTCATCTCCTCCACCTCCTCCTGAGAAATGACTGGCCCTCTGCTATTGAACATGCTCAGCTAATGAGCCTCCCCTACCTTGCAATCTAAATATTAGCATTTAGGTTAAAGTAAGAGTAAGAGCCATTCCTCACAAGCACCACCAGAAATGGGCTTTAGCATCATCATCAGGGGCTGCCATGTTTGCTAGTGTGGTTCAGTTTGAGGGGAATGTCTAATGATAGTGAACCCACATGCTAATTTTATTTCAAACTTTATACAAGTTACTATATTCACTAGTCCATAAGTGTTTTATTATTATTATTATTATTATCTAGTTTAGAAAATAAGATGATAGGTTTCAATTTATGTGCTTGGTATACATACCTTGCATAATACTTTTGCCGATCATAGACAGAGAATGATGGAGAGTGACACTATCCGCAAAACACAACAGAAAAAAACCAACAACATCATGGTTAAAAAATAAGAACAAAAATAATGGCTTGTCCATGCATCCATGTAGGGTGTTTTCTTGTCACATCAATGTCCCATTTGCCACTTGGATACAAAATCAACATCCAACAAAGACAAAGGATCAAGTGTCCATGTCCTTTTTTTTTCTTTTTTTTTTCCTTTTTAATTTAAAAATCCCTAAATTGTTTCTAATGACCAACATGGCTCCTCTTGCATGGATTAGTACCCTCACCCTTAACTAACTAACCACTTCATTCATTGTCTTATTGCTTTGCTGCCATAATTCATTGTTGATGGTGTTGGACACATGTATGCCCCAAATACAAACAATACTGGTGTTCATACCAGAGTATGTGGATTGTCCATCCATCAATCTGTCTGTCTATGGGTGCACAGTTACTCAACAAGAGGTGGATACTGTCTCACCCTACCATCAGTATCTGGGTACAATCACTGGGATGCGGGTGTGATGTTTGTATGACTAAAGAAGGGAAAAAGAAAAAGAAAATAAAAAAAAGAAAGAAAGGTGAAGAAGAATAAAGTTCTATGCCACACCCATTTTATAAAACATAACAAACGTATTTGTTTAGTTCACTACTTCCTTCCTTTTTTGTAAACTTCCTTCATTTCCTTCCTTTATTGTTTTCTTTTATAGGAGCATGATTTTCCATGGAGAATATGTCATGCTCTGAAGGGGTAACTAAGTCTACAGTTGCAGAAACATATAAATGTTTTTAATAGTTGACAGAAGCATTTTGTGAGGGCCCAACATGGTATTGATCACTGTTTAGTATTATTCTTATAATAGGATCATGATTCAGTTCAATGAATTATTAGTCCTGTGGATATATACACACAAACCACATATAATAATTTTTGCATGGAGCACATGGGGGACTTTGCTTGCAGCAGCATCCCAATTCCCTCTCCTATTTAGGGTGCTTCAGACAAGATCTCATGTAGTTTCTTGCTTGCCATGAAAATCCACATATATAAAGTAATATTCTGATTTGTTCAATATTCAAATGCTTGATTCAGGGCTCAGCCCCATCCAGCTCTTGCCAATTAGAATAGGTTCACTAAGAAGGGGCAGAATATGTGGATGTTGGAAACTTTGAGGTTAGCAACCCACATCATCAAAACAAATATCTCATCATTTGTGCATAATTCCATTATCTCCGAAATTGTTTCCCAAGCAAACACCCACTTTTCTTAAGACTTGTCCTTTTCCAAAAAAGTACAATAACAGTAATAATAAATCCACCAGGTTGTTTTAGTTCAGTTTAGTTTTTCTTTTCTTGTCCACACGTTTGCATGATACAATGATGCCTATTAAGAGCCAACACTTCTTTGTGCTTATATACATGTATATGTATGTAGCAACAAAGAATCCCCAATGCCATAAAAGCAATATTCATGCTTAGAAAACATTTGTCTTCTTACCTTCTTCTTTTTTGTATGTTTTATTTTTGTACAATTCACTTGTTATTTAAAGTATTTTTTTGGTTTTTTGTGCATTTGTTTGCTTGATCCATTTACTTTAAGTTTTTTGTGATACTCTTCATAAATTATGTGTGTTTGTTTGTTTGTTTTTACTTTGGGTGTGGTCATTTTCACTCTTGATGGAGAACAAGAGCATACAAAGTCCTTCAAGGTTGGCAACCCCTACTGAGACTACATAAAATAGATCATCTCATGTACCAATCTTCCTTTTCATTTATTTATTTATATTTTTTTCATGTATCCAAAAGCCAAATTAGAGTCCAAGACTTGACAAAGATTCTAACAATCACCCTTTTTATAGGGTGTTGCTAATACCACCACAATTTTTACTATTGCCACCACAACCTACCACCCACTCAACATATATATATATATATATATATATATATTTAAAATTTTCAATAATTTTTTTTGTTAATATTTTCAATATACATATATACACACACACACACACACACACACACACACACATATATATATATATATATATATATATAACCATGAAGAAATGGTGGCAATAACAAAAAAAAAAAAAAAAATTGACTAAAATTTTTAACCATAGGGTTGTGGTGGCAGTAGCAAAATGTGCGGTGATATTAGAAACACCCTTTGTATACCATGCAAAGTGTTGTTTATTATTTTATTTATCCATGTTCATGCTGGATTTGACAAAGAAAAAATTCCCTGAAATTGCATGAAAAACCATATAGCAGACATAAATTCCTCCATTCTTTCAAATGTCAGCCTCTGAATCCAAAAAAAAACAGGCATTTTAAAATAATTTAAAATGATATTATATTGAGAAAAAAGTAGAAAGCAACAGGAAAAGGGGGGTGGGGAGAGAGAGAGAAAAGGTGGTGAAGACTAAAGCATCCAATTTGGACAAGGTTGTTGTAGGAGAAAGGTATGTTACGGATATAAAGGGAAAAGAACGAATGAACTTTGAAGGAAAGTTGATATGTGTTCCACCATGATTTTAGATTAAAAGTAAGAATCATATTATGGCATATATGTAAAAGTGGGGATTAAAAAAGAAAAGAAAAAAATTATTTAAAAAAAATTCAACGACCCTATTTCTCAATCTAATGCATCCTTCTAATGCATTGATGGAGACGTACATTATATTTTATCACATAAAAAAAATACTAAAAAAATCCAGCAACGTAGAATGCGAAATGTTTTTGGAACAAGATCTAGTCGGAATTAAACAGTTCCACACAACTTTCTAAAGAATCAGAAAAAAGGGTTCAGCATCAACTGTCCTGATGTGGGCATAAAAACCCTAATTCTCTCTCTCTATCCTCCATGATGACGTCGCGAAATCGAAGCGAATGCATGCAACATCCATGAGCCTGGTTCGCCTGGTAACAATAAAAACCGCAGGCATGAATTTATGGCAAGTGTGAGTGGGCGTTGGGAGACGCGAAGTAATTGCTTCTGTGTTGAGAATGACGACATCAGGCTTTGTTCCATAATCGGGAGGGGCCTTACAGAGCTGCATAATCGGACGAGGCGATGGAGGGTGATGGGCACCGCGAAAGGAGGAGGCGGGACAAGTGTAGGGAAACGTACAGCACCATGGATTTGCGTGGAAGGGGGGAGGAAGGTGACGAATGCAACTTCTCTACAGGGGGTAACAAGCGAATTCTACGATGTGGGTATAGTTCCGCGTTGCAATTGATTGCTGGATAATGTTGGGTTATATTCGTAATGCAGAGGATGGGCTCGTGGGTGGAGGAGTGAATCGATCGGAGGGGGGTGGAGTAAAAAATGAAGGTTGTGGCGGAGCGTTGGGTGCGTGGCAGGCGAGGAGGACGGGGTGATGCGTGGCAGACGAGGAGGGGGCGGGAATTGGGCCCCATACCAGAGTGGAGAGGCAGGCCACTGTTGTTTCGGGACAGCGCACCTTCCTTCAGACTCCCCCGCGCCTCGCCCATTTCTTAATAGGGCGGCCGCACTCCGACAACCGTAATCTCACTGTGCCCACCACGATCACCCATCATTCACCAGGCATATCACCGCTTCATTCCACTCTATTCCATTCCTTCCCTTGTAATACCCAGGGAGTTCCCTTACGGGGGTTCATCCGCATTATATTCATTCCAGCAGAACGCGATATCACACACACAGCGGAAGGGTGTGGTCATGGGGACAACCATTAGTAGCCGACGTTGGCGTCTACTGACTGATTCACTACCCGCTTGATCATCATTCGCCTCGTCTCGATGCTGTTGTTATCTTGCGAACGTACGAGTACTTGTTGGATCCGGGTCGAGGTCCGTTGTAGAGTAGAGATTCTAGGGAGTAGACGTCGGGCAATTGGGAGGTGGGAGCATACGTATTGTGGGAGTGTTCAGAATTTGATAGATGTGCAGTTCGGGGCATCTTGAAGCTGTTCGTTTTCACTTATATGCTGTATTTTGGTTCTGGGGATCGGGTGCACTTCCAAGTGTGGGGAACAACCGCGAGCCGTTTACGAAAGTTGGGTAGGCTGAGTTTTTAGTTGTGGTAGTGGAGGAGAGTAGCGAGTCTAATCGAAGTTACGTGATGCGGAGACGACGCAGTGGCGCACGAAGATTACCAGTAGTTGAGCTCAGCGAACGTAGGCGTGTTTTGACTTCCATATTGGCCGTCTCTCACAGTAGAGCACGAAAGGTTTCTTAATCTCGTTGGCAGTTGGGACTGTTGGAGCGAGGAGTGAAGCGCACATTCGGGTCCGTGTATTGGTGGAGTTCACGCTGTAAGTAGGAAGCAGGAACTTTGACGCTGGTACGAGGCGCGTGGAGCAGAAGCATTGATTTGGTTCAAGGGTCTGGTTGCCTGGTTGCAAAACTCGTATTGAACCATAACTGTAAAAGAGCTGGAAGTCGCAACTGCTCTCGTGAATGTTGACACAGCAGCTCAAATCCACTTTCGAGCAACGTGATGACCAGAGGTGGAAGCAGTCAGGAACAGCATGGTGGAGGATACCCTCCTCGGGAATTCTCGTCGTCAGTGTTTTACACGGATTCAGTGACTTAGAAATTGCGAACCAGTTGTTCGCTACCAGATGACACACGTAGAGCATGTAGATGGTGGCGAGGTTAATGGTGGCCATTTAACAAGAACATATTGATTCGATTCATCATTAGAAGATACAAAACAAATAATTAAACACCGTCAAGTCATCGGCAATGGCTTGCATCGCAAAAGTAGGAAGTAATAGCAGAATCCGCCCCACCCAGGATTCCTTCCCAGGATTCAAGAAGCAAGAAGGAGATGGTCACCGTCGACCACAGGCGGTGGCGAGCCGCAGAGCTAAGGCCGTAGAATTTCCTAAGCTCTTCGCGGAGAAGCTAATGCCATCTGAACCATCCACTACCCGGTTGCAGACCTTGGCACCCAAGGCAAGGCACCTCAACTTCGCCCAGAAAATCGTGGACAAGGTGATCGAAGCCGTGGAGAAGAATTTGGAGAATCTGCATTTGGGAGATCGTGAACCTCTGCCATCCACTGTGGATCCTCACGTGCAATTGGAGGGTAATTTCTTCCCGGTTGAAGAATCGCCCACGCATCACAATTTGGAGGTGGAGGGCAACCTCCCAGAATGCTTGGAAGGCGTGTATGTGCGAAATGGACCGAACCCTCAGTTTTTTCCAACAGGCCGTCACCATCTGTTCGATGGCGATGGCATGTTGCATGCTGTGAGCTTCAATCGAGGGTCGGTCAGCTATGCGTGCCGGTACACGCGTACCTATCGGTTCATGGAGGAGGAGAAGCACGGACGGGCATTCTTCCCCAAGCCAATTGGGGAGCTGCACGGATATGGCGGTGTGGCGAGGTTGATGATGTACTGGGCTCGGTCTTTGTTCGGAATCTTGGATGCATCGCAAGGCATGGGAATGGCAAATGCAGGGCTTGTGTACTTCAACTCGCGGCTACTGGCGATTTCCGAGGACGACTTGCCCGTCGAAGTGCGCATCACGGAAGACAATGACATCGAGACCGTGGGACGGTATGATTTCCATGGACAGCTGACGCATTCCATGATCGCGCACCCCAAGATTGATCCACATACTGGAGAGCTTTTCAGCCTGAGTTACAACGTATTGTCAGCTCCATATTTGAAGTACTTGATATTCTCGGCAGACGGTGAGAAGAAGGCCGAGGTGCCGGTCACATTGCCCGAGGCAGCCATGACGCATGACTTCGCAATCACGGAGAACTTTGTTGTCATCCCTGACCAGCAGATAGTGTTCCGGTTGAAGGAAATGCTGACGGGTGGTTCCCCGGTTGTTCTAGACCCGAAGAAGACCCCGCGTTTCGGTGTGATGCCCAAGTATGCAACTTCGGAGGAGGAATTGAAGTGGATTGAGGTTCCTGATTGTTTTTTCTTCCACTTGTACAACGCATGGGAGGAAGGCGACGAAGTGGTGGTTATTGGCTCCTCCATGACCCCCGCCGATATCATTTTCAAAACATCGGAGGTGCCGCGAGCTATTTTGACCGAGGTGCGGCTCAACCGCCGCACGGGAAAGTCCACCAAACGCGAGCTCGCAGATTTGAACTTAGAAGTGGGAAAAATGAACCCTCAATTCGTAGGCGTAAAGACCCAATTTATGTACCTCGCCATCGTTGAACCATGGCCGAAGGTGTCGGGCATCGCCAAGGTGGACTTGCAATCGGGCCAAGTGGTGGCCCGACACAACTACGGCACGCATCGTTACGGCGGCGAGCCCGTGTTCGTGCCACGGACTTCCGATCCCAGTGCCCCAGAAGATGATGGATTTTTGCTTGCGTTTTGCCACAATGAAGACTCCGGGGAGTCGCAACTGCTCGTTCTCGACGCAGCCACCCCCACTCTGGAGCAAGTGGCGTCCGTCAAGCTGCCCTCTCGAGTCCCCTACGGATTCCACGGAGCATTCATCCCTGCGGCTGATTTGCTGCATTAAAATTTTTCTTTCAGAACTTTTGTGTTCGTTGTAGTCCGTGAGGACTGTGGTTCTGAAATCATATCATCCTTTTGTGCATAGCCCAGTTTTTTCGCGGTCTTCGCTTGTACATTATCCGACAGACAGCAGGAACGTTACAAGTTACTGTGTCTGCTTGTCCCTGTGTTCCATCCTATTCGCTTGTGTTCCATCCATTCGAGGTCTGCGCTACCTCGCTTTCGGAGCAAGCTAATCTTTCCAGATAGCTTTGTGCTGTTTTTTGTGGACGGCGCTAGCATGAGGATGTTTTCTGGGATCAGCAGACCTTGTGAAAACCCTATAACCAAATGTAATAACTCATGATTCAGCATTTATAAACATTCAAAATTTTGCGCTGCCATTTATTCGTAATGTCTTCGTGTACCGCCTTGTGATATTGGTTGCATTATTCTCTCACCTTTCCATCTCTGGTATGTTGTCTTTTGACTTGTGTACATACAGTATTATTTTCCTCTGCATGCACTTGGGACGCACGTTTGTGTGTACGTCGCCGTTCCTCTCAACAGACTTCGTATCCAGCGACATTCATACTTCGATGCCCTCATCCTTTTGAGTATGATGTTGCTCTTTCAGCAGTTATATAACTACCTGCAGCTCTGTTGGGCATGCCACCGTGTCACGTGCATGCAAAACCATGCAACATCAACAGAATGGCAGAATTTCCAAGCCGGAATTCGGTAACCAACTTTCATTACAAGTATTGCCTTTCAGCATTGTTGCTCTCTTTCTTGTTGCATGGCTTCTCCACGGCCTCGCATTGAGCTTCTGGTTGCACTTCGAGCCACGTACCGGATAAAGAATTTCTTTGTCATCACATTATATGTGTGCAGGAAGCCTACCTCTGTCGATGCACATAGACAACCTCTCGTTCAACTCAAACCATGAAGACGCCCATGGGCAGACAACTCAAACTCAAAAGGTTACCTCCCCGACATGCATGTTCGTTCTTCCAGCACATTAGGGTTTGTGTCATTCATACAAACAGCAAACGTTAACGAGCATTGCGAGTAATGGGGTTGGATTCCATGTCAGACAATCCACGGCGGGTGTGAATTCAGCAGAAGCACCTTCATCACACAAGCGGGGGCCACAAATCAGTTGACGTAACGGACAAGCGTGGCATATTCATATTCAATGGCTTTATATCCCTCGTCTGTTATGACACTTTCCATCAATGAAGACCACCGAACCGGCTTTGTGGCGGGTACTGTGCACTTACAAACTTGACATATTTCTGTCCGACACCAGCTCCGATTCACCAGGAAACCATCTGCCAGGATCCAAATTCCCCTCACATCCAGATAAATCCCTAAACGGTCATGCACAACTCGAACACCGGCGGGAGAGTCTGCTCGTAATGATATGCTTTCGCTGGGCGCGTGTTACAATCCTGACAGTGTCCGGGGCGAAATTTCAGGACAGTCAGCAGAGAATTCTTATTTTCTGTTAGAAGCCAGGAGCTTATTGCTCTCAGGTTATCTCAGGTAAGATCAGTCTAAATTTTTTTGTTTAACAAAGTTGCTGAAGTTCTTGTCGGATCTTCTCATGTAGCTTCAAGACTCCATACGTGAAATAGTTGATGACAACCGGCAGGCAGAATCTAGCTGCCAGTAGTATCGAATGTGTTGAGTAAGGGACAAAATGGGAGCGAAACAGGACAAATCATGTCAGCCAAATCTCCTCGTGAGTGAATGACATCCTCGTGCACAATCTACGATAGGGGTCGCTGCAATCAGGGCAGGGTTCCCGGCACCAAGGGACCATGAATGCACAGGACACAGCGGATAAATTTCCGTCTCCATTTCAAGCGGCAGTAATTTCGTGCAAGGATGCACACATGGCAGATACCGTTGCCAGTATCCCTCATGCACGGCGTGAAAGCAGGAACAAGTCTCGGAGCATGATCGAAAGTCTTGGGGGCATCTTCACTCTCGCAACCCCGCGTGTGCAACACCGCACCAAGTTTTAGCTTGCGCAATCGCTGCCCGCCACCTCACCCGGCAGCTTCACGCATTAGCCGAAGTGGCCCTTGGAGCGTCCTGCTCCGCCAACCAGGTGTTGCCGATGTCAGCCCGAACTCGCAATGGTTGTGCAATCCCTGCAACGTGTGGAGTGCTTTGTGGGGCTCTTCCCTCTTCCTGACAAATTTTGCTGAACTCCTCGTCCAATCTCTCTCATTTCTTCTCCCATTCTCGTCAATTGTTTGGCATATTTTTCCCCCTTGCCTTTGACCCTACCGTCGTTATACGCCAAGTCATGCCACATATATTTATATATAGCATGACCGTGGGTGCTGTTTTCGGAAGTTTGCGTGAGTATTATAAGATTTGTTTCGGGGAGAGAGAGGTGGATTCATGGAGGGTTTGAGTTTAACCTGGGGTCCCACTCTGCTAAGCACTCACTGCGTCTGCGGCGTGTACAGGAGTGGGAACTGCTGAACTGATGAACTGTGAAAACCACAGCAGCTACCTAGCGGAGGCACTTTCTTACATGCCAGTGCACCATGGATGACGTGTACCTGCCGTTTTGGCAATCTTCTGACAATTGTGGCAGACGTTTCCTCGAGTTGTTTTGTGTACTGCACAAGATGGATTGCAGGACATGTTGACGAGGTCTTGCCGTTCGTGCCGCATGAACCCATCTGCCGATATATCTGTGACAGTTTGATCACTTCTCTTGGTGCATAAACATGCTAGCGACGGTTCCTTAGAGCTGATGGATGTTTCATTTCCTCATTTTGGAAAGTTGCAGCTAAGCAAGAGCAAGGAGTAGCTATATATCTCGCGCACGATGTGAAAGTATCTGGTCGTGCGGTTGCGACGCTCGAACGCTTGGCTGATGACGTTGATTCTGGAATCTGGTTTTTTGTATGTTTGTGTCGTAATGCGGATGACGAAGCTCATTTGTAGCTGGCAAGTGTAGCACTAGAATTAAGGTCGCTGACCCACAATGCCATCACGTTAGTTGAGGGTGAAAACATACAGACAAGTTTATAATCTAAAGAATTCTTCACATGATGAATTGTACTCACAAAGAAGTAAGTACGCCACTTCTGCGGCTGACATGTCGTTCAGAAGTTTATTCCTACTGCATTCAGACAACCCTCCTGTAATCGCAGTGGAATTTCTCTACCTTGCACCTCGAATCGAGGCAGTTGGATCCAGTCAAGAGTACGATGATCACAGCAACGGCGATTCATCGAGGGCTTGTGATGTGTCCACGTATTTGCGGTGCCATGGAGTTGTCTGTTCGAAACCTAGAATGGTCAGAATCTGTACAGTACACACACCTGACTTCTCTGTATTCAAAATCTGTATTGAAATGCGAGCTTGACTCTAACTTTTTGACGTCTATCAGCTATTGCACCGTGTGCACAGTGGAAAGAGCAAGACCAAGTGTCAGATATGCTAGCAACCGATCGAGTCTGCTTCTTAATTTCTTGCAGCGCAAATTTTATTCTAGATTTGTGACTAGGGTGAACAACGAATTGACCGAAAACTTTCATCGGACATGGCTGATGCTCTTCATTAATCTTATGGTGTCCATGTCACCGCAGCATGTTGTGCAAAGCCTCAAAATGGGTTGAAAATCCCACTCCGGGCGCACCTTCATGAAGTCCTGCGTCAAGCAGTCCCGCATTGCGCCTATGCCTGCCTCCTAGCAAGCATTCCTTTAACCAGCCCCATTGTGTCCCTCAATCACCAAGAAGGAACTATCAATCATGTGGTCAGGTGTGTGAAGATATTTCGCATCAGGAGAAAAGAATGAATAAATTGGAAAGTTTCTTGACTTACTTGCAATAAATTTCATCATGCTTTGTGGTAGTAGCCGCATGAATTTTAGGGAACCGCTATCCCCGACTGCTGATTTGGCAACGCTGTTTCAATCTTCTGGTGTAAGTGATCGGGGCATATCAAGGTCCGGATTGTATCAGTGCAGGGTCATTCAGATTCCGGAAATTAATTTTCGTTTGCTAACGCAACAAGTGGTTAGAGCCGCAACAAACCCTATTTCAAGCGGCAGCTCTGCTGAACGTCTTGGTGTTCCTCACAGCAACGTTTTCAAACTAAAATATCTTAAGAATGGACAAACCCTCAGTAACACGAGGTATCCTTCCGAGTCGATCAACATCAACGAGTTGATTTACGAGCTGTTTCAGACAACAAGTTTTACACACAGCTACACACAACGTTTAGGAAACTTATCGTGGTTTTTGTATTTGGTGATGCTTTAAAGTTACATTTGTGACGAAAGCAGATTTCTGTAACTTGGGTGGTTTAATAGGAACTCTTTGCAAGAGGCTTAGGATTCATAGCCGAAAGTCCTATGGACAATCGTATCTCTTGAGCCTGCTCAGTCAACGCTTCAGCAGCTGCGAAGCCTGCAAACCAGGATCTTCGTGAAGGACATTACATATTACGAAGTCCACCTGGTTGAATAATTCCTCTCTTGACAACCATCATTTGGATTCTCGAAATTTGTGTTGCAACTGGCATGACAACCTCTTCATCCCGTTCACATGCACACTTGTACCTGCTACTGCGAGTCCTTCCAAGCCCAGATCGATGCTAATGAGTGCAAAGATTGTGAGCGTAATGAATTAGGGTTATGCAACAAACGATGTCCATTTAAATCGCGACATTTAATAGTGGAGATGTTCGCCCTCGCTTGGAAGAGCTCGCATGATGGTAAGTGTGGTCATGTCCAGTGCCACTCCAGTACCTACAACCAGCTTCTTCTTATCCACCTTGTTTACAGAAATTGTCCACGCAGCAAGGATCGCTGCTTTACGTTCATCATCACTGCTGCTTCACATCAACAAGCGCCCGCAATATCAGCTTCTTGGCAGTGGGACTAAAATGATCCTGTGTCACCAATTGATTACCCTGCTACGAAGATGATTGCTTCTGCATTGCTTCGCTCGTACTTTGTACTTGTAGCATTGATACCTCTTCAACTCCATGAGTCCTAACATGGGCTCAGTTGCTGCCAAGGATGACGATGCATCAGCGTCGCTCGTCCTCACCACAACACCTCATTGGTTCAGAAGCTATCATGCATGCAAAGTTGCATAATTCCGTATCGAATCGATCAAGCCCTAAACGTACATGTCATGAACTATCAGCAGAGAAGAGATAACGTGAAGTTCCTAATCAATTAAGACTGACATGACTGAAGAAGATACACACTCTTGGGCAACCGCTTCTCTCATCACTCTCACCACGCATGCACAAATGCATGTGTGAACAGGATGCTCAAATGGACGCAGGTCAGACAGACACAGGTGGGAGACAGTTTTCATCGGAAGCACAAGGCTCTCATCTCTGTCTACGCTCTGACATCTCCAGTCCAATCCCATGTGAGAAGTGGGTTTGTTGTCCATTTCTTCGTGTGCCTGTAACACGCAGTGTCCTTTCGGTCCATTCAGTTTTTGTCCAATCAACAAATAGATTCAACGTAGCAGATGAGGTTCGACGCGGAGAGGTTGCAAAAGTGGGTTGGATGGATGGCTCTGTTGGGGATGTTGCAACCACCTTCTCCCTCCTTCAAGAAACTCCACCCTACCCATCACCAACCTCCTCTCGCAACCTCTCTGCCATCACATCGGCGTGTGCCTGACCGATGTGTAGAACCCTTATGATCCGACACCTTCTTATTTCATCACAACTTTTGGATTCGTTATCCACATTCTTCAGCACTAGCAGCGGCTTCGTCCAATTGTAAAGTATCCCCAGTCACAATTTCTTGGTGAAGTTTAAGCATCCGGAGGGATTGGAGCTTGAAGATGGCATACAGCAGTTGGATCTTGGAATCTTGCATGTCCGTGGGTTCCTTGAAGTGTTACGTTTACAGTTTGGTGATAAGTTGATCGATGGAAGGTTAGAGATCGCGCTTGACTTTCTGGGAGCAGAGTGATTGAGAAGTGCTTGTAGGTTTTGTTGTTAGGAGAATTCTGCGTTTGTGGGATGCTTACGTTCGTTGGGTTCTCGTGGGCTTGATTGTCGGCCTGTGGCAGATATGGGCTCGTGTAGGCATTTTACTCTCGAATTTTGTCTCCTTGTGCCGCCGGTTCCATGATTCCTTGATCTTTGACAACGTCACCACTCTACATCGAAGCTGATCCACCCAACACTAAGCATCCAACCAGCAACAGTATAACTCTCAATAAGCTTAGAAAGGCAAAAGAAAGAGGCGACAAAAATTCAGACAGGCGAAGTGATGGGCATAGGCAAGGACATCAACATGGGCAATTCAAGCGATGGAAAGAGAAAGGATTTCGGTGATGGTGAGTGCAACAAGCGAGAAAACGGACGAGACCCATAAAGACAAAGCCTAATCCAATGAGAGATCAGGAATCTGCGGACAGGACTTGCTTGGCCCTGCTAGAGATAGACCAAACCCCACCACCCGGCTGACAACACGCTTGATGAATGTCGGGAAAATGGGGCTGCCTACAACCAGCTGAAGCATTGAGAGTTTCTTGAAGCATATGGTGAAACTCAAACCCTAGAAATTGACTGCAGAGTCCAGGCCCCGGGAGCTCGCAATCCCGGGTTTTCTCAATCGAACCAACAGCTATAATATATCTATCTCTCTAGACCCATATGATACAAAAAAAAAGGATCGACCTCGGCTCGGGTCGTGAAATCGGAGCTTCTCTTGGTCACTCTGCAAGATCACAAGAGAATCAGAGCGACAATCCAATTTGCGACGTCGTTGAAGCAGATGAGGGTCTGATTCACGGCGATCTCTGCAACCTTGAAGAGTGAGCCATTCCTTTCCAATAAATGCGTGCAGATGATAAAATGTACCTGAAGTTGCAAAATTTATCAAATTATCAGTTTATCAAAATTATGCAATTTAAAAACAGTGCATATAATTTTAAAATGTACAACTTTTATAATCTTTGTTTATATATATATATATATCAAACACTTATCTCAAAAAAAAAGAGTTAAATATGTTTGTTTTTTGAGTCTAATAGAATATGCATCTAATTCAACAATTTTGTATTTTTTTGTATTATTTTTTATACAAGTTTATGTATAAACTCATGCTAAAGTTAAAAAATAACAAATAATATCTAGAAGGTTTTTCTTTAATTTATTTAATTTTTTGATCCATATAACTATCTTACCATTTTATTATATACAAGTACTTTTATACAAATTTTTAAAATACATACTTATTTATATTCACACAAATTCTTTTAAAAAGACTTAGATCCATTAATTATTAATCATGTAAATCTTTAGTATACATCTTACATCTTATGAAATGATTGTATGTGTATAATTTTATTATTATATTTTGTAATAAATTTGAACTTTGGATCTATAAACTTGTCTTAGATATATTATTTAAAAGAATTAACAATTCCTTTAAAATAAAATAAAAAATTTAAACCCTAGTACTTTGCCATAATGTATATATATATATATATATATATATATATTTCTTCATATTACACACCACAATCTATAAAAGTTTGTTAATTTTTTTAAAAGATTATTGAAAAAATATTAAAGATCCTAGTTCTAAATGTAATTTTTCTATCCAATACAAATTGAATAAATTTACTATCCAGTACAAAAATCATGTAATTTTTTATCCAACACAAATTGAAGAAATATCTATCATTGATTCTACAAATCTTTTTACATCATTATTCATGATTTTTTATGTTGGTGATAAAAATATATATAACTAAAATATTTTTATTATATATATATATATATATATAAAGAAATAAAATAGATCTACATTGTGTCGAAAATAAAGAATTAGAAAAAATATACAAACTAATATTCTTTAAAATCTTTAAATAGTTGTCAAGTTTAAATATTCTTTTGTCTTTAAAAATATTATATATTATTTTGATTAGAAGTTTATATCTATATAATGTAAATATATGTCCTATAACCAAGATTTTTTTATATTAATTATTCTTTTTGATAATATTCTATCTCATTTAAGAATTTTAGACCACTAATTAGAATTCAATGTAATAAATAGATCTAAACTCCAATTTTGATCTTTTAATTAAAATTAATATTTTAATATTAGAATTATTCCATATTAATATGTGTGTTTAAAATAATAAGAATAACTATTGATGTTATAATAATTGAATCTACACAACCACTTTCAACTCATATGCAAAAAATTTATTGTGACATAAATATTAATATAATATCTTTTTAAAATACTCATATTTAATATCTTTAAAATTTCTTTATATTTAACTTTTAACTCAATCAATAATAATACATATATAAACTTGTACCTTGTCTTTTCTAAATTTTCAAGTTTAGTTGCATAACTGCCATTTTTACCTTCTTCACCCTTAATATATATGTGTATATATACACACACACACATATATATATATATATATATATATATATATACCTAATATAACTTTTAGATTTACATATATACATAGTAATAATTATATATATACAAGCAAATATATAACATATTTATTAAAAGAATTTAGATTTACATATATACATAATAATAATTATATATATACAAGCAAATATATAACATATTTATTGAAAGAATTTAGATTTTACATCAATCATTTTGTCCCAACTTTCAAAATCTAAGTGTGAACATCTTCAAAACTTCTATTATATTTCATGGAATACGGCCACTATAGTTTAGATGTTCATCTATGCACTCACTCTTTTGTTCCATTCTTCAAATAGAGAGAATAGACCTGAAATGTATTGTAACTTTTAATAATTAATCTACAGCAGTAGAAATATTTTATTTTGTGTAAAAATATAAAAAAAACAAAACAAAACAAAAATCAGTGCTATTCTATTCTAAAATATGCTTTTTAAATATTTATAGTATATATCACAAAAAGATACTTCTAGAAAGTAATATGATGTAAGATATTAGTAAGTTACATTAATGTTGACCAACAAGATTAGAAGCAAGTATACAACAATGATTTTTGTTTGTTGTTATATAATTGGATTGAAATAACACATCAGAAGTTTAATTCTCTGCTCTATTAACTAAGCTACCATATTTTGGAACTTGCTGACAATCATTGTCAAATTATAAACAAAACTTGAGTTTTGTCTGTAGAAGATAACACTAATAATACATTGTTATCGTTATATGAGTTTCAATGTGATAAATAAGTACAATTCATAAAATACTGTTGTAAATTAGTCAAACCAATCATTCAATGCCATAAAAATATCATCACATACAGCAATAATATTAAAAGGTGGTTCCTCTTTATTATGTAAGTGTTCTTTAATAAAAAAAACCACCCTTTCAATAACACCTTGCAAAAGTAACTCAAGCGGACTTCACATGAGCTGTACAAAATAATGTACTGCATGCCCTAATCAATAGCACAGGTTTCTCTAGTTACTGATTATTACTTTTTCATACCAATAACAATAACAAAAAGAATTCTTAGATGTGCTCATTTGATGTGTGAATCCAAAACCTAACCAGTAGAGAGTCTGGAATGCTGTCAATTATGTGATCTAGGAAGTTTGATAACCAATATTGTGTCATAAGTAGGTTATGTCGCAACTGAATACACCTATTCTACATGGACATACCTGTCTTGTCCTACCTACTTTATTTGGGCACTTGCTGGTGTCTGAAGGAATATGACACTGAAAGCATACACACAGCGAATGGCACATACTCACAAGGACTGCCAACCTATTGCAGATGCAAGGAAACGGGTTTGCACCATCTGGATTTGGCAAATGAAAATCCTCACTCACAGTAGCATGTACCCTCTACATATTACCAAACAGTTAAAAAATATACACTAACAAAACGTTGTCATTATTACTACCGAAAAATCAGAGGTGCTCACTCCTAAGTACGAATAAATGCAACATACCTGAACTAAAAAAGGAACTAAGCCACATAAGCCTGATTATGAACATAGGAATTGGCCAGCCTTAAAAGAGTGTTCACCGACAATAAAGTCCGTAGAATCTGCTTTCATGGGAGCAATATTCAAGCCCGATAATGTTAGCCCTGAGCAAGAGAAGACAACTCGTACTCGAATTTTAGGTTCCTCGTGCCCATTGGCATCATTTTCACTTCGGGCCTTGGCATCAACTGGCACTTGAGCTCGGAGCCAGTCAGGAGGGGAAGCGGCCTGATTAAGCAAGATGACAGGTCAGAGATAAAGATCATAGTTTCTAATTTACAAAATTCTCTCGAACCACATCTAGATTAATTGCTCAAAAGAACTTGCAAGACTTCAAGATTAGGGCAAAATTAGACTGATTAGACATTAAAATTGACTCATTAAAGTGCACTTATTCTGAGCTTTACCTTGCTATAACTCCATAACATATTCATATAATTAAGTTTAAGCGAGCCAGAAGCAAATGTCAGACGTTGGACAAAAATATATCTACGTCATAAAGGAGTCTTCATGAAATCTAGAAACTTTAAAAGTGAACGGTTTATGTACCTCGATGCTGGGAATTACCCACCGCACCTCCTTGAGCGTACGATCGAGGGCAGCTCTGCAGCAAACATTGAAAACTTGATAAGCACCTACTTGGAGTACACAAGAGGCATAAACGATAAGAAAGTGTACGTCATCCAGCTCCAATTATGTTGCATACATCACACTTCCAACAAAAGGCAGCCAGTTAAGAACAAACCTAGGAGAACTCTTCAGCGTTATTGGTGCGAAGGGCAAGGTCACAATGAAAATGACGTCTTTTAAGGCACCTTGCAAGTGAGGGTTGACGACATACTGCAAAACAACTCAGAAATGTAAGGAAGCAATTTCATTAAGTGAAGTTCGAAGGCACAAGAAACTGTGTTAACATGAAATAGGCTCTGATTGAGGGGGCTTACTTGCACCATGACACTCAGTGTGACATCAGTTTGTTGTGAAAGTACCCTGCAAATTTAAACAGTTGCACAACAGACAGTGATCACAAATAATCAGCTAAAATATGTGTCCATGTGACTGCCAAAGCAATTCTAATAAAAAACGATGATGATCAATCAACATCACTCCTCTAACGAAAGAATGTGAATAACGCTTTGGAAAGGGAAGTTCAAACACTGCTATAACTCTTAATCCACTCAAGACATCATTCTACAAGTGACAACATGTAATATACCGGAATCTCAGAGGGACAGGTGTATGTTGAGGTTGGAGACGGTATTTCAGTATTGTCATGGGTTGTTCTGTCGGTTTAGTACGCACATGAAATACCCCTTTCCCCACGCTACTTGTTACTGCTCCCCGCAAAATTGCCTTCTGCATTACTCACTCAAGAACTCCATGCTTAGACACAGCAGAGACTCAAAAAAGAATCAGGTCACGTACTTCAAGATAAAGAGTACTAACACTCACTTTCTTGCCATAAACTGAATGAGTAGATCATTAGACTGATAGGGTCAATTAAGCACTATACACAACATACCTTGATACTAGAAACTTTATTGAGTGAGAACGAAAATTCTATCTCTTTTTCATTCTTTGATTTAGGAGGAGGTGTTCGCAGCTGCAGGGAGCCTTGAAGACCAATGCAGATAAGGCTCAACCCCTCAAACTCGGCATTGATCTCCTCCGTCAACGATAATATTGGAACAGTAATTTCAGCTGACTTTGGAACGGCATCACCTACACAATCCAAAGAACCACAGAATATCTCCCACCCAATTTCAGCACCGTACAAATCGTGTACAAAATTGAACAAAATAAGAGTGCAGAAAAATAGTGAGGTACACTGCAAAACCAGCATGAAACATTACCTGCATTTGGATCAATCCCAGAGAGCTCAGCGGCGACCTTCGGTTCTACTGCAGTACCCGGTTGAGTGAGTTGTGAGATCTCATGATGTGCAGTGACACCTGCTAGCAAACCCAGGCCACCAAGTTCCTTATCCTTGCTTTTCGAAGTAGTAGCTCCAAACTCTGACGCGTCAAGTCCGCCTCCAAATGCCCCGTTGAGACCCTCAAAGGCAGTACCAAACCCTCCAGATTCATCCTCAAAGGCGACACCACCATAGTCACCTTCAAACCCTTCCACTGCTACTTTGACAGACTCGGCTGAGTCACCACCTGGAGAGGATCATGATATGAGCACAAATATAGAACTCAAAGCAGACAAACATATCATGTGATGAACATCAAATCATCTGGCCATCCTCCATTACAATACAAAAAGGATGAGGGAGACGAGACATCGTGTACTTTCTTTGAAGATGCTACATAAACAAACAGAAGACACTTCAAGGCAACGTGATAGCAAAAATACACAGAAGAGCAACATGAAGCATCCTCAAGTACCTGGAGGAAGAGTTGGAACCGTGAGATCTGAAAGACCAGCAATAACATCCGTAGGAGCATCTTTAGTTTTTTGAAATTTTCCAGCTAATTCAGCCTCAGGATCAACGATAATATCACTAGCTGCAAATGGATCCTCGATTTGCGTGCTTGAACTTTTATCTGATTGCTGTGATCCCTGAAAATTTTACAAACTGAACCCAGTTAACGCATGACCCACAATAATGAATATGACTCTGTTGAAAAGCCTTAAAGACTCAATTCAAGGACCTCATGCAGTGATTGTTTACAATTTCAAGTATCAGAAGCCAGTTTCAGAACATTGCATTAGTTCAAGTGAAACCTTAGCTTAAAAACATAAACGCAAGAAACAAGACAAACGCAAAAACATGTGGTCCAATATATAAAACCAACAAGGATCCAGTTGACGAAATCCATTAATGAGTACTCAACTTCGCGAGTTACTGCATAATACACCGCCAGCAAGGACTTTGCAGGAGTAAACAAACTGCTAAAAATCATGTTGTACGGGAAGTTTAACTTACTGAGGTGCCTGTCACTGACGACTGAGGTGTTCCATATGTAGCAGCAGCAGCCTCATCCCCTGCGGCTATAGTTTCTTCAGGTAGATCAAAGGTAATTTTTGATAGAACCTGTATTCCAAATGCGTAACAGCGATGTCAGCCGCTTTCCTAAGGATTACAAAAACAGGAATAACTTTACGTGCATCAAGAGAAGAGAAGATCACAAAGCAAAATGATACACATGTATATTATATTTTGTATCACTACTATTGTACACCCCTAATAAAGGGGAACAGACTACATAGATGCTATACATCACTAATATAACTTTGCTTGCTATAAAATTGAGACGGAACGCAGTGTAACTTTCTACACATGCTGTTCATAAGAGTTCAAACCCATTATGAAATGGAAACTCCACCTTTCAACTGACCAGACTCACGCAATTATGCATAAAGCAGCCAATCCTAACCGGAATACAAAATTAAAATTTCCAAAGAGAAGTGTTCACCTCGACATTGGACAGACGATCAAGAGAGTGTGTTTTCACTTGATTCCAGCTGTCTGCTCCACGTGCTTTGTTTTCGATTTCCGTTGCAGAGGTTATCATGTTGTTCACAGACTCTCCATGAAATGTGGCTAAGATTGTCGACAACCGTGCTGCACTCACGCCATGAAGTACCACATCCAAAGCCATATACACCTGCACAAAATCCAAAATTCATACGCATAAAGTCAACGTCTGAAAACGATGAACCATCATAGCCTAAAACAATTTTTAAAACACTATTTGGTGCCAAGCAAGAGCGTTTTGTTACATCCCCTGCCTTCAGAGAGTGTACTACAGGGTTTAAGTTTATTAAAAAGAAGACTAAGCAACTAGACTACAGGCATAGATGCGCTTCCGGACAGCTTCATCCTAGCAGTTAAACAAAAAAAGGGTAAGTTCAATGTGACATCCTGAAGGATCAGATGCACTGATATATAAGAAACGAACCTGCTTACCTCAGTGTACTTCCGGCTAATTTTGTCTGCTGTAACATCGACACCTTTGCAAGCCGCAACAAGGACACTGTCTCCACAAAAATTGTAAGTATCAGAAAGAAAGCAAAACAATGCTCTACAACCCTTAAATTCTTTTAAGTACCTGTAGGAAGGACCAGCTATTAAAAACTAATGCACCAAAAGATAGGATTACAAAATGATTTCCTGTTACCCTCGTTCTTACTTCATCTACGACTTAAATTAAACCTGTTTTTGGCTATAAAAAATTAAGACCTGGATAAGATTCCAAGTTTTTTTCTTACATAATCGACCGGTACCTTCCTGTTCTATTTCGTTTATTACCTCGTAATTTATGTGATTTAACAAGAGAAAATAAATAAATAAGTTGTTGAATTCAGATTGTTTTCTAGAGTCACAAATGAATCAAAGATTTGGCATCTCAGTCGGTTGATCTGTAACTACAAAACAATCCTTCCCAGACGTTGATTTAAAAATTAATAAAGGACATATAAAGTGACACCTGACAGCTTGGTTGACAGTGCCTGCACACTCAAATATGTTGGTGTCATCGTCCAGGTCCGCACTGGTGATGCCCAACACATACACTGTATTCACCAGTCTGTATACAACTCGAAACCTGCCATAATGCATGGACTCCACAATTAGATACATACTATACGATGTGCTCAAATCACTTCTGATGATACCTATATACCATTGTGCTAGCACACTGCAGCATTCAACGTCCACAGAAAAGAACAAAAAAAACTTTCTTACTTGCTTTCTTTACCAACCACCACTTGTCCACTTGATGCTGCCAAAGCTTCATCCCCCAACCTTTAAATTTGAAAAACGTACAGTTATATTATATAAACGAACAGGTAGCATAATTCGGATCAATTAGGACGCCACAACCTCCATTCACTCAATCGACATGTAATAACCTAAGCGTAGCGCCACAACCAGCAAGAACAACTGTGAAACAATGTCGAAGCAAAAAAAATTGCATATTATTCACTGAAAAATACCTCCAAATTTTTAATAAAGCTATGCTACCGTCTACCTGAAAAGTCAAGTAATCAAGAATAATGTAGACAATAACCAACTAAAGAAGCACATTACTAATAGGGTCAATCAGTTCCGTACAAGTCATTGGCTTCAAGAGACACCGGAGACCAGATAGTGAGATGGTACTAAAAGGTGGCAAAACAGAAACTGAAAGCACTTACCCTGGTCCAAGGCCATCGAGTGGGTCGTGCTTGTTATTGGCATACGCAAGTCGCGTGACCCGGAAGCTGTAAGTGGCAAGGGCAGCTCTCGCAGGTGGAAACCACTCTCGACTGTATCAAAATACGAAGGACAAGGTCATGACAACGAGATAAAGTTCCAATGATCAAGTGGTCTACACTTTGACACAATGTAAACATCGTGGGAACGGCAAGAACAATACTGACTGTCTATGAACCAAGCAGAACCAAAGTAGGCATTCAATCCGGAAATAACACACATTCACAAAGATATTCTGACTTACACATGTTTCTATCGTGAGAGATAAATATGAGTTCTCAGATATGTAAATATCGCTATCTTTCACAAGAGGCCTTGAGATATTATTTCGTTACTCTTCATCCATAACTAAATTAAATCATGCAGTTAGCTAAATCCTCTAACTGTTTGATTTAATGTCTGCCACACCGTACATAATTAACTCCTCCATGTCATCAGGTCTTCCGCCGTGGCTAAAGAGCCAATACTCTCAACATTAAATCAATCAAGCTCATTTGTAAGTAGTGAGCATGAAGCAGAGGAGATTGGTAGTAACCCAGAATGCCTCTCTACTTCTCCTAATCGTTCCATTCTTTAGGCAATTAATTGGTTAGTCGGATGACTGTTACTCATATTAAGCCGAGCAGTTTGATTTAAGGATCTAGCTGTGAAAAATAGTCATGGCATGTAAAAGAAACGAAAAGGGCATACTATGATCTCCAACCAAGCCTTGGAACCAAATTGCCTCATACACCACTTTCCAGTTCTCTAAAGTAGAGCCCTCCAACGAGATCCGCCCTACGTACTTCAAAGCTCTTGAATGAAAACTTTGAGAGAGCATATTCAGCAAGAATTTGTTGCACCTCAAACAAGACAATATTGGCAATCTCACAGCTAGAAAGATACTATAAAATATTCCAGTTTCCTCTGCATCCACTACGTATAACCCTAACTCAGGATTGCCAATACTCTTACACTCGTAATCCAGTTCCTAATCATATTCTGCTGTCGCAGCTCTATTCTATTCCTCATGAAGCTGAAACATCCTCAAAATAGAACTAGGAGGTTCCCAAATCTGTATAAGAATCACTCGAACCTAATCCAACACTAAGATTGATCTCCCAAAACTCAACACATCCTCTCAAGGAGACAGAAAGACCAATCTAAGAGATCTACTCCATTCTTCACAATCTTCAAGGAATCCCATCCACCTACATTGCTCCATAAGAGAATAATTGCAGTTGCACTACTGACATGACTCTCAAAACATGAAAAAAGGGGAAATCGAAAAAAGAAAACAAATCTCTCCAGCACAGCAGATATGCAAGAGCAAAAAAGAAGGGCTTACGTTTGGAGCAACACATCGGCACCGTTGACGGGCTGCAACGACAGCGCCAGACACGCCATGGCGCTTCAATGTTTATCGAATGATCGAGGGACCGATCGGTTCCAAGACCTGGTGCTCCTCCGAAGGCCTTCACCCGTAGCAACACGAAACAGTCTGGCTTGTCCATTCATTACTGGGGGGTCAGGGAAACAGGGTGTCTGTTGGGGAGAACCTTCGTAGAACCTCAGTATCATCCGGGTATGAATCCAATAGTTATTAAACGGGTATAAATAAATATCTCCCAGCTGGCCCTATTGAATCGATCTCCATTTTCCCTCCAACCCAATGTTGGGTAACGACTGGACGTATTGTACTGTGCCCTGATGGTGCGAAATTTACCGTTCCTGGGCCCAGACGCAAGAGTTGTTCACCATCCAGTCAGGGAGTGGAATGCCACGTAAGCGAAACACATGAATTGAATGTTGGGATAAACATCCAATCTACTGAGGATATTCATGAACTTGCCTTAAATAGGATCATAATGCACCTTACAATTTTGATAAGTTATGTATGAAAAGTGTGTCAATGAATTTTATAAATTTTAAATAAATAAAAAGTATTGAGAATTAAGCTAATCCGAATGGAAAAAGAGTAATTCAATGCGAACATAAATATTTTTAAATATATGTGAACAAATTAACAAAAGATTATGCTATCATCTATGCCAACAAGGAAGTGGATTTTTTTTTGAAAGTGTATAATCTGATGTTGACTTCTTTTGAAAAATAATGATACCAATCCAAATTCCAAGCATGCTGATTTTTTTTAAGAATATAATGTAACACCAAATATGGAACAAGATGTACCTTAATTTATTTCATAAGTCTGTAACCAAGAATACAATCAACTCGTTAGTAAGCGTCTGTATGTATAAATCGCCAGGGACGGCATTGCCAAATGATCACTGAAGATTCGACCTGCGATGTGTTTTTTTTGGGTGTCGGGGTATCCCAGGATATTCCAGGGTATCTTGGGGTATCCCAGGATATCTCAGGGTATCTCGGGGTATCATAACAGTTGTGACGATTCCCAACTTCTAGCCTACTTGTTGATTGATGTATCTCTCTAGGCATTTCCTTCGCTTCTACATACTGTTCTACAATTTTTCAAAAGTTCTGTTTCGCTAATTCTGAAGTTCAAAGCTCGACTGCTAATGACAGTAGGGAACGGCATAAAGTGATAATTATGCAAATTAAGAAGGTACCTACAGAACCGACTTCGATCCTAAAACTATGAACAATGACAGACTACAGTTTCTAAGTGTAATGTAATACTTCAGTGAGTATAGTAGGAATTTTTTCTCTCCAGATGATCCATGTCCTCATGACGAAACGAGTGTTTTCTCTCAGATCGGAGCCCAGTCCAAGCCTGTGATATTCTACATTTGTGGTTTGCCCAGTTTAAGTTAGGTCCGCATCTGGTACAGAATTAGTTTACTTTGTAAACGCTCACAGCAAAAGGGTTCAATACCAGCGTTACTCTGAGTTTCCTTCATTGTCCTGCGAAGAAAAAAGGCACATACACAATCGTAATTGCACCCACATTCATAGCAGTTTTTAAGTTGCAAATGCTAACTCGAACATGATTGAAAGTAAGTAAAAAAAAGGTCCAAATTATAATCTGAGCTTGTACTGCTTCTTACCGAGAAATGTGAAGAATGCTGCAATGCCTAGAATTGAAATGTGCACGATATGAGCCAAATGACGAACCCCTGCACCAGTGCCGGTACCGTACTGGTCAATTACGGAAGGATTCCCAGGAAGTTGATTCGGAGAAGTTTGCCTTTGAGAAGGTGAATCCTCTGTGGTGGTGTTATTGCCTAATCTAGCCACTGGTGATCCTGTGAATCCACACAACAACATTATCACTAGGAGAAACGATTCTCGGATTGATCTCTCACCGACTTCAACTAAAAGTTTGGAAACATTTAGAAATAACCTCAATCTGAATCTACTTACAACAAGAGCAATGTGCCACTAGTTCCTTAACGGACTTTCTTCACTTTCACTACTCGTCCTATGAAGTAGTGGTTCCACTGAACAGAATCAAATCCAATTTCAGAGTCAAATGGACAGGGTAAATTCAATTCCACCAGTTTGCCCCAAGGATCGAAAAATCTAAATTACAATTAGTGCGGATCCTAGAACATGATTCAAGTACCATTAGGGCAGAAAGCGATAGCGTAATTCGCTGCTTTACAAGTGAAAGTGCTGGTGGCGTCATCGTATGCATAACTGTACGCTGACGGGCAAGCATCCTTGAACGCGTTCGAATAATGAGTTGGAGGGCATGTGGCGGGTTGATCATGAGCCCCAGTGCAACAGTACTCAGGCTTGCTAAACGCGTTGCATGCGCTATTGCAACCAATCACTGAACCCTCAGAAAGAAACTGCTCAAGACATTACGAACATCCACAATTAGAACGCGAAAACACTTCTTCGATTGTCGGTTTGAGCAGGCCTGTCGACAAAGGTTAAGAGTGAAGTACTTCGAATAATTGAACTTTCAGTAATCTCGAGAACCTGTTAAACGTCTGTAAGGACCACGAAATTTTTTCCTAGAACAATTTAATGTAGTCACCATGGAGCTTAAAAAAGCGTCGTGGATGTGGTTGGAGCAACTTCGTTAAGAGGTTTCCATGTCAAGCACAACCAGCAGTACTACGAAGGTGATGTCGGAGACAGAGCCCTGGGTTTGATCTTATAAGGAGAGGCACAGAAACAAGTGAATTACAATGACCGAAAGAGTCATCACAACCAAAACAAACACCTGAAGATCTTCGGGACACATATCGTTCAAGTTGCTGGAGCATTCAGGGGCACCGCACTTCCCAGTTCCCCCAGAAGGCGTCATGGCTAGCGGCAGGTTGTAGCCATCCACCAGACTAATGTCGTAGAAGTCATTGCCGTCAGCACCATGAAGTGTGATTTCCGCCAGGGTCGCAGGAGGGTTGCCGCCGGAGCCACCGCACTTAAGCACGCCCCCGCAATCTCCAGTATCACACGTCCCCTTCCCGGCACTATCGAATTCGCAGCCTGAAGCCAATTTAAACCGTAACAATAAGTTCGTAAGCAATTAATACTCAATAGAATACAATGAGCCTAGCAATCACTCCCATTAATCAATCTACCAATCAATCTCATCCTAATGCTGATAAGGCACACTTCACGAAGTCCGCATGTACCCGTGCGTCCCCAAAATCGACCACCCCAGGATGCTGGCGCAGTTATGGCATCTTGCTTGCCGGCACCCAACTCAAACCCACCATCGGCCAGGATAGCCAGCCCTCCATTCGGTTGTACTCCCGCCCACACCGGAAATTTGCACCGATTGATGAAGGTGAATGTAACCCCCTCTGCACCTGGAAGTCGCCATCAAAAATCATTACAATCAGTTGCTAGTGAGCATAAAACTTCAATGACAGCGCCTCAAATTGCGATTACACACCCTCAATGCGCATTGCCCTTTCTCGCTATAGAGTTTAACCAACAGCAATTACACCACCCTGCTGAATGAAATTAGGAAAGAACATCGAACCTGTTACAATACGATTGAATAAATGGAAGAAGAGAAAAAGACACAGCAACGAGCTTGTCATAGCCATGGCGTAAGCCCAGCAGCGTTCAAAAATCGAAATGTCTTCCCCGAGATGAGGCGAGCGCATTAGAAAGCAGAAGAACCAATCCCCAAGTCACACGAACTTTGTACAATATATCGCATTTGCTGCCTTCTTCGAAAGTCTGGGAGGACGAAGGCTGCCTTCAGCTGGCAGCTATCGCAGCAACTTTATGTACTGTTTCAGCGGAAACGGTTGGGTAGGCACCGGCATAGCTGCGGTAAAGAATGGTTGCTGTCGAAGGGGCGTGGTAATAAAGTTGCAGGCGATTGATTCCTTCACAATTGGGCGGGACGTTATGATCCCTCAACCGCGATTATCAGGTCCGAAGATTGAAACACATATTGCGATAGAATCAGTCCGAGTCCACTGACAAAACGGAACCCAACTTCCTACCTGTGGCAATGTACTACAACCATCATGGTAATACGAAGTTAGTGACCAAGTAAGCTCCACCTCCACGAAGGGAATTACTTCTTTTTTTGAAATCCACACTATGAAATGCGATCCAGCGCGAGAAGATGACTTCGCCATTGTGGCGAATCTGGTTTCCAATTTGCAGAGGAAATGCCCAAATTCGGATACCAAAATATAGAAGGTTGCGCTGGACACACATTAGGGCTGGGAGCTTACTGCTTGCATGGAATCTCAGCAAGAGCTATGACACGGAACTGAGTTGAAGGAGCGTCATTTCCTCGAGCGGTGAAAAGGATGGTGAATCGGCAACTCAGTTCCAGTCAGTCAGACATTCAAATCAGGTCCGGTATTTCATGTCTGGTGGACTTCCCCCGCCATGCACAAGTCGTGAAAAGAAGTCGGTCGCACAAAAGCTGGTCGTGGCGAGATTGGCAATCTCCATCGCTGCGCTGATCGTTGCTAATTTCCATTCTGCGTTGCCGGTTTCCACCTCCCGCCACGGCAGCAGTTCCGTGGCGAAACTCAGGGTGAGCCGGGTCGCATCATCCTGCCGATCCAAAAACTCGGGGTGAAATTTGGTCCCCTTCTTGGTGCTAAGTTTGATCTCCCCTTCTAGCATTTCTCTTCTTGAAGACACATAAAATAAAATAAAGAATTGGTTAAGAATTACCTCAAATTACCATAAAATAGTGGAAGTGGTGCTCCGTAAGCAATGATGGTTTGAATTTCAATAGCAAAATTCCTTAATATAAACTAGAGTAAGAATATTTTTGTTTTAAAAATAATAAACTAAAATATATAGTTTAAAAATTATATTATATTTTAACAAAAATAAAGCATAAAATTTAATATTTAAGTTTTAAATCATTATACATATATTAATAATTATTTCTAAACTTTAAAAGATAGAAAATTTAGCCAATATATTATTAAATCCAAATATTTTAATAAAACATCAAATCTTTATTGCAATAGTCTATTTTTTAATCAAATTATTATCACTATTTTAATATATTTATATATTTAATTAATATCTATATAAGATATAAATAATAAATAATATGATAAGATAATCATTAAAAAATTAAAATTATACAACATCATAATATATTATATTTTAAAAAATATTCTTAAATATTAATTATATCATAAAATATCTTATATTTTATAACACATATATTTATTATTTATATATTATTATTAATAATTTTATATAACAAGGAATTTAAAATTTATAAATAATAATAATAATAATCATATTATTACAATATTTGATAAGTAATTAATTATAATATGTAATGTTGTTTTATTGATTTTTTGCAATTCTAACTAAAAAATATTGTTAGAATGTTAGAAAGTAATTGTAAGATGGCTTCAATACCATTTTTTTACATCCTTAGGTTCTTTTAGATAATCATCAAAGTGTAAATAAAAAATATTCATTTTATATAGGGCTTCTATAGATTAGCCTCTAAATCCAACTTGTCTACTTATCTAAGTAGGTAGAGATGAGATAAAAATCATCCAAGTAGACTACCAAGGTGGCCTATCTTCAATCAAATTGCCTTGCACCAAGTTGTCCCAATTTAGGTTGTTTCTATTCTACCTATTAGAATATGTTCATCTAACAATCTTGTGATTGGTATTTTTAATTTCCATTAATTTATGCAATTCTATGTAAATCAATTAGATTTCTAGATTGGACTAATTAGAAGAGAAAGAATTTTTCAATATTTCTATTCTTTTGTTTTGTTTGCTATTTTGTAGAAATTTGGTAGTGAATTATTTAATTAGATCATGATTTGCAAGAAATTATATTTAACTTGATTGACTTTGCAAGGTCTACATGGCAATTTATGCCTTATACCTTAGGCATCCCACTTTAAATTTTATTAATTGTGTTATAAATGTTCAGCTTTAGTCATTTCATTTTGAGTTCTTTGTAATATAAACAACAAAATTAAAAGAAGTCATGATTAAAAAAAAATTGATTATACTTTCATTAATCTTCACGTTTTAAGCTTGTTGTAAGTAAATATATGTCATTTGTATATTATCAAGTATTGCTCTTAGGAGGCCCAATTTTCCTCTCATTTTGAAAATTTTATGTAATGATGGAGTGTTTAGGAGTAGTAACGTGCCTTACATACTCACCAATGTAATTTATGTAGTTTTTTAGAAAATCCTTTTGTAATAAAAATATACTTATCATATAAATCTATTATTTTTTATTCTATTTTTATGATAAAGTACCTTACATCTTATAGTGTAAAATGCAATCTATGCAACATATTTCTCTTCTTGAAAATCAGAAGAAAAAATGGATTGTATAAGAGTGACAAACTTCATGTAGTTCTTTCATTCATGAATGTAATGAATATATACTTACCTTTATACTCATTGCATGTTATTCTACTACTTTGATAAAGTATTGCGTATCTTTTAATATTAATTATAGCCTTAGTAATTCTTAAAAATCACAAAGTTAAATTAAATATTTTTTTATCTTTTAAGATATTAAATTTTTTTCATTGTGATTTTATAAAAAAATATATTAAAAAAATAATATTAACTATTTATAAAACACCATTAGAATCAAAATATCAAATATATTTTAAGCCATCCTTGAAATTTGCAATAAAAAATTATTTATCTTATATGGTTATACTTATAATAAAAGAAGTTGAGTCAATTACTTAGTATTTTTACAAAATTATTTATTCATTGCCTTGTTTATTGAAGATCACTCATTGCTTTGTTTATTGAAGTTTAGTCACTTCTTTGTTTTTGAATGTTATTCAATACTTATGTTCATTGTTTATTATTTTTTAATTGCAGTATCTATCATATTTAATACTTAATAAACCAATATTAAGCTTGTAGTATCATGTGCACTTTAAATGGCCTTTAAAAATTATAAGAAGCAATTATCTGTCACCTCCAATCATATTTACAATTGAATAATTCAACTCCTTGATCTATTTTAAAAAAAACATAGAAATTATTTGTAATAAATACATGTAGGAACTTATTGCAATCAAATTTAATATTACATTGTGTATATACAAGCAAATATTCATTACATACACATGTTGCAAATAAATTCAATATGTTTCTATATCCATGCTTGTATATATATTGCTTATTGAATTGAATAATAAATTTTATAAATTAAAGCAAAGAAGATATTATTTGTGATGTTATTATTATTATAATCATTTAAAATCATCTTTCATTGTAGTAATTAGATTAATCCAATCCATTGCCAATAAAAATATAAGGACATAGCATCTTGTTAGTGATTACAAGGTTTATATTTGTGAATATCTATTATACTATAATAAATAAAGATGACTAATTGTAAGCAATAGTTACTATATATATTTGATTATTCTATATAAAATAAATATATTATTTTAAATCTAAATTATTAATATAAAATTTATTATAAATTATTATTATTATTATTATTATTATTATTATTTATAAATATAAAATTTACATATAGAAATCTTATTATCATATATTAAAAAAATGAGATAAATCAATTAAAAGAATTATGCAAAAGAAGAATTGATTGGTTGTTTTATTATAATAAAATATAAAGAAATATATTAAAATATAAAAAAATATATATTTAAAAGTTATAATGATATATTTACTTATAAAAAAACTAATACTTTTGAAGATGATGAAAAAAATCAACAAGAAGAATATAAAAAAAAAAATACAATTAATAACAATTTCATGGCAAGGCTTGTTAGGCAACAACCAAGATTTGAGTATTATGTCAAGAGGTGCACTTTATATCAAACTATGCATCTAATTTTAGGCAACTAGTATATGATATTAATTGAAATGAAGAAGTCTTTATGAATCAATTTTATTGGGGATTAAGAGACAATGTGAAGGATTTGTTATTATTGCTTTTGGATCTATAATTGCTTAATAAAGCTATCAATCAAGCCATGAAATGTGATAATTGACTATTCTAATGTCATCAAGAGCAACGTTTATTTGCTTTAATAAGACAACATGCAATCCAACACACTCCTATTATATTGGCAAGTAGTATGAATTCACATTTAGAAATAGAAGATATGCAACTTAATGCGGTACATTTTAAACCTTGTAGTCCATAAGAGAAGAAGCATTGGATGGAAGAAGGTCTATGTTTATATTAAGGCAAAGAAAGCCACAAGACTTGTAATTGTTTAAAGAAACAAAATCAATGCATTATCAAAATCAAGAGTGTAATCGTTTAAAAAAAAAAAGATGTTTAGCCATAATAGGGACCATGTGGCTAGATAATTCAATATCAAAAAACTATTCAAGTTCCTCTTTTTTTTCTAAGTTTGCTTGTTGTTTTATAATTCTTTTGTGTTTTGGCCCTCAAAAGCTTCAAGTAATTGCCTTGTTAGATTCAAGGGTGTCCACTTGTTTTTTAAATGAAGCATTTGTTAAGCTTCATAAAATTTCTCTAATATAGAAATCCAAACACGTTCATATAGAAGTAATAGATGCATGATCTTTATCCTCTAATAGAATCACCTATAAAACAATGCCTATAGAAGTGGCATTTGACCACCATAGTAGCCAAATTATATTCAATGTTATTAAGATTCCTTCAAATCTTGTTATTCTTAAATTTTCTTGATTGAAAAAGTATAATTTATTTATAGATTAGAAGTTATAAAGAATAATATTTTTAATAGAAATTCTTATAATTTTTTTAATAAAATTTCACGAGTTGATAAGCCTTTATTTATTTGAACAATGGCCTTTATATGATTGGCTAAAGAAGGTACACCATTTGTTATTTATGTGACTCCAGCTAAAAAAGATATAACTTCATCAATAATTATTTTAAAGCAATATAATAAATTTCAAGATATTTTTTAAAAGAAGAATGTTGATATATTATTAGAGCACTAACCATATAATTATACCATAGATCTTTAAAAAAGAATACAACTACCTTTTGGCTCAATTTATAACCTTTTTCAAAATGAGCCTTTGGCATTAAAAGATTATATTCATGAAAACCTTGCAAAGAACTTCATTAGAAATTCAAAGTTTTTAGCAGATAAACCTATATTCTTTGTGAAAAAAAATGATGGTTTTTTTATGTATGTATGTTGATTATTAGAGATTGAATAAGATAATGGTGAAGAATTATTATCTATTATGATTAAACTCAAGACTTTTGGAACAACTCAGCTAAACTAAGATTTATGCTAAGATAGATCTTTGTCGAGCATACAACTTGTTTTAGATCAAGAAGGGAGACAAATGGAAGACCACTTTTTGAACAAGGTATAGATATTTTGAAAATAATATCATGTCTTTTGAATTAACAAACACATCCATTATCTTTCAATATTTAATAAATGACATCTTTTGAGAGCATCTAAATAAGTTCGTAGTGATCTATCTTGATGGTATCTTAATCTACTCAAAAAATTTAGAAGAATATAAGGAACATATAAAATTGGTATCACAAAAGCTACAAGATGTAGGTTTACATATCAAACTAAAGAAACATATATTTTATCAACTATAGATGGAATTTTTGAGATACATTGTATCTATTGAAAATTTGATAATGGATCCCAAGAAGGTGGAGGCGGTTCTGCAGTGGACATTCTAAAGATTGTAAAAGATGTATAATGTTTTTTAGATTTGCCAACTTCTCTTGAATCTTCATCAAAAATTATTCTCGAATTGCCACCTCTCTTATTCAATTAATATACAAAGACAAATTCAAATGGGGGCCTTAAGCAGAGAAGACATTTTAAGATCTCAAGATAGTGTTCATCAGAGTTTTAATCTTTGTGCATCTAGATTTTACAAAAGCATTCTACATAGAGACTGATGCTTTGGATTTTACACTAGGAGCCATACTTTCACAAATGGATATAGACGATAAATTCCATCCTATTGCTGTTTATTCTTAGAAGTTTTCTGCTGCCAAAATTAATTATGAAATCTACAATAAGAAATTTCTTATTATTGTGGATTTTTTTCAAGAATAGTATCATTTTTTAAAAGAGTAATATATTCTATGACTATATACACAGATCAAAAGAACTTAAAATACTTTATATTAGCTCAAATTCTTAATCACTATTATTGTATTGTGGTTTGGCTACCATGTAAAATATTGTACATGTAAATTTAATATACAATTTATTATACAACTAAGTAAGAGCTATACCATTGGACTTTATTGGTTATAAGATATGGTTAGATTGTTAATTCTTTTTATTTTATTATTGAAATTTATATAATTTTATTTTCTTTTGATAGTAGCTTTTGAGGGTGATTTTGTATTAATAATAACTTTATATATTTTGAATCACCTTTGTTAGACATTGGTGATCCATAAGGTTTTGTTTATTTCTTTTATTTGGTATTTAGAAGACATATTATATAAATCTTATAAAAAAAAAGATTAGAAAAGAATTTTTAATATGAAAGGGAATAGTTAGGCTATCTATGTGGATGAATGGACATGAATGATAGAAGTCTCTATTCCTATTGGCCAAAAATCATGCCTAATGGGCTTCAAGGAGATTGCCTAAGGGCTTATTAGGAATTAGGATTTGTTTTTTGAAGGGAATTGAACATTAAAGGCTAGGATCACCAAGTTTGGATTTTTGGCTATGGTTTTGGTATAAATTTTGTATGATTTGGATTTTTTATAAAGAAGATATAGGCACTCAAAGTTAAGGTGTTGAAATTGTACCTACTATCACTCTTTTGGGCATAACTCATGCATATAAAAAACAATAGAGGATCAACAATTGGGATTGAAAAGAACATTTTTTTGACTACATATTTTATGTATAGCTTGATAACATCCAAGCTAAGGTAAATGAGATATTAGAAGTTAAAATCAATACTTATAAGCTAAGAATAGTAAATAATCCTATTTAACTAGTGGTTATATTTTGAACTATATCTTAAGCAATTTAATAAATTTTTGGCTTAAAATTTTTAAGAGTATATATATTTATGTCACAAGACTATATACAAAAGTTTTATGGCATTAAAGTTTTGGATTTGTGAGATATGAGGAAAATAGTACTTGGATATCTCTAAACTAGGGTTTTAAGTACTTGTTAGGATTTTTAAGATTTCAGACAATTAAAAGCAAATCTATAGTTGATTCATTTTTATAATAAAGCTTAAGAGTATTATCTATACTTTAAAGAAAATTTTATAGAAACTAAACTATTGAATCAAGAGTTATTGAATTCTAAAGTTTGAAAAGAAATAAGTCTTTGTGAGTGAAGAAGGTATTGAAGGGTTTTATAGCAATTTGAACCTTTTTGTGCAAATCTACTTAAATACAAAAGGATTTATCAATATAATTTTTTTTTTAATATCATTGTATTATTTGTCCTTTTTATTAAAGACATATTTGTTTATTGGATTCTTATCAATAAGTTTCAAGTAAATTCTCCACAGCCATATACCTAGTGTATTCCTAGATAGAAGATCATGCCACATGACATTGTCAAACTCAATGGAATATGTTATTATCTCAATTTAACTTTGTTATCATTTATTAACCTAAGAAGCAACAAAGATTATTCAATGCATTATTAAAGAGATCATATCTTGTACAAAGAATAAGAGAGACAATATTTGATCAATAATATGCAACTTTATTGAAGTTGGAGCAATTTTGCCTTTGTACTACTATTACATTGGCACTTATTTATTTTAGTTTCTTTGATGAGATGCATATTGCAACTATTAATGATGCTTTGATCTTTGATATTAAGCATAGCCTCAATAAAAATACTAACAAGTTCAAGCTTGAAAAAGACCTTCTATACTTTAAAGAACGTTTATATATCCCAAAAAGATTAGCTCAATTGTGCGTTCTTCAATCTTACCATGGCTTTCCAACTGTGGATCACTTTGGATTTAACAAGATCTTAGAACTTATTTTCCAAGACTTTTGATGGCTTCAAATGTAGAAAGCTGTTAAAGACTTTGTATTCTCTTATGACATCTGTTAAAGGTATAAAAATCCTTGACATTATCTTTGTAGATTCTTATAGCCCTTGCTTCTTTCAAAATAGTCATGATCTTCTATCTCCATGGATTTCATTATGAATCTACCGCCATTCAATTCATTACACAACATCCTTGTAGTAGTTGATTGACTTACAAAAATAGCTCATTTTATTCCTTGTAAGAAGATTGCTTCTAGCAAAAAAATAACAAGGCTCTTTCTTGATAATACATATTGATATCATGGCCTACTAGATGATATCATATCTAATCAAAGATCCCAACTTATATCTAAGTTTTAGAGATGCCTTTTTGAAATATTGAAGATAGATTTTAATTTTTTTTTGATTTTTTATTCTCAAATTGACAACCAAATTAAACAAGTTAATCAAGTTTTGAAGTGATATTTATGATGTAGCATCAACTATCAACAAGATGATTAGATCTTGTATCTATTATTAATAAGGTTTGCATATAATAATATTATTTATACCTCAATCCAATAAATATTATTTTATTCCAACTATGGATATCATTCAAAACTTGATTTATGGAGTATGCCAAAGAATAACAATTTAACAAATGAAAGATTTACAAAGCATCTATTACAACACCAAATAACTTTAAAGCTTTAGTTATAAGCAATTTAAAATATTTACAAGCCATCTGCAAATAAATTCAAGAATCAATTATTTACTTTTCATATTGGAGATAAAATATGGCTTTTTTGATGGAGCATTAAAACCAAGCAACTATGCAATAAGTTGGACTATAGAAGATTAGAACCATTTTCCATTTGGAAGCAAATTAATCTAGTGGCATATCACTTGGAATTACCATCTTTTATGGAGGTATATTTAGTTTTTTTTGTCTCTCTTTTGGAGCCTTAGAAAGAATCACATATTCCAAAAAGAGTACAATAATTGCCACCTAATATTAAAATAAAAAATCATAAAAAATATGAGATAAAAAAATGCTTAATTCATAATGAAGCTAGAAAAAATTAGAATATTTTATTCATTGGCATGGCTATGATATTAATAAGCACACATAAAAATTGGCCAAAAATCTTATCAATGCACCTCAAAAGGTATAAGAATTTCATCAATTCTATCTCTATAAATCCAAACGCGTTTGATGATAACTTCTTGGTAAAGATTGGATTTGAAGAATATCTATAAGAAGAAGAGAATCAAACTAAAGCCTTCATCAATATACAGTCATCTATTCCAAGATAGAATAGAGTGGTAGAAACAAGTTAGCCACCATGTCAAATTTTCAAGTGTTGAGAGATTTAGCATAACAAGATTTAGAAGATTTACTTATTATGTAAGCTTTGAACAAAATAATATAGCTTTTACAGCCTTTGATTGAATAAAGTAAGGATAATACATTTCAATGCCAAATACAACTATGGTTAGAGCCATTAGAAGGAACACTCAATTATACAAGTCTTGATTTTAATATTTGAGTTTTAGTGATATTGTTTGAGCTTAGAAAGATGAATTTTTTTAAGCTTAAGATCTTGTTTGGAGGATGTTTTGAAGGTCACAATAAAGATCACATCCTTAGATGGAATGTTTCAACAATGAAGGTACTAGCTCAAGGCCATAGGTGATTTTTTTGAAGACCAATAGATCCTATTGCCTAAGGATGGAGAACAGAATATATACTTTCATTGATGCAGGGTACTCTCGATTTTTTATATATGTAGGAAGATTTCTAAAGGTATAAGCTCCTCTTGGAATTTGTTGCTAGAGAACGAGGTGATGTTAAGGGCATACACTTTGGAAGTTCATAAAACCTTTTAGAACATTTTAGAGATTTTTTAGTTAGTGGAAGTTGCTTGAGAAGCTTTTTAGTTAGTGGAAGTAGCTTAAAAAGCTTCGTAGTTGGTGGAAAGAACTTTAAAAGCTTCCAAGTTGGTAGAAGGAGCTCAAGAAGCTTACAAGTTCAAAGAAGCTGCTTGAGAAACTTCCTAGTTTGATGAAATCCATTCAAGAAGCTTCTTAGACAAGGTTGTATATTGGAGTCAAGGTTAAACAGTTCTCTAGTCTCGACAATGCATCTCTTGAAGTTATAGTTCACCTTCCTTTGTGTTGTTCATATACTCATCTAGATAATTTAAGTCATTGTCAATTTCTTCTTGAAACCTCTTTTTAGCTCAAGTCTCTTATTTTGTATTCTTGTGTTTTTAATAATAGATTCAATATTATTAAAATATAATTTTATATTATTACAAAAAATATGTGATGATGTAAGATAAATTTTTTTTAAAATTGCTATTAATTTTATATATTAAAATATGATTTTTGATCCTAGTACAACTATTCTAAACACATTCTTCAAATAAAAGAAAGATTATAAAATTCTTATAGCATGGCTTAGATATGAACAATGACTTAATTTAAAATTTAAAGATTAAAGATTTTAAAGATTTTGGATATAGGATTTAAAGTTGTATAGATATACCAAAGTATTTTGAATTATTATTTTGGAATTTTTAAAAAACTAACATCCTTATTAATAAAATCCATAATTTTAAAAATATAATCAAAATATTTTACAAGTACTTAGATTTGTAATTATAAAATATTTAACTTTTTTTTATCTTAATGTTGGCTTTGATATTTAGGATTTCAAAATTTTATTCAATATTAATATGAAATTGATTGGTGATATCAATTTTAGTATTGATTTTAAATATGACTTTTATTTTTATGCTTTGAATTAAATTTTATTTATATTTTAAATAAAAAAATTATAAAAATAAGTCTTAAATTTTAATTTTATTATAGATTAGTCAAAGAAGATAAATCCACTATTTTTAAAGCCAAAATCCTAAATCTAAAATATATAAAATAAAATGTACATATTATAGAAAATTAGATATAAATAATCTAATAAAGTAATAAGTTGGACCAATATAATCTTCATAAATAGTATATTTCTTCCAATATCTATTATAGTTAGTATTTTTTTTAGCATCAATCTTTTGACATTTGGATCTATTATTATATTATTCAAAAAAAAAAAACTACTATGTATTATTATATAAATTCAAAAATTAATTAAAAATTCTATAAATTATTACACCTCTAACTATCATGTAGAAATTCAAATTCTTCTCTCAAAGCCCATTGATATGTTTCAATCCTTCTCCAATTCTAGGCCTTTCAAAGTTGACACTTTATATACTTGCCATTCTATTCTATTGCTTGTCAAACAAAAATAAAAATGCTTTTAATATAAATGGATGGCACATATAGATTTCTCTTATAAATCTCTTATGCCAATGCTTCAAATTTGAGTTGACATTTCTTAAAGAAGATGTCAATAAGAATTTTTTTTTAGTGTCAAATTAGCCATCTAATATAATTTTAATTTTAATTTTTATAAATTATTATCTAAATTTAAAACAAAGTAAAATATTATTTGATAATCTTTTAGATTATTTAAATATCAAAATTTATTTTTTATAATCTTAAATAATATATTTGATTGTTATATCTTTGAAAAAAATCTAAATATAATTATAATATATATATATATATATATATATATATATATATATATATTTTGTGATTCAGCTATTTTAAAATTTTATATTTAACTTTAAATTTGGTATTTATAAAAAGATCTATGTAATCTTTATTCTTTTAAATTATTTCTATGTTTAATAATTTATAATTCTTAATCATACATCTTTGAATAGAATTTTAATATTTATTTGTATTTGATATTTTAAAAGTATATTGCATCAAACTAAGCTTTTAAAACATAATTTTCTAAAATGCCTCATGTCTTAAACATCAATTTTGGGATATTAATTAATACTTAATTTACATAGATTTTCATAATAAAAAAATATAATTATATAAAATAAAAAAATATAAAATCATTGATGTAATTTGATGCTTGGAAAGATTCATCAATATTATGCTGTATCACACAAATTTTTTATTATCTACACAACATAAAACTCTGTTGAGGTCATGAATTAAATTTATAAAATCAATATAATATTAATCATTTTTATGATATATATATGTATATATATATATATATATCATTTAACAAAGAATTTCCTTTGCTGGGTAATAAAGAACAGTTACTTATTTGTTTAAGTGTGTTTTTAAACCTGCAGATTCTTAGTTGGGATTTGATCCGAAAACGTGGACCCCGAAGAGTCGATCCCGTGATCTTTCAATGGGAGGTTTATCGAAGCTTGCGAAGCAAGCGGCCTGGAGATATCCATTTCACACCTGCACCTGACCACGCATCTGGCCTTGATCCCGTCGACGTGGACGATGACATGGCACTAGTGTGGATTAACGCGTTCTGATTGGCAACTGCAATTCTGTGAATTTGTCATTCTCGGCGTCAACGTCGCAATTGCTCTCACCTCTCAAGATCACCGCTTAAACCCTATTGCAGAAATCTCTCTTGCTCTGGCCACGCTGCTGTGTGTCGAAGCAGTGCTTGTTGTTGATGTCGCCTGCTGCATTTTAGTTTAAATTTGCAGGATCAGCGTTTGCTGAGGACTCTCGGACGCGGCAGGCGCGTGGAAGACCTTGAGAGCGAGAGAATTTCATCTGCAATTGGCATGGCAGCAATAGCTGTGCAATCGAATTGCTGCTCCTTCAGCTCCGACTGCTGCTCTCAGCGATGGTGAGGACATTCTTCTTTTTCTTCTTTTCCCTCCTTGATTTCTTATAAAACCCTATGACTGGAGAGTTACTGTCAGTTTTTCTTCGCATGGCTGAGGTTCGAGTAATCGGATGACCGGGGCTGGTGGAGATGCAGGGATCCATTCAAAGGCAATGGGAGGGTACAGCGTGGAATGTTAGCTGGTCCCATTAACCTGCGCACGGCAGGCCCGTCTCAGCTAGTCAAACAAGGATCACCTTCCATCAGCTGCAAGGCTGGCGGAACTTCGAAGCAGTCTGGCTTTGCTCTCCGAGCAAAAGCCAAGAAAGGATCCTCTGATATTAATCCTGATGACTACCTATCTGATGACCAGTTGCAGTATGTCGACCGGGTAAGGCTTATTCTTTACCTTTATCCAGCAACATTACACGTTTAGTTGAGTAATACTCAATGGGTTCATATCTAGAACCGAATTGTTGATTTGAGCTTCCGGAAGTGCTTCATATTATCGTGAAAGATACTCTTTTATACCATGAATTGTAGAACCTTTGGTGCACATATTTGTAGGAATGTGCAGATCGTGGCTGGATTGTAGTAAATTAATTCGCTAGAAGTCAATGTTTTCTTCTTCTTTGTTTTTTATTAATTTTTTTTATAGATTTTATTACAATCTTACAGTATATACCTTTTTGGTGAGCAGCAAAAGGCATTAGAAGCTGCGATGAGCGACATCAATGGCTCATTTGGCAAAGGAAGCGTGACCAGGCTTGGTAGTGCTGGCGGAGCTCTTGTGTCAGTTTATTATCCCTATTCAAGGCTATCGAATCGAATTATATATATTTGTAAATTGTTCGTTGTTAGAAAGGTTATCAGCGTGTTTGAAGCTATTTATTCGTTTACCAGGATATTACTGGTGCAGATGATTGGTTAACTAGTATATCAAGCGTTGGTTCACTAGATCGCACATATTTCTTTACCGATGGTAACGGACAATCTTTTGCACTGGCTTTGATGGATTGCATTTCTCGTTGAATTAAGATAAGACGGAACTTATGTTGCAGAGAGACCTTCCCCAGTGGTTGCCTCACTTTGGACCTTGCACTAGGTGGTGGTTTTCCCAAAGGACGTATTGTGGAGGTCTCTTCTATCTGCATGTTACTTAAGCAGATATACCTTGCCTGACGTTCTTCGCATATGTTTTCATTATGTACATCTTTTTGTGTCGTCACCGTTCTTTTTTGCTTTTCGGATAATTGACCTTTACCCTTTTGTTTGTGTCGGCAGATATTTGGTCCCGAAAGTAGTGGGAAAACCACGTTAGCGCTTCATGCCATAGCTGAGATACAGGCAAGCCTCTCGCAGCTTTTCGTTTAGATGTTATGTGAATTCTCTTGCGTCGCATTCAATTAGTTGGTGTTTTATCCTAAATTTGATTATAGTAAGTGATTTTATCTGGATATACTCGCGTGCATTTTTTGTGAAACTCCTCAATTCGATCGGGATGCTTTTGATTGCAGAAGAAAGGTGGAAACGCAATGTTGGTGGATGCTGAGCACTGTTTTGATCCGTATTATTCGAAGGCTCTCGGTGTTGATGTGGAAAGCTTGATTGTGTGTCAACCTGACAATGGCGAAATGGCTTTAGAAAGTAATATACCACTTACAGTTAATTTTTATGAACCTAAAGTTATTTTACCTTGTACCAAGTTTCTGAGATTTTGCCTGTAAACTTGCACCTATTTTTCAACTCCTAATTTCTCATTGGATCGGGAGTAACTAGGAAATTTACTTAATACAAGCGATCTTACTTCTCCTTCTTCACCAGCCGCTGACAGGATGTGCAGATCTGGTGCTGTGGACATAATTGTTATTGATTCTGTATCTGCACTTACTCCCCGAGCTGAGATTGAGGTATTGTTTCAATTCAGATGTTCAAGTATGTGCTATTCGTATGTACTGTCGTTTGAGTGACAAACATGGCTTCATCCTTTTTCGTATTAATGGCCAGTAAGCTTCAGTACTTCTTGCATACTAGTTCAAATTTAACCTGAAGGGTATTAACTTTTGTTTTGTTAATCCGCCGCATCTGTGGAAAAAGGATTAATGATATCGTGATAGAGTTATCTTTGCCTATTTTGTAGGATGCTTCCAAGTACTGTCATGTGCTTATTGTACACATACGAAAAATATGTTTGATTTCCTCAGGGAGAGATTGGGATGCAACAAATGGGACTACAGGCCCGGTTAATGAGTCAAGCTCTTCGTAAGATGTCTGCCAATGCTGCACGTGCTAACTGCACGATTATTTTCTTGAATCAGATTCGATACAAGGTTAGTATGTTTTTGTCAGAATTCGTGAGGAACAGAAGGATTTGCTCGATTTCATTGAGTGCAATTGATATCTTTGGTTACCCGGCACATCTGTGGATCTGATGTTGTGGGTTGGCTTTTTTGTGCCAGACGTATGCTCATTTGTTTTGCCACTAAGTGGATCTGAGTATTTGTCGATCCTGTCATATTTTTCTTTACATTTGCTGCCGAATGCTGCCATCATATCTTGGATTCCTAACCTCGCTTGTTTATTTTTTGCAGATAGCTGTTATGTACGGAAATCCTGAAGTTACCAGTGGTGGACTTGCTCTTAAGTTTTTTGCTTCTCTCCGCCTTGATATTCGCAACTCGGGCAAGATTAAGTCGGTGAGCTCCTGATGACACCTGTACTATGAAGTTGCTTGCTAATAAATTCTTAGTGAATATTTACATTGATTTGCGTCAATCGCTTTTTGATTAATTTGGATCCTATGTCAGTACTGTTATCGTAGAGCATTTGCCGTTGTAATGGACAGAGTTTGATAACAATGTGTGTGGATGCATGGACACAGCCAAGAGGTGAGGATGATATTGGCATAAGGGCTCGAGTTCGAGTACAGAAGAGCAAGGTGAGGCAACGTACTGTATTCAATCATTTAGCCTCGCAAATCACGAATTTGTGACACCTTCAAATGCTTTCAATAAGTCACTTGTTGAATACATATGCATGTTTTTATGATGCCCACCAAAATGTTCTCAATGTCCTGAGATGGCTACACCGATCAATTGGGGTGTGGATTTTAGGTTTCAAGACCTTACAAGCAAGCAGAATTCGATATAATATTTGGAGAAGGCATTTGCAAATTGGTGAGTTTAGGCTGAAACTTTAAGCAATTAGCTGCAGTGATCGCATAGAACCCTCGTATCATCTTCATATTGTATTGTTGTGGATACTATTCAATGTGTAGGCTTTTTACCCTGTACAGTGCACTAAAGCATGTGATAGTCGTCTGGGACTAAAAGGCATCTAAATAATTGTACGGTTGAGGTACCATGGAAGATTTCCAATTAGTCACTACTGTGTATCTTGTTTACAGGGGAGCTTACTGGACTCAGCAGAGACAGTCGGTGTAGTTGTGAGGAAAGGTGCTTGGTACAGTTATGGAGAAATCAGGTGCCTTACAAAGCAATTTATCAATTCTTCATGCAAATGAAAGTGACTCGTTTGCTATGATTCCCTTGGGTTTTAATCATTAGAAAGTGGAATTCAATGCCAAAGATAAGATTGTTCAATGTAATGCGGAAGAGCTTTGTTTGATCCTTAGTGACTTCACAACTGATAGTAGGACAACAACTTGGTTTGAGTGCAGGTTAGGTCAAGGGCGAGATAAAGTTGTGCAATTCCTCCGAGACTACCCGGAAGTGTGTGCAGACATTGAGAAGGTACGTGCTGATCGTGCTGTACTGGTCTGTTCCTTATGTTCTTTTGTGAAGCTCCATTTGTTGCTCAAAGCCCAAGGCTAACTGCGTGACTATTGCGCAGGTCGTTCGGGAAAGAATTGCAGAAATTATGTCAACAAAGCGAGATTATAACGGTCCCAACGGGAGTGCTGTGGTTCATGCTGGAATGGACCTCGAAGAAATGATGGGCGAAGACAATTTGGGAGAGCTTGACTGAATGGTTGCTGTGGTTGAAGGATTTCCATCGTTGTGGAGAAAACCTTGTTTTAAAGCAGCTCTTCTTAATTAGCTTTCGACTCTTTTCATCTCACATCACACGACTTTCATTATCTTAGTCCCATGCATGCGTCGTTCACGCCGCGCCTTGAAATGGCCACAGCCAGTTTTAGTCATTTCCCAACGTACACATTACTTACAAGAGCTATTACTGCAGTGCTCACAGCTGCCTATTTTACTTTCACAGCAGCCGTAAATTTACTTTTTAGTCGTTTCTTGCGGCCTCGATTTTAACTTCTAAGTGAGTGCCTTGTTCCACGTTCTATTGAACAATTTAGAACACCGACAACTGGCAATTGGTCTGAAAGATCTCACAGTAGTTGCTTTAGGAGTGTTAACACCCAATTGGGTCACTAATTACCCCATTTGTCTCCGTCCCAGTGACTAACCTCCCTTAAACCGGCATCTCAACTGCTATTTGCCACTACTTTCAACTACTTCCACCCCATCCCGATACAAATTCCTAACGATTCTTGATTCTAGTGACCTCAAAAAGTCGCGCTTGTATTACTGAACAAGTTTGGACGAGCTCACGCATGACAATACATGTGATTTCCTTAACCACTTTCTTCAGCAATTTCACCTACTTTACACCGTATAACTGCTTCATTCAACTCACCATGAATTTATACTTCGCCAGCATACTTGGCATTTTCGACCGAAAAGAAAATTCTGATATAGCACCTTAAATTTCAGGTGGCGGTGATTTATTCTTCACCTTCACCACCAAAAATACATAACCTCTGAGCACTCCTCTTATGTCCCCTATCAGAGCAAGAGAACAACCCTAAAACTTACTCAACCCTCAACCCCACCTCATCGTCACAGCAGTTTCAATCATTCGTGGCAATGAGTCTCATCTCGTCTCCTCTCACAAAATCAACCCAAGTCGAGATCTGTAAGCATTTCGTACTGCAACTTACGAGGGCACTAACTGTTACTTATGGACAGTAATCACGAGCACGCATTGGAGATGCAAGATGGAGTCGGTAGGGACACCCCAGTGTAAAATCAGGCCTCAACTGGAACGGAGTACATAAGAAACCGGAAATAAGAAAGCAGAGGAAATGCAATTCGGCCACACTAAAAAATCACAACTGTGACAGGATAATTGACTAACTATCAAATCCGGAATACACTCCAGAATCGCGAAGCAACCTCTTCTCCTCCTCCACATAGTTCTTACCACGGCTTGCCTGACCCATCTCCCGCTTCCGCTTCTCCTTCTGCGCAAATGTCACCGCCTTCTGCTCTGCAATTGCATCCCGCTTCTGCTTCTTCGTGAAATTGTACGCTGCAACTGCTCTCGCAGCAGCAGCTTCGGCATCTTCGGAGATAGCTTCGCGGGTACGCTCACGAAGCTCTATGGACTCCTGCTCCTCCGCGTCGCCTGTCCCTTTACGCTTCCCGGACGACCATGACCAGTCTTGAACTCCAGCATCTTGTGTAGGTGCCGGGACATTCATGATCGAAAGACCTCCCGTGTAGCCATGGCGGCTCAACGCCTCATAGTCCAACCCCCCCGCTTTCTTCTTGCTGTTGTCCGAATTTTCGCCCTCTACTATGGCGTCTTTTCTACCGCCGCACTGCTCCTCCTTCTCATCCGGGCCGTCTTCATCAGAAGAAGACTCTCCCGACGACAGGGCTGCCAATGGGTCCATGGCACTCCATGTCCCTCCTGCCATGGTTTATCAAACCCTAAACCCTTAAGTTAACGCGCCTTGAGCCCCTTGAGAACTACCCCAACTCACCATCCAAGGCTCGCAATACAACTACAAATAACCAACTCACAAAGACGGATTCATTTGAGAGAATTATACTAATCTACAATTAATATCGAAACAGTGTGGACTGATCTCTCCACTTGGGACAGAGATGGAGGGAGAGGTGACATGAGCTGTGGTTGTGAACGGGGGAGTAACAGTTGGGGATCTTCGTTTTGTATGCATTTGCACTAACGAATTCATTCCCTGCTGCCTGCTTGATCATAGACTGCAGCCAGAAACTGCAAATGCTGCAGCAGAGAGGTTGTGATCACCCCTGCCGGTTCAGCGAGGCCGAAGAACATCAACAAAGGAGGTGCACACGTCGGCAGCGAACCGGCTTGCACTATCCTGTCACGATTCGAATGAAGACCGCGCCAGGGTATCAACACAGTCGGGGTCTTGGAGTGGTCTCGGACTAACCTCGGAGGTCGTGACATCGTAGGATTAGGAACCACTATCAGACACGTTTCCTATTTTAACCCTCCCTCTCCACAGCATTAGTGTTTCACACTCACACCCCTGAAATTGGGTCCCTTACGACACCATCAGCAACACCCACAAATCGTTATCCAATTGCGTTAAGGATGTTCTAGGATTGCAGTGACTCAAGCGGATGGGTCTGAAGGTTCGCTCCACAGACCCACGGACTAAACCTGCCGACAACGACGACCCCCGCCATTCTGACTCCTCTGCCATCGATGCCGATGTCCTGCATTACCCCGAGGATGAGCAACTCGTTGTTGCGGAATCCTGACCTGAGAGTGACAAGGACGGTACCACCTCGACTGGCTAGAATCAAAGGGGCCCCGATGCTGTCGAATATCTCTTCCTTCTGCGCTGCGGATTACACGTTTGCCTACTCCTCCATGCGAACCCTCTGCTTCTTCGACCCCGACACATGCTCACGCCGAAAATTTCGTGAGAAAACAACCCAACTAGGGACGTCAAGTTTAGAAGATCCGCAGGAGAAAAATATTATGAGAATGGAGAAGTGAATGGGACGGCAGTAAGTGTAATTTATCGGAGAGAATGTATCTGAACAATAGGAGGAAGAAGATGTGATTAATTGGAGGAGAATTTGATGTGTTGGAATTATGCGTGGATTGAAAGCACATAGGCTCCACTTCATCATTTTATTCTAGTTTTAGTAAAAGTAGATGTGTAATAAAAGTTACAGTTGTGTCTTGTGGTCACATTATACATCCCTATTATAAGTTATTGTGTTGATGGTAATGTTTAGCAATGGATTAGTATAAGTTATATAGATTAGTGTGTTGTATTAAGTTTAATATATACACTATGTCAATTAAAAAACAATTAAACTTGAGTACTAAAGGTTCTAATAAGTGTGTGTTAAATTTATTTATAATAGTTTACAAATTCTTTAAGATACATTTTTATGTTATTTTAATAAATTATATACAAAGTAAGCTTATATAAAGAAAGTATCATATTGATTATATAAATAAATATATATATATATATATATATATATATAATATAAATAAAGATATTTTAAATTCCAAATCAACTTCATTATATCAAATTCTTCTACCATGCAACTATTCTTTTGTAAAAGACAAACAACTATTGTAAGGACTATTATTGGAAGAACTTAGTTTGGTAGGAAGAATTGAAAAAAAGATATCAAAATTTTGAGATCTTATACATATCAAGGACATAAATTTGAAAAAAGAAAAAAGAAAAAAAAAAAGAAAAAAGACAACAAACTTGTGTATCATTAACAAATTAAAAAAAAAAAAGAAAAAAAAAGATGTAAAATAGAAAAGAAATTAGAATATCTATTGACAATTATAAAGAAATAAGAGAGTTTTGAACCAAGCCTAGAATACAAGAAAGGAATTAACAAGACTAAAGATAGTATCACGGACAAGATTAAGGAACTATGCAAAATTATAACAAAATAATGGAATACATGAGTCTTATTATAAGGCAACACAATACAAGAATAAAAACAAGACTAGAAGGTCCAAATTAGACCTTAAGATAGGTGTTGTGGAGACTGAGGAGTTCTTTAGTTTTAATACCTATATATATTAGAAATTAGGAAGCTTCCAATTAACTTTTTGTAAAAGACTTCGCCCTTAAGTCATCCTAGGATACTTCTTGAGTGGCTTCTTTGTTGCTTTGTTGTAAAGTAACTTCAAGAACCTTCTAGAACTATCAAGAATCATTAATAACTTTCTAAAATCTTTTAAAACCTTTTAGAATCTTTTTTAGATAGATATTCATGACATTATTTCTCCCTCTAGCTCCAAATTCCTCAAGGAGCGATAAAGCCAACATTATTTAAAGACAAAGAAAATAAAAAATGTATCTTATAGTCTTTATAACATATTCCAATTCTCTTTCTCAAGTTAAAACTCTCATTGGTCCTTATAATCATCAATAATGATTAATACCTTCTATTTAAGACTAAACTTGCACTATTATATTTTTATTGTAGAAAACATCCTTCAAATATTGCTTTTGGATAATTTTTATAGATAGGTTTGATTTCAATGACAATTACCACTAATCGGCTACTAGGTATTTTTCAATGACTTTGTAGATTGAACAATTCTTCTATTTGAGGTTGACAATATAAATTACTTAGTTGAGATGGCATAATTTACAAGGTATTATTTTCTTGGCTATCCATGACTGATATACTAAGCAAAAATAAATCATAAATTTTAAGTTGAATGGGATGGCAATAGATACACTATTTATATTACATGTAGGAAGTAATCTCAAAACTTTTGTAGTTGTTTTTTATATTTTTATAAAGAATTTAAAAAATTCAAAAACTATCATATTCAAGTTTTTTAATTTAGATGATATGGCAATATTATTAGGCAATTGGCACATATGTTGCTGCTTTAGATTTGAAAGGGTGTTGTTGATGAAATGCTTATACTTTTAGAGATACATTGACTAAGTTATGAGTTGGCTCCCATGTACAATCACTAATAGTGTAATCATACCAATATACAAAATATCTTAGTTATTTTTGTCTTATTCTTGAATTAAGCACTTTTTCCACCTCTAATTCTTTATAATTATCTACTTCAATATAAGGCAGTGGCTTTTTTATTCTTCTTGATATCCTTGATTTTTTATAAGATTAAAAAAAAAAAACATAAAAAATAAGATGTATCTTCATAGATGTTGGTAATTCTAAACAATAAGTGACACAATTAATTTATTTTTAAATAAGAAATGATCCTAACTTTCAATAATCTAATTTGTTACAAGGTCAATTGGTTTTAATATTACATCAAAGAAACTACTCTTTGTCATGCATATTATAAGTAGATTGTTCTTTTTGGAGTCTATCCACTATTGCCTTATATCATTCTTGAGCCTCCTCCAATTGGAGTTTTATAGTTAAATATAGCTTTGCCAATTGAGTAACAAATTCTTCAACTACTCAATTGTCGGATCTAAAAGGTAGTAACATATCCAACTTTGGATGATATCCTATCACGGACAAAAGATTTACTCCAATAAATTATCTAAGTAATAATAAGCCAATAGAAGTAGGTAAAATAAGTTGATTTGATAATATCTGATAGAAAAGCTTCCTAGAAGCTTCATAGATGTGAAATCACCTTTATACATGTCTATAGGTGATTGGTAGGTTAGAAATTTGGTCAACAAGGTAGCCACATGGCGCATATGTTGGTAGCTTGTAGAACAAGCTAGCCATGTGTCACACATGTTGATAGCTTGCGGAACAAGTCAAGTACGTGGCGCACATGTGAGAAACTTGTTGTGCAAGTTTGACACGTGTCTTGCAAATTAGACACGTGTATGAGGTCCTATAGAATACCGCCATGTAGCTCTTAGTTCGATAGTATTTATAGAGGCAAGAGTGAAGCCCTCTTCATTCTTGTCAACTCCTTTCCTGATTCTAGTCTGGTTTCAAGAATCTTCATGTTTCTAGTCTTTGGCAATAGCCATTTCAGTTTTCTTTGAATATACATACTTTCTTAATTCCATTTTGTGACTTTTACTTTGATACAGTTTCCATTAGATTATGCATCTCTTTCTAATTCATGTCCTTGACAGATTGACAAGAGTACATTTATAATATCATAGCTTTGTCTTGTCTTGATTTAAGAGTGGATTACCCCTTTCTCTTGATAAGACACAAGCATTTTAGAAGTTACGGATTATCTTCTTCTAAACTGATATTATCCCTAGTATTTTCTTTGTTCTTTCTATTACTTATTTCGAGTAGTGTTATATATTTTTTGAAGTGTTATCATGGCCGAGCTTGCCAAAATGAAGAGTGCAATGGCACAAATGCAAGAGCAAATGAGAAAATTGATGCTTGCAATGCATCAACTCACTGTACCTCTACAAGGAGCAACAAGGTTACCAAATAATGAAGATATAGATATGATTGGAGCTGCTTCAACATCTATACCAAGCCATATAATTCCTCCTACATTGGAACATTGTCCAAGTATCAGAGAACCAAAAATTGGTCTACTTGAGAAGTTTGATGGCACAAGATCCAAGTTTCGAGGATTCATCAACCAAGTCCAACTGGTGATTGAATTGCAATCACAAAGTTTTCCAACTCTAGGATCACAAGTCAGATTTATTGATACACTACTTTCAAGTTCTACCTTTTCTTAGTTTTCATCTTTTTTGGAACAACGAGATCCAATATTAGATAATTTAAAAACTTTCTTAGCAAAATTTTGATCTATGTATGGAGAATACAATGCAACTCGTGTTGCAACCAACAAGCTTCATATCCTATGACAAGGCAATCGATCAGTGATATTATATGCTTCACAATTTTGACAACTAGCAATTGATATCAAGTGGGGTGATGTTGCACTCATCAATCAGTTTCTCTACGGATTACAATATGAAGTAAAGAAATTGATGTTGAACTTATTCGATCCTCAAACATTGAGTCAAGCAATAAACTTTGTGGTGAAGTGTGATAATCGGCTTTTCGAATTTAGATCTGAAAGTCATACAAGAGAACCTCAGCGACATTATAATTCAGTAGCAGTACCAATGACTTCTCAATATGTACCTTCAAAAATCGAGGACATGCAAATTGATGCTATACGTTTCAAGCCGCTTACTGAACAAGAAAAGAATCGATGTCGTCAAGAAGGATTATGCTTGTATTATGGAGAACCTAAACACATTGCTCAAAATTGTCCAAAGAAATGACGCAACCACAAGATGAGGAGTACGAATGTCAAAGAAGACAATATGTCGGAAAACAAATTTGTCCAGCTACAATAAGGACCGTGCGGTTGGGATCTTATACAATTTCTAATGAAGGTCCTATCCTCTCCTCACAACCATCTCTTTGTTTTATAATAGATGAGTATTTAGGACCTAATAATTACAAAGCCTCTGCTTTAATAGATTCGGGAGCCTCGGCTTGTTTTTTAGATGAAAAATTTGCTAAAAGCCATAGAATACACATAGTATAAAAATCTAAACCCTTACACGTAGAAGTCATAGATGGTCGTCCTTTATCTTCTAGAGATGTTACTCATGAAACACTTCCTCTAGATGTAGTAGTAAATGGCCATAATAGTTGCGTAATTTTCAACATAATTAGATCTCCCTCTATTCCAATTATTCTAGGTCTATCATGGTTAGAAAAATACAACCCTCGAATAGATTGGATTTCTCGTACTCTAAACCTTTCTAAAAGTATAGCTAACAATATAATTAATTAAATAAGAAATCATAAGTCTAATAGAATTAAACCTGCATTTGTAGGTGCAAGAGCTTTCTTGCATGCTGTAGAAGAAGGATCACCTTTTGTCATTTATGCTATACCTATTTCCTACGATGGAAAGACTTTAAGTAGCATTTCAAATCAGTATCAAGATTATCAAGACGTTTTTGAGAAAAAGAATGCAGATATTCTTTCGAAACATCGTCCATATGATTGTTCAATTGACCTTAAAGAAGGAACTCAGCCACCAATTTGGACCAATCTACAGTTTATCACAAGATAAATTGGCCAAACTCAAGGTGTATATTGACGAGAATTTGGCCAAGAATTTCATACGCCATTCTAAATCTCCAGCAGGAGCTCCAATTCTATTTGTGAAGAAAAAAGATGGATCATTGCGGATGTGTGTTGACTATCGAGGACTCAACAAGATCACAATTAAGAATAGATATCTATTATCTCTAATATTAGGACTCCTTGACCAATTGAATCAAGCTAGAATTTATACAAAAATAGATCTAAGAGGAGCATACAATCTAGTACGCTTCAAAGAAGGAGATGAATGGAAAACTGCATTTCGAACCAAGTACAGACATTTTGAATATAATGTCATACCTTTTGGACTTACAAATGCACCAGCTGCTTTTTCAACATCTCATGAATGATGTTTTTCGTGAGTTCTTAGATAATTTTGTCGCCTGCTACCTAGATGACATTTTGATCTATTCTAAGAACGTAGAAGAATATGAAATATATGTTCATCAAGTATTACAAAAACTTAGAGATACAAGATTGTATACCAAGATGGAAAAGTGTGTATTTCACACTACTCAAGTTGATTTCTTAAGATACATCATTTCAAATGATGGTCTCATGATAAATCCTAAGAAAGTCCTAACAATCATGAATTGAAAGATTTCAAAGACGGTAAGAGATGTCTAATGCTTTTTGAGATTTGCCAATTATTATCGGATCTTCATCAAAGACTTTTCTCGTATTGCAGCTCCACTTACACGTTTGACTTGTAAAGACAAATTCCAATAGAATCAAGAAGCAAAAGCAACATTTGAAGCTTTGAAGACATTGTTTGTTTCTGCACCAATCCTGTATTGTATAGATTTTTCCAAGGCATTTTTTATGGAAACAGATGCATCAGACTTTGCCTTGGGTGCGGTTTTGTCACAAATGGGAACAAATGATAAACTTCATATAGTAGCTTTTTATTCAAGAAAATTCTCAACAGCTGAGATCAATTATGAGATCCACGACAAAGAACTTCTTGCAATCGTGGATTCTTTTCAAGAATGGCGACATTATTTAGAAAGCGCTTCGAGTCCAGTCACCGTGTATATGGATCACAAGAACATCAAGTATTTCATGTTGGCACGCATGTTGAATCGTCGTCAAGCTCGTTGGAGTATGTCTTTGTCAAGATTTGAATTCATTATCATTTATCGGCCAAGAAAACAACAAGGTTTGTTTGTTGCCCTTTCTAGACATTCTTATTTTGCACCAAAAGAAGGAGATGCAGCTTTTGAGCAACAAAGAATGGTTCTGTTGAAACCAGAGTAATTTTATCTTCGAGCAATAAAATCAACATTGACTGTTGATTCGACTTTTTTCAAGCAAATTTAGTCAAGTATGTCCTCAGACCTTCTTGTTCATGATATCAAGAATAATTCTTCCAAGTCTCATGATTCTTCTAAATTCGAGTTCAAGAATAATCTACTATATTTCGAAAGACGTCTATATGTTCCAGAAGGAGAAGCACGTTTACATGTTCTTCAAGCACGTCATGATTTTCCAACGGCAAGACATTTTAGATACAACAAGACTTTGGAACTTATATCAAGAGATTTTTAGTGGCCTCAAATGTGGAAGGCAGTTAAAGACTTTGTACAATCATGTGATATCTGCTCAAGATCAAAGACTCCTCGTAATCAAATCTTTTGGACTTCTTCAGCCATTACCTATTCCAGAACAACTATGGTCTTCTGTTTCTATGGATTTCATCACAGATCTTCCAAGCTCAAGATCTTATGACTCTATATTTGTGATAGTAGATCGGTTCACCAAGATGGCACATTTTGTGCCATGCACAAAATTTATCACAGGTGAAGAAACAACTAAGCTTTTCATTGATAATATCTATCGCTATCATGGGTTACTTAAGGACATCATATCAGATAGGGGAACTCAATTTGTGTCAAGATTTTGGAGAATCCTTTTCAAGATCTTAAAAGTAGACATAAAGTTATCTTCAGCTTTCATCCTCAAACTGATGGACAAACAGAGCGCGTGAACCAAGTCTTGGAGCAATATTTAAGGTGTACCATCAACTACCAACAAGATGATTGGATAGCTCTTCTTCCATTGGCAGAATTTGCTTATAATAATACGATACATTCTTCTATACAACAAATACCTTTCTTTGCTAATTATGGTTATTATCCACAACTTGATGCTTTTGACTTTTCAAAAGTTGATAATCCAACAGCAGAATATTTGACAAATCGTTTGTCAGAGCTACATGTAATAATGAAGGTGCAATTAAAAGAAGCTCAAGAATGACAAAAAATAAATGTAGATGCGTATCGCAAGGAACAACCACAATTCAATGTGGAAGACAAGGTATGGTTACTTCGTCGCAATATCAAGACTACTCGTCCTTGTGATAAGTTGGACTATCGTAGGCTTGGACCTTTTCTTATTTCTGAACAAATCAATCTAGTTGCATATCGATTATACCTATCGGAGTCCATGAAAATCCATCCTATATTCCACGTGTGACTACTCGAGCCATACAAGACAATGGATATACAAAAAGAAGACAAATGCCATCGCCCCCTGTAGAAGTGGACAACAATGAAGAATTCGAGGTTGAAGAGATTTTGGATTCAAGGCGGCACCAAAATCGAGTGGAATATCTTGTGCATTGGCGCGGATACGATATTAGTGAACGCATATGAGAGCCATCAAAGAATCTAACAAATACATCAATAAAAGTTAATGCATTTCATCGACGACATCTATAAAAACCAAGATAAATATTCAAGAAAATCTTTACTATAAAGCAAGGCAGGTTCTATAGAGGTTTCATCCTATCTTGTATCATTGTTTGTCATTAGATTTTGTTTGTGTTAAAGAGATGGAGGATCAACAACTAGCGAATTCAGCTCAAGAACCATTATTTGCTGATTTACCGGTGTCGTACTATAATTACTTACAATATGTAAAAATTAGTTAAAATATATTATATGTTTATGAATCTAGATGTGTGTTAGAATGGTTAGTAAGTTAAATTAAAAATGGTTGATAGAAGAAACTTTATTTTATTTTATTTTACTTATTTTAGTTATGGTATTTAAAAATTATAAGATCTAAATGTTTAGTATGAAGCCTTGAGAGAAGGTGGGGACTTAAGGATGAAAATTTAAGCTAGTAAGAGGCTAATTGGAAGGGATGAAATCAAGCCATGGTCGGATGAAGGCAAGGAATAGGGAACTTCATCCCTATTGGTCGAATACCATGCCCAATGGGCTTTGAGGAGGCTGCCCGCGACCTTAACAGGGGTTTTTGGCGACTTCAAAAGGGGGATTCGCAATTTCAGAGGTAGGGTTGTAAAGTTTAGGTTTTTGGGTATAGTTTGAGAGGAAATATTAGGCGATTTGGAATTAGGGTGAAGAAGTTATACTTGTTCAAAGTTAAAGAGTGGATTTCATATATACTGTCACTCTTTTGGGATTTTGCGGAGTTATACGGAGGCTTTTGGAGATCGAACGGTGCGGTTGGAAAGGTGATTTCAAGATCTATGTCTATTATGAAGAAATTCTTAAGTTTTGAGTTTAGACAAAGGAGATATGAAGAGTTGAAGACAGCGCATCCAATTCCAAGGCAGTAAGTAGACCGTTTTGTTGATGGTGATGGGGTTTGCCATATCTTAAGTTTTTGGACGAAATTTTGTCTAAAAATTTCCAAGAAGGTGTAATATTATGCTAAGAAGCTATATATCAAAGTTTCATAGAATTTAGACTTGTAGATTGTGAGATATGAAGAATTTAGTACACGCGTGTTTGTAAACAAGGGTTTAAAGCTACTACTAGGGTTTTAGCGATATCTAAAGATCGATAATGAATCAACAGTTGAAATTTGTAGTGATAGTTGTGAAGAATATATCAGTTCTTCATGTAAATTTGGAGTAGTTTTGGACGGTTGGATTTAAAGTTATGGGTTATTGAAGTTCGGGAAAAATTCCCTTCCTACGGGAGAATGAGGGTTTAGAGTATTTTTTTATGTTTTGAGTGGTTTGAGGAAATTAGGCTTGTGTATTGGGTGTAATAGCCCTATGGAGATCTCTTTTATATAAAATTGGGGGTTTGTATTATACTTGAATCTTGCTTGAGTAATTAGTGGCAGCCAGAAGCCCAGCGCTTTCTTGAGGCAGATTCTCTCTACCCCGACACCGGATAAGACATTATGACTATCACAACCTTCAAGACGACCGAATAGAGATGAAGACCCTCAAAAACAACATGTCCTTCCTCGGATTGATGGCAAAATACAACGTGTTTGGTATCACAACCTTGGAAGAGACTCCCGATGTTTGGTGATACTTTTAGAGATAGGAACTACTCTTGATGGTGTTCCTAATATTTTCTTTGAAGGAAGTTATGAAGGCCTCAACAATGATCAAATAATAGGGTGGTCCTTTCGCCCTAGTATGGGACATTATTGATGGCTGAAAGAACCTATCAACTACCTTCGAAGGGAACAAAGATCAGAGTATGTGGCAAGCACAATTCGACGTATTTTGGACTTTCTCAACATGTAATCACCACTCCTCGTGGAACTCGTCCCTAGAAGAGGGGGTAATATCACGGACATAAGATTTACTCCAATAAATTACCTAAGTAATAATAGACCAATAGAAGTAGATAAAATAAGTTGATTTGATAATATCTGATAGAAAAGCTTCCTAGAAGCTTCATAGACGCGAAATCACCTTTATACATGTCTATAGGTGATTGGTAGGTTAGAAACTTGGTCAACAAGGTAGCCACATGGCGCACATGTTGATAGCTTGTAGAACAAGCTAGCCATATGTCACACATATTGATAGCTTGCGGAACAAGCCAAATACGTGGCGCACCTGTGAAAAACTTGTCGTGCAAGTTTGACACGTGTCTTGCAAATTAGACACGTGTATGAGGTCTTATAGAATACCGCCATGTAGTTCTTAGTTAGATAGTATTTATAGAGGCAAGAGTGAAGCCCTCTTCACTCTTGTCAATTCTTTTTCTGATTCTAGTCTAGTTTCAAGAGTCTTCATGTTTCTAGTCTTTGACAATAGCCATTTCAGTTTTCTTTGAATATACATACTTTCTTAATTCCATTTTGTGACTTTTACTTTGATACAATTTCCATTAGATTATGCATTTCTTTCTAGTTCATGTCTTTGACATATCTATAGTTGGTATAAAAAAATATTTATTGAATAGAAGCATGAGTGGTGTTGTAATAGACAAAATTGGCAAGTGACAAGTACAAAGTCCAATCATCTTATTCATAGTTGATAGTATATTTCAAATATTATTTTAGAATTTTATTGGTTTACTTTGTTTCACCATCAATTTGTGGATGGAATGCTATAGACAACTTAATGTCTATTCAAAGAATCTCAAATAGCGGTTTTCAAAATTTGGATACAAATTGTAGTCCTTGATCTAATATATTATCATCTAATAGTCTATAATATCAATAGATATTATCAACAAAGAGTTTGGTTGTTTTTTCTCCTGTGATTATCTTTTTGCAAACAATAAAATATGCCATATTGATAAATCAATCAACAATCACAAATTTGGTATCAAAAAAATTAATTGGTAGAAGATTCATAATAAAGTTCATAAAAATAGAAGACTAAGATTGTCTTAAAACAAGTAGTAGTTAAAGAAGTCTATATGTATAATATCAAGGATTCTTTTATGTAAAACATATGCTACATGAAAGTATAAATTTTTTAACAATCTTCCACATCTAAGGCCACCAAAAATCTTAAAAAAATAATTTTAATATATTATTAAATCCAAAATATCCAGTATCAAAAAAGTCATGATATGCTTATAAAACATGAAAGTGTATTAGTCTTTTAAAATATATAAATATTCTTCAAAGTAAAGAATGATGTCTTTAAATTTAAATTTATTAGGATCATCTCAAATGTTGCTAAAACATTGTTTAATATCAAGGATAAGAAGATCTGTAGCTATTATTGTATAAATCTGATCAAGAAGTGAAGAATCCATTGGAATTGACATAGTTATTATTTGAAGACAGACTTGCTTAGGTTTTAAGAGTGTTATACATTATTGATTATATGCTCCTTCTTCCTCTTTTAGTGCAATGTATGAATACCTAGATACAGCATCTAACAATATATATATTTTTTGGATCAATATATGATGTTGAAATCAAAATAGAATAAAATCATATTTCAACAGGTCTGGCACTGATTTAAAATACAAGCCAACATGAAATATTCAAAATTTTTATAATTTATATAGATGATGACTAGATATAAAGCACTTTTAAACAAATGGAGTTATTTTTGAAAAGAATCTATAATAGCAAGAAATTCTTTATTATTAATTTTATAATTAATTTTTGTAGTTGAAATTTTTTTGGAATAAAATACAATTGGATGAAGTCTCTTTTTTTCTCCTAGTTGTAATAAGATTATTTTTAGAATAAAGTTTGAAGCAACAATTTTTATAAAAAATTGTATGATAAAATCTTGATGAATTAAGATGGATGCTATAATAAAGACTATTTTTAAACTATAAAAAGCTCTTTCAACTTCTTGACTCCATTTAAGTTTATCTTTGCATATTAGTTGAATAAATAAAGCTACTATTTGAAAATAATTCTTGATAAAAATTCTATAAAATTTTATAAATTTAAAAAAATATTAAATATCATATATCAATTTTGAAGTTGTTTAATTATTAATAGGCTTGATCTTCTTTAGATTGATTGATAAGTCTTTGTTGGAAATAATATAATCAAGAAACCCTATTTGTGGCTCATGAAAGACATACTTTTCTAAGTTGTTATATAATCCAGTATTTCAAAGTTTTTGTAAGACAAAGCAAATATGTCGTTTATGCTCTTTTGATATCTTTGAATAAATCAAAATGTCATCTAAATAACAAATAGCAAAATTATTAAGGAATTCACAAAACATATTATTCATCAAAAGCTAGAAGATTATTGGAGCATTTGTGAGTCCAAATAGGATGACATTATATTCAAAATATCCATACCTTTGAAATGTAGTCTTCTATTCATCCATTTTTTTAATGCATACCAAATTAAAAGCTCGTCAAAGATCTATTTTTATATAAATATTTGATTATCTTAATTAATTAAGAAGTTCAAATATAAATAATAATAAGTAATAATTCTTTATTATTATCTTATTAAGATCATGATAGTTGATACACATTTATAAGGATCTATTTTTGTTCTTAACAAAAAATATTAGAGTATCAACATGAAACTTTGAATTGTTGTATAAAGCTCTTTGTTAGATTCTCATCAATGTATTCCTTTAATATAACAAGCTTGTTTTTATAATAAATTATAGATAGGATCAAATAGTAGTTGCACCTCATTTTAAAGATTAGCAGCATAGCTATATAGACAATGCTTTGAAAAGGTGTTTCTATTATTTTTTTCAAACACACCTTAAAATATTTTATAATATTTTGAAATGGTTGTTGATATAGTTATTATTTCAAATGTTGAAGTTGCATAAATAACAAAGGAAGAACCTTCCTTTGTTACCTTTATAAATACTCTTGTTCTAATAAATAAAGATTTTATAGCTTCAAACTTATGAGATTCATGAGATCTTATAATATATTTTATAGAAATAGATTCTATTATAAGAAATATTATTTTATAAAATACCTAATATATATATAGATAATATCTTTTAAGCCAAAAAAGTCCTAATATGATTGGATTACATAAAGTCTTAATGATATTAAATATAAATTAATTACTACTATTTATTATTATTATTATTTTTAATGAGATTGTTTTGTGAATAACATCTCTAAAAAATAAAATTTGACCATCTATAATTTCTACATGGATGGATTTGAATTTTTTAATCATAGAAATTTTATGATTTCCTAAAATTTTAAGTTAGTAAAATAAATATAAGCTCTTGAGTCTAATAAAGCAAGGATTTTAAATTTTTGAGAGCCTAAATAGATTGGTATGATAAAACAATAAGAAAAATTGACAAATAGTATAAGACCTATTTTGTCTTAAGAAGTAAAAAAAGTCCCACTACATAGTTTTTATTATAACTGGACACCTTTGTTTTTCCAATAATGCATTTGTTGGTATGGTTGCACTTCTCATTTGACGGATTCATTGGCATTTTTTAAAACAATTGTTAACCTTGTGGCCAATCTTTTCACAATATAAGCATAAACCTTGGTATCTTTGTCATTTCTTTTTTTGTTTAGAAAGAGGTTTAAAACAAATTGCATCAATTTGCATATTTTCTATCTCTAAATGATTATTAGAATTGGATGATGTATAAGTTGCCAAGTAATTGGTGTATAGCCATAGTGTATTCAAAAAGCATTTATCTTATTGATGTTGACATAATCAATTGTCACACCTCACAACTTGATTGATTACTTCATTAAGAATTTAAAGATTAAATATAAATAATAATAGATCTTTTATATCATTTTATAATTTCCAATAAAATTGACTTATTAATGTGTCTTTATTCTGATTATTATCACATGCTAATTGCTAAAATTTTGAAGCATAAATAAATGTAAAACATATTTTCTATTAAAGGATTTAGATTTTAATTGTGGTGGAATGAATCTTATCATGTTCTCTAAATGCTTTTGCAAATGTCGCCAAAAATGTTTCAAAATTGAATAGTATAGGAGAATATTTTTCAAACAATAGAGCAAATTAAGATATAAGACCTTGAAAAGATAACATTCTTTTAATTTTAAAAATTAGATGGTTTTAAAATTTTTGAACCATTTGAATGGAGTTTTTATATTAAAAAAGTATTTGAGAAGGAAATCAAAAGATTATAGCCTTAAAAAGATGGAGTCTTAATTAGTTTTATTATAAAAGCTAAATAAAATTATAAGATTAAAAATTAAACTTTTTATAAGATTATTTGAATGATTTTTATAATTTAAGACTTGGATTAGGGCAAGCTAGTTAATCTTAAAATAAAAACATGTTTTGAACACTGGTGATGGTAGTTTTGCCAAAAAGGTACTATTTTGTGAATTATTAGGAGATCCAATCCTAGAATAGAACTTAGAATAGAAATGATTTTGGACCTTTGATCTTAGATTAGGATTTGTGATCTCAAGGGTGAGGATTTGGCCGCCACCTTTGGAGTATCTTGGCATAAGGATAAAGAGGCTCCAATAGCTTCTTCCTCTCTCTCTCTCTCTCTCTCTCTCTCCTTCTTCTCCCTTGATAAAGTCCTACCAAAAATATTTTTGTGTATTGATTCAATAAACTCTCCTTCTCTCATATATTAGCCTCAAGTTTCTAAGCACCATTTACTCTTTCCTTTATCTCTTTTTATAAGATTTTGTAACAATCTATTTTTAACCAATAGCTTTTCAATAACATCAAGCATGCTCAATTTAAAGCCTTAAGTGATTTTTGGGGAATTTTCAAAATAAAAGAGGTGCATTGCCTTTGGCCAAGGAGGATGTCAATGTTAAGAAGTCATATTGTAATGAGTTTTTTTTTTTTTTTTTTTTTTTTTTTTAAATTCCTTAGAATTTAATATATTAGATGCATTCTAACATCTAATTTATTATGAAATTTTGGTCTTTAATTTTTTAATATTATCTTTATCTTATCTTTTAATTTAATTTTAATTATTAGTTTTAAATTAAATTATTAATCTTAATCTAAATTATTAATTTTAATTTTAATTATTAATTTTAATATTAATTATTAATCTTAATTCTAAATATTAATCTTAATTCTAACTATTAATTTTAATTTTATTTACTAATTTTATTATTAATGAATTAATTAGATTATTAATTAGATTTATTAATTTAATCTAATATAATAATCTAATTTAAGACTAAAATTAAATATTTCTTGAAAGATATTTAACTATCAAGATTATAATTATTAATAATATTAAAATATATATATATAGAAATAGATAAAAAAAATAAATCTAAAAATAAATCAAATTAAATTAAATTAAATAATCTACAATTAGAAGTACACTTCATTCTACCTTTGAACTTGTTGTGAAGTACTAATCTCATTAGGTGGTGAAAATTAGGATCACATAAGACAAAGCTTAACTTAAGAATAAGACTCCAATCAGACCAACACGAGATACTTTTATGGAATATCACTCAAGTTGGAATAAAATAATAAGTTATTCTTAATTCACAAAGTCACAAAATTTTAAACAAGTTTTATCAAACTTCTTTAGAAGGCTAATTCTTGATTCTTTTGCTATTGATATTGAATTACCATCTTAAATATATACATCTTTTGGTGAACTAGACCTTAATGATGGAGTTTTTAAGATAACTTGTAGTAGTATTTGATGTGGTTTTGCTCTTTGACCATTATGTATGGTTATATATAGTTTTTCATTTTACTTAGATAAGGTCTATGTCTTGACTCTTAATGCTTTAAGAGCATTTATAATTGAATCCAATTTGGCTTCTTTGAAATTTATTGTATTTAATTCTTTACTTTTTGCCATAAAAATAAAAAAAGAAGAAACAAATACAAAAAATCAAAAACTACACCAGTCTAAAAGAGAATAGCCTGCAACCTCTAAAGTGCTATAGTACTTCTAAGAAGAGATAATTCACTCTCTATCCAAAAAGACCAAACTCCAATATTGTATTATGTCAGTTTCAACAAACTATTATAGACAAGGTCAAAGAATTATGCAAGATTATAACAAAATAATAAAATATATGAATCTTATTACAAAGAATTCCAAATAAGAAAAAAAATATGATTAGAAGATTCAAATTAAACCACAAGACATGCGTTGTCAAGATTGAAGAGTCCCTCAGCCTCAACACCTATATATACTAGGAATTAGAAAGCTTCCAAGTAACTTCTTATAAAAGACTTTGTCCTTAAGTCATCCTAGGACACTTCTTGAGCAGCTTCTTTGTTGCTTTAATATAAAGCAATCTCAAGAACCTTCTAAAACTATCATAAATCTTCAAGAACCTTCAAGAATCTTCTAAAATAATCTTTTAAAATATTCTAAAATATTCTAATATCTTTTAAAATCTTTTAAAATCTATCTTAGATAGATATATGTAATAAATAGTATTAATCTTGCCACCATATATATTATCTATAAAGAAGATGTTATCATGTTGTAACATGACTATAGGATAAAAGAACAAAAAAAGACATGTATTATAAAAAAGCTTAATTGAAGATCAAGTAATAAAATTATTTTTAAAAATATAGATTAAAAAAATAGAGACGTAATAAAAATATTTAGTATTAATATTGATATTTTTATAAAAAAAAGCTTTCATTTATTTTGTGGGACCATAAACAATATAAAATAAGATAAATTAGCAAAAATACTACTATAAGCATCTTAAGATAAAAATAAAGCATAGTTTTGAATAAAAATTACCTAAAAAAATCTTAGATTGATACTTGAGGAGGACTGATTGTGAACCAAGGTCAAAACTAAATCCTAAGGCGCAAAACCGTGCTCCTATGGCAAGTATGAAGTTCTTTTATTGATCAAAGAGTGGAATTGGAGAGAAAACTTGATAGGATTTTTTTAAGCATTAGTTTTAAGGTTTTTGGATTTATAATGACTTTGTGAGAACTATGCAAAATTAAGATTCTATTTGGTGACTTTGATTATTGAGAAACAAAGTGGATTCACATTTTTGAGCATATTAAGAATTTTGTAATAGATTTACAAGTGAAAATTTGTGGAATTTTGAATATAATTGCGTTGAATGTCTATTATAAATTTGAGCTTAATCCAATAGTTCATTCAATGGTTATTAGAATTTAAGTGAGTTAGGATCTCAGAAATTAGATTTTGAAGATCAGTGACAATTTTTGTGATTTTGAACAATCTACTAGTAAGATTAGAATGGTTTTCTTTTGAGCTAGTAGTTAACTTATTTTTAAGAATTTTTATAAAATTTTAGAACATATGAATGGTATAAAAAGGAGATATTGATGTTAGAATATCAACATCAAGGTTGGAGAAGAAGAATGGCTAATACCTAAGAAGATTAGGAGCTTTTTCTCCTAATTGATAAGTTCAAATCTTATCAAATTTTATATACTTATTTTTAACTAGTAATTGAAGAAGTGTGTAAATTTTAAATGAAGATTAATAATTAATTTAATAATTATTGAGGTTTTAAATCTACTATAGGATTTGATTAAGATTTGATTAGGATTTATTTAGGATATTAGGATTTCATTAAGATTTGACTTAAAATTTGATTTAGGATTTGAATAGGATTTACTTAGGATATTAGGATTTGATTTAATATTTGATTAGAATTTGATTAGGATATTAAAATTTTATAAGATTTGATTAGAATTTGATTAAATTTTTATTAGGATTTTACTAGAATTATTTAATATTTTATTAAGATTTTATTAAAATTTTATTAAAATTTTATTAGAATTTATTTAAGATTTTTTAAAGATTTCTATATGATTTTATTATGAATTCTTTAGAATTTCTTTATTATTCTTTTAGGATTTCATTAAGATTATTAAAGATTCAATTGGAGTTTATTTAAGATTTTATTAGGGTTGTTAGATTTTTGATTAGTTGCAATATACAAGTTTATCTTCTACAGCCAAGTGTCTAGTACATTCTTAAATACGACGACACATAATACAACAATGTTGTAAAAACTTTTGAAGACCACAAGGGTTGTGGCTCAAGCATCAAGTTGTATGTTGCTTTTAACTTAATAATTTAAAAATAACAAACTTAAAAGATAATTTTTTATAACCATATAGCATATCTATAGGAATCTAAAGATCTAATCATCTTTTTAAAAAAAAATTTAAGAATTTTAATAAAGATATTACTTATCTAACATGTTTCTATATATTTCTATTTATTTCTATTTACTTAAGTTATATTGGAATTTATTACATTACCTCTTCTTTTAGGAGCAAGTTCTATAAAAAAAATCAAGTTGTATCATAAGTTTATGAAATCTAAGATCTATCAAATAGTGTTAGCAATAAATTTTGATCTACATTCTATACTAAGATAGTTGAAAGGTCTTTTGAGCCTATAATAATATCCTATATTTGGATAAGACAACCACTTAATTATTTGATTAGTATTGAAGCCTTCATAACTACCTTCAAATAAGACATTTTGAATGCCATTTGGTATAGTGTCCACCTCCAATAGTATTATTATCATTAAGAGTCTCTTCAAAGATTATATTATTAGACATTGTATCTTGCCACCTATCTGAAAAAATATATATCTCTTTTGAAGATTTTTATCTCAATTCCAACATCATAAAAATTAAAACAATCTAAGTGCTTCATTTGGCAACTTTTAAGATGAATCATCTAGTTGTTGGTTTTTTATATTATAAAGAAGTTTTAAATATTGACTTATTCTTTTTTATTTTATACCATCTTTTTATCAATGATTGGTCTTTAATTTAGATGGATATTGTTAATGAAAAGCAAAATAAGTTTTAACACAATTCTAAGATTTTTAAATAGTTTCAATATGTATTTATTAATATTATATCTACAGCATTCTATAAGATATCCTAATTCATTTTGGTATTATCTTAAATCTAAGATTTCTTTCAATTCAAACTCTTTGTGGTTTTTAATTTAAATAAGAGGTAAAAATAATTATTTTTTTTAATATGTTAATTATAATTTAAGACTAAAAAAAAAATATGAAATAAAAAGAATAAATCTTCATCAATTAAAATAATTACAATCAATATACAATTAAATTAATCTATTTTTAAATAATAAATAGAAAACTTCTTTAATTATTTTAATTTATTATAAGGTCAATTAGTCTTGATATTAAAATGAAATAACCATTCTTTATTATCAACTTTAATTAGAGGGTTTTCTTTCCTAAAAATATTAGTATTAATTTTTTTATATAATTTTTTATAATTATATCTTTATTAATAAAAAAATATTTTATTATTCTATTTGCCAAATCTTCTATTTTTATTATTTTTAACATTCAAAAATTCAAAAATATGAAAAAATAGATGATAATCATAATTAATAAGAACTATTAAAAAAATCCATAAGATTGATAATGTAGAGTCTTTGTTTAAAAACAATTGTTACAAAATTAAAAAAATGATTTGACATCTTTCCACATTTAAGACCAATTTTTTTAAAAAAATAACCTCTAAAGTTTTATTAACTTTAGAATATCTTATTATAAGAAAGCCATGTCTTATTTGAAGTATATATAATCATGCTTGGTTTTTTGGAATATATAATATTTTAAAAGAATAGTCCATTGTTGATCATGTATGACATCCCTCTCTTTTAGTATAAGCTAAGAATATTTAGATATCTAAGGTATCTAATAAACCTTATTGTTTTTTAAAATGATTTGTTATATTAAATTCAAATCATGACAAAAACATAATCCAACGGGCTTGGCAAATATTTGAAAGTACTAATGTAAAATACATAAGGTTCTTATAACCAATATAAATTTTAATTAGATTAGAAGTGTCTTCTAAGTAGTGATGCCATTTTAGAAATAAATCCACAATAGCAAGAACTTCTTTATCATAGATCTTATAATTAATTTTGGCTTCTAATAATTTCTTTGAATAAAAAGCAATAGGATGAAGTCTATCATCTACATCTATTTACAATAAAATTATACCTAATATAAATTTTGATGCATATATTTCTATAAAAAAATAAATTAAAAATATTTGGACATCATTTAATAAAAATTAAAGTGAAAGTTATTTTAAAATCTTGAAATATTACTTTTACATCTTTATTCCTTTCTAATTTTTTTTTACAAATTAAACATGTAAGTACTATAACAACTTAAGAGAAATTCTTAAAAGATATTCAATAGTAATTTATAAATGTCTAAAAATATTAGACATCACATGCAATTCTTGGAGTTGTTCAATCTATAATAGTTTGTGTCTTTTAAAAATCTAATTGCAAATCATAATCTAAGATGATATATCCAATAAAATTTATTTAAGTTGTCTAAAATACATATTTTTCTATCTTGGCATATAATCATATATCTCTAAGATTTTGTAATATAAGGCAAATACACTATCTATATTCTTTTGTATTCTTTGAATAATCAAGAATGTTGTTCAAATAATATATGAAAAAATTATCTAAGAATTTACAAAATAAATCATTTATTAAATACTAAAAAGTAATTGGAGCATTATTAAGTCTAGAAAGTATAATATTATATTATAAATAATTATATTTAATTTAGAATATAATCTTTTATTTATCTCCTTCTTTAATACATATTAGATTATAAGTTCTTTGTAGATCTATCTTAATATATATTTTAATTCCATTTAGTTGATAAAAAAGTCTATATATTAATAATAAAAGATAAATAATTTTGATGGTCAATTTTTTAAGTCCATGATAATCTACATATATTTATAATGATCCATTTATTTTCTTCATAAAAAAATTTCGTGCATATGCAAGAAAATTTAAATATCAAATAAATTTTTTTATACAATTTTTATTAATATATTTCTTAAAAGTACTAAGCTTGTTTTCTAACAAGTTGTAAATTAGTCCAAATGATTGTTGAGCAATTTTTTAATAGATAACATCTCTTAAAGATAAAGGTTGTCTATCTATGACTTTTATATTTATAATTTTGATTTTTTGCACTAACTATATCTTATGATATTTAAAAAAAATTTAATCAAGAAAATAAGAAGAGGCACCAAAAGCTAACAAGATATAAGTAGAAATAGTAGGATTTTTAGAACTTAAAAAAATATATATTAAAAATAAATAAATAGAAGATTTAGATAATAATATAAAGTCTTTATAAAATGATATGGTTCAAGAATCCAATTGTACTATCCCAAATATTTTTGGATAAACTTCTTTTCCAATACATTATTTTTTTATAAAATTATAACTCTTATCTTTTAATTTTGCTTCTTCTTAGGATAATATTAAGTAATATATTTTGAATTTCCACAATATAGGTACAATCTTTCTTGTCAATATTGAATTTTCACTTATGTTCTAAGGAATTTAAAAAATATTGTATCAATTTACATATCTTCTATATGTGATTTTGGAGAAGAAGCATTGAGATGCTAACAAATGACTTTTTGAGTAAAATTCAAAAAGCTGGTTGTTATAATTGACAACAAAATTAATAGATTTATTTAAAATTTGAAAATAAAAAATATTAAACAATAATTTCTTCACATCATATTGTATTCTATAAAGTAATTGATTAATAAATACAAGATTATTCTCTTTGACATCAATTACTAATTGTCAAAATTGTAATGTATATATTGATACAAATCAACTTTTTTAATATAATTTTTGGATTATTTTGGTTGTTATATAAATTATATCATGTTCTCCATACATAGATTAGAATTTTGTTAAAAATGCATCTAAGTTGTCTAATATAAGATCTTATTGTTCTAAGAAGAAAAAATTAAAAAATTAAATAAATTAAATAAATAAATTTTCAATAAATTTAATCCAAGATGCTTGGATTGAATAATTAAGAGGTTGGAATTGAATAAAAAGTTATAATTGGTTGATAAATCTTCAAAATTTAGAACTAAAACCATCAAACTTCTCTAAAAGAACAACTTTTGGTTTTCTTATTGATACAATTGCATAAACTACTTGATATAGTGTACTTATTAAAGAAATTTTTTTTATCTCTATGTCTTGATGATTAATCACTTTTGATGTTGATTGAAATAGGAAATAAAATTAATACATATTAAACATAAAATCTCTTATTTATTCATATATCTTTATTATGGCATTCTTTATTTCTACTAAATTTGTTATTATTATAAAGACTTAAGAACTTCTATACAAGAAAGAAATATATATATATATATATATAAACACTAATAATTAAAAAAAAGATAATTTATAACCTCTAAAATACTTTAATGCTTTTAAAAGGAAAGAATTTAAGATCTTATCCTAAATCCTAAATCCTAAACTTAGTTTAAATAGGAACTTACTATTAGAACTTACATTAGTACATTAGTACATCCTTTGATCCACATTTGAAAAACCTAATAGAAATATGTATTGAATTTTTCTACCATCATAATCTTCATGCATACCAATACGAATCTCTCAAACTTATAAATTAGTTTGTTGGTTATTTTTATTTAGATAACATAACAAACTAAAAAATTTATATACTATCTCCATGTATTGAGTTGTTTTTTTCCAAGGTATTTTTATTGTATATTTTTTTAGTATTATAAGAATAATTATTTAATAATAAAATATTAAATTGGAATAGAATTATTATCAACACAAAGAATTCAAACTTAAAATCTTAAAATATAGAACTTAGTTGACTCTTTTATATATGTATATATTGAATAAAACTTTTATACATAAGAAAAGTTCCAATTGAGCAATGGTAGATAAGCCTCCTATAGGATTTGAGACTTACTTCTTATATCTCTTTGTTTGGTCCAAAATCTTTTTAATTATATTTGAATTAATCAAATCTCTATTATTTGGTAATCACTTAGAAATTCCTCATGTCAAGGCTCTATGTCAATTGATTCAATATCAAATTAAGATTTTATGGATTTTAGGATTAGATTAATATATTCCAAACTTAGTCTCTTTTCAGATCTAAAGATGGAACTTTATACATCTATAGATTTAATAGTAGGCAACTCAAGGCCTTAACCTTGTATATCACCTCTTATGTTATAAATCTTTATAAGTTAAAATGATATGATATCTTGGTTGGATGAAACTAATAAAGTTAAACAGAAAGAAGTAATACAAAATATTTAAACAACCTAACCTTATTATAGAAATATAACTATAATAATTTAATTGCAATTATCCTTAAAAGATGTTCTACAATAAAATTGTGCCTTTTGCTTATGCTTGAGGTATTAGAGGTATATTTATTTATAACTCAAATCATTTAATTGATCTAAATATTGACATTTTCAAGCAAAAAATAATTATATAAATCAATTTGTAATGATAACAAACTTTATAAAAAAATAAAATCTCTAATTCTATATTAATAATTAGTTTGTACAATTTTAATACAAGATTGATTTTACTCTAATCTTTGGCAAATCTCTTAGAAGAAATTATTTTTTCATCAAATCAAATTGCATTAATATAGTCAAGAAATTTTAATTTCTAAATTTATTTAAAATTTTATATGAAACTCATATATTCTATAAATAAAATCTAGATTTTGATCTATTTTCTTTTTTAAGAAAATAAATCAAAGATAAAAATAATATCAAAGTTATTTTTAAAATAATATCAAATGAATTTAGAATTATAAACAAACAATTAACCAATAGCTTATAAGACATATTAGAAAAGATAAATATAACTTGAACACTATAAACCATTATTTTTATATTGTAATAACCTTCAAGACAATAAGACCTTTTTATTAGTACTATAAATTTAATAATTAAAAATAAAATAAAACGAAATAAAAACTAACATTACCTCATTATCAAGAATAAGTATTGTTTAAATATTACTTATAAAATCAAAAGATATCTTATATATATATATATATATATATATATATATATATATAACATTCAAAAACTACTAATAAATTTAGAATCAACTTGATGTGGACTTAGAAGACTTTGCCACAATAATTGGAAAATCTAAGCTTTGCTACAAAAATCAAAGATTATAGCCAAATAATCCCAACAAAGAAGCTCTAAACTATACATTATCAATCAATTTCAATTTAAACTTGTTTTTTCTTGTATTCTAGCATTGAGCAAAGATCTTCTATCAAAATTAAACTAATTCTATCTTGGAACCAATTCAAAGAATAGCATGATCTATTTAAATCCTGTAATTCCTTTAGATGTAATTACTATTACAAATTTCTTTCAAGAACTATTTAATCTTAAAGTATTCTAGCATCAATATCCAAACATGTAGATACAAAATATAAAAAAGGTAAGTTAGACCTCAAACCACATCTTCTATTATACTCAAGATAGCCAAATTATGTCAAAAAAATCAATCCTAACTCAATAGTTTCTTCATCTATTCACTTATTACTCAAAGCATGGAGATCAATCATTTGCATCTTATCATTAGACCATTGTATTTGTTTCAAGCCCCTTCTTCTTTCCCCTTCTTCAAAATCCAACATCCAAATTGTCTTCTCTAACAATGAAATATTAGTTCTTTTAAATAAGAAACTATGACTTTTAACTCTTGTATTAAATCATCATAAAAATAAATTTTTTATTTCTTATAATATCACAAGATTAAGCAACTCCATTAGAATTCTTTAACTTTAAAATTATATTAATTTTTTTCACCATTTTGCATTGATTTATTTTTCTAAGAGCACAAACTCAACAATATTAAAGCATAATAGCAACCACATACTTTATGGCAAGAGGTACAATGTTTTATTTTTAAAGAAATCTTTAGATATAATTTTTTTAAAAAGTGAATTGAAAAAAGAAGAATATATATATTCTTATTGATTTTTTTATAAATATTTGATCTTGTTTGTTGGTTATTTTTTTTAATAAATTATTATTAAAAATAACATTTGGCAACAAATCCATTAATATTTTTTAGAATAACCAATGTAAATTTTATAAATAAATTCCACAAAAAATAAAAATTTTAAAAATCAATCTAAAACTCCCTTCTAGCCAATCATAGGTGGATCTTGGTTGAAGATTAGAATATAATAGAAAGGAAAAAGAATAAATCATCCTTATCACAATTACAAAGCAATTTTCTTAGAAAGGTTTAGAAGAGCATCCAAATTTGGTGGACTTTTTTTCTTCAACAATACAATTAAATTCTTTTAGAACAACTACAAAGATGGAATTAGATCCCTTGTATGACTAAATAGATTCTACATATCAATTAAAAAATTTACCCTACTCATATCTTAGAATATAGAAATAGAAATGATATTATTTTCTCAAATTATCTTTTAATAAACCTTGTAGTATAATTAACCATATCCTATAGACCTCACTAATATTATAAATTGAATATGTGATTTTTAGACCATAAGAATATTCAACTCACTTTACAAAAATTATGATTTGATCTAAGAAAAAACTCCCTTTAACATGAAATTTTGTAAAACCATTTGCTATTATAAATACAATTACAAAAACCTAGCATTACAAAGATCTTTAAGACAATTATAGACCAATTATCCTACTGAGCACTACTAACAAATCTTTGCCAAAGTATTGTAGTTAAGGATATTGCCATTAATTTGATATTATCTTAATAGATTAATAAGAACAAAATCCATTGAGAATTTCCATGATTTTAAAAACATCATTAAAAATGATATTTAAGTGACCATTAGTTAAAAAAAATAAAAGATTATTCAATTATGCTATATATACATTATCCAAAATACTTAAGTACAAATTATATTGAATTCTTTTAGCTACTATTGAATTTTTCAAACCCATTGTTTTTAATATCTATAAGCTATAGTCACGTATTCTAAAATCCAATAATTAATTGATTACAAGCTAGGTCATAAAAAGAATTAAAATATACATTTTATCTAATGTAATGATAATTATTTTGTTATTTTATTATTATTATCAATGGAGTACACATTACATTCACAATGTTTCCAAATAACATTTTGTATAATTAAAGAACACATTTTGTATTCAAAATATAGTGTCTTCATATTATAGATGTTTAAATATAAACTTTTCACTTCTCTGAATATAATTTCTTAAGAATTTTGATGGTAAACATTTGGGAATGCTTTGCCTCAAAAGCACAAAGTAATGTTCTAGTTTTGCACATTTTTGCTTCAATCCCAGGTTCTTATTCAACATCAACTTGACACAGGAATGACACTCGCAACCAAGACAAGCAAATAAAGCTAGTAATTCCTATGTTTCCGTCATAAATGAAGAAGTGAGTCCCCACTCCATGAAAGCTTAATTGATGGCGCAGCACAGATGTGGCAACCACGTCTCCAAATTGCAATTGGATTGTTCCAAGCTCGTCCACCTCAAATCACTCAAACTTTGAACTGGTTTAGTAGTTGAAAAAAAAAGAAAAAAAGCGTATTTCTTGTGCTCTTCAGAGACAGCCTATTTCACAAGAACACCGCATCAGCAGATGCACCTCTCAGGTAAAAGGGTTTCAAAACAGAGGGAAATTCAATAGATCTGCAGAAAATATGTAGGTTTGAACGACGTGGAATAGTAGCTGTACTATATTCAAAGGTACAACTTATGTTTCACCAAGACATTAGCAACTTTTTAAACAAATGTCTAGCATTCGAATCAAATATGAACCTGTAATGCTAACCGAAGTAGGAAGGGCCACGGCAATTTTACCTCTATCACAGTCACTAATAACTGTAAACACGTTACACCTCTAAATATAAAATATATGCACGATTAAGTTAAAATACATGTAAAATTCAAGATAAATTTGGAAAGGAAAAAGCTACAGAGCAGTGTCAAGTGACTTGCGCATAGCAGCAGGCTGAACATCTATGCCATTGCTGAGAGAGTCAACTTTGATGATCAATGGTTGTCGAACATCCGACAGATTATCAGTGACACCAAGAGCTTCTGCAGCTGTGGTCAATGATTCATCGTCACCTCCATTTTCATCAATTGCATTACGCAGTGCATCCTTTGCTATACGAGTGATCAAAATCCCAACTATAACTGCACAATGTGACCATTTTTGTGTTAGACGCAACTACAAAAAGCAACTTAAATTGTGTACTTCAATGCTAGATAATAATGGCAATCGGGAAGCAATGTATTCGATTGATGCTAAAATAATTGAACTTGCAAAATTACGTTCCATAAGTGAAAATCACCTGTGGTTGCGAGGCCAACTGCTAGCATTATCTGCAAATACAGTCACAACATAATGCAAGTTTCATTAAGAAAAAATTTAGTATACAATCTAATTTTGCAATTTATCTACATGCATTGGTCATTCGTACAAGCTCATTAACCACCAGAACAATTACGGCAACAGGGAAAAGACTTAAATTGAAACTCCCCAACTTAATAAAGATACTTACAATGCGAGTTTTGGTGAAATGTGATTCACCATGAGTTATGTCAGCAATGTCTTTGATTGTTGTACCCACGTACACGAATGCCAATGTGCTAGGCTGCAATAGCGATGGCAGGATCAGATAAATGTATATGTAACGGCTAGGATACAACATTCTTCTCCATTCAACGAGATGCATAGTCTGTTGAAGAACAGAAGATATGGAACAGGATAAAACCACACGACCACAGAAAAGTCTGAAATCCAGGCATTAGCACGCAATACTGTAGACAACTGGACTATGATGCCAGGACAAAGCATTGTACCATCATGCCAATCCACGAAGCTATGATGTAGGTGGTGGTGCCAATGGGTGTGACCGACAGGAGGTAATTCAAGACATTGAAGGGTAGCAGCGGCACAAGCCGCAACAATAACACGATCTGCACAAACAATCACGACTCGTTACCACTTTTTTCCAATATTGGTTTCTTCAATGCTACACACAAATGAACAAAAGCATAGTTGATACATATAAGGCACCATCAAATATTTATGAAAGGAAAACATTCAAACCTTAAAACCAGATTTTCGAACAGCAACCGCAATAGCTTGAAATTGTGGGTAGTCCTTAAGTTTGGATGTCACATATGATCTTCCAATCTGCAACATTTAAAAATTAGTGTCTGTCCATCACAAGTGCACAAGATTTGTGAGCTAATTAGCGAATTATGAAAGGCGAAAATGATAGTGTTCCAGCACAAGATACTGTCACGGGACAAGTCAGACTGAAAAGGCAATCAATAGGGAGAATTGTAGGCACTAATTTAGTGTCTAACCTTAATACTGCAGATGACCAAATTGTTCCAAATTACACAAACTTCAAGATGAAGTTCCTTATGCACAAATACCACTGTACACAATTACACAGAACTTGCAAATAAATGTACGAGACAAATACGGCAAATATAGTATCACTGAGAAGTTTAGGCTCACCGTTCTTCCAACCCAAAAGGCAGCAGTAGCACCCATGGTAGATCCAAGAGAATCCGTCACAAAACCTAGCATCAAGCCAAACAGGTAACCTCCACCTAGCTGTCACAATCAGAGGCAAGCTTCAATAAAGTAGTACATGATGCTTTCATTGGCAACAGGAAGAACAAGCCACTGAGTCAAGTGCTCACACTTACGATGCTCTCCCCTGAATGGCCTTGCTAATATTTTCTAGAAAGCGAATTCTCTATGCAGTGGACAAAGAGTGTGCAAGAGTTCACTACAGGTGACTTCACAGTTTCTAACTCACAATCTATGAATGGCATTAGCAGTAAGAAGTGACCTCAGAAACACAACAAACCAATACTAAATACAATTCAAAACGACTTTACTGTACACGCGTCCGCACCTAAAAAGAATAAAATAAAAAAGCAGAGTAATTGGTGGGGTTCAATATCTATGAGGTGATTACGATGAGTTGCGGAAATGTAGTGGTACCGTAAGGATTGATGCCGGAATAGCTAAAACTGTGCATGGAATGTACGCCAATGCTCTGCAAAAAGCACCTGCTGCTCATTAGAAATTCAATACCATTGCATCTGTATACAAGGAATAAGGGCAAGTGAGAATAAGTAAAGGAAAAGAGTGAGGTGATAGTGACTTACAGGATAATCGGGCCCCAAGGGCCAACATCCTTCGACACCCAAATCAAGAATTTGTTCAAAATCTGCATCCACGTGTAAATGAATCATTCTCTAAATTTCCAGGTCAAAATACAAAGCGACAAAAGAGGAAACGCTTATGAAGCCCATGATAATTTAAAGCCTCTAAGACGTCTGCTGAACAAAGTTACCAGAAGCGAGATAGCATACTGACAAGCGAATGAAGCTTTCCATAATGTTTTTGATGCTGAAAGTGCAGGTAAACAGTACCTTTTCAACATAATGAGAAACATGTGGCAACTGTTCGATGGCGAGAAGGGTAAGTAGCACTGCGAGGACACATACAACCGATCGCCACATATTTGTAGTCATTTTTATTCTCCAGCGATAGTAGCGTGCGTTTATCAGCTAGGTGGACCAACAGGTCAGCGGAATTTGCCAGGATTACCACTATATTATGCAATTTGTCTCCACCTTCCGCATCGCCACATAAACCTTTCTTTCGTAGTGGTAATTTCAAAACTTCCTTGTTTCACAAAGAGAGCCTTGTATCCAAGTGTAAACAATCTCTTGTTTCAATACGGATTCTCCTATTCTACGATAGTAAGCATAACTTCTATTCACTTCTCATGTAAAGTCGAACTGTACAAACTCTGGTTAAATAAACCGAAACACTGATAGGAACCCGCCCCTCCATTCCAATGGTTACCCTGATAACATAATCAGAGAAGCATCATAAACCGCTACAACCTAATTGTCAACCCCGTCAACAGTAGAATCCATCTGAAAGCCGGCGATGGGACTGCTCAAGAGTTGAAAAACTCTGCATGTCTTGAGCCTCACTATGTCAAACTCTGATCTCTCCAATCTTGTTTGAATTCAATCTACCACCGGCCTCTTCGACCTAATCCCTCCGCAGGCAATCTTCAAAATGTGACCCACCTTGCATTCACGATTCCCGATAAACAAAATCTCTATGGAGGCCATATAACATAATATACAAATCCGAAAATGTTCACATCGTCATAGACATTCACCAATTCGGAACTTCAATTCATCTTCCTGCGAAATCCGCAAAAAAAGGAGAAATTCAATCCAACAGAAACTCGACGTCAACAAAGATAATGCGAACACACACTCCAGCTTAATCAACCACCAAACCAAGAGATCCCGGAGACCCACTTCCCAAATGTTACTTGAAATCCACGCTACCAAATCCAATCCAGTATCGCAAACACAATCTTCACATCGCCGCAAAAAAAAACCCTAACATGAGGCTCACACGAAGCTTGCAACTACACAAAGGCGTACCCTTACAGGCACTTAGCAACTTTACTCGCTCGCATTCGGGTAGATGAACTGGATCCCTCTCCCACCTCTCTGAACTCCCCGATCCGAACACACAATACAAACGGAGAAGTGAAGCAACCATCGCTGACAGGTAGGATTGGCTGACACCGTAACCGGGATCAATCAACTCTCAAGCTGTATGCTGAGAGCAGCAAAAAGACGTTGCAGCGGGAACCGTGTACTTGACCAAACGACTTACCCGATTTGTATTTTCACTTTTTGTGTACAATTCCTGAAAACGATCGACGCCTGAGCAATTTCCATTCAACCTGCACAGTTTGAAGGGAAATAGTAACTTCCGGCGGGTATTCAGGTGCCACCGGTCATGCGGATGACGACGACGACGACATTGATGGTGAGGCCGGCCACTGCAATGGATGGATGTACTGGGTCGAGGATGAATGACGCCGGAGCTGGTCCGTGTAGGGAGCTTGCCACGTCGGAGTACTTTGTGGGTCAGTTGTAAGTGTATGTTAATAATAGTATTGCACGTGGCTTTCTTTTAGGATTAACTTGCACTCTCGTGCTATAAGGCCAGTTAGACACGGTCATAAGTAACGGAGCCTAAGCGTGCCAAGTACACCACAGACTAATGACTAACAAGTTAGCCACTGCCTAGTGTCATTGTATTATTTACTTGCAATTGTAGCATTCGAAAAGAAAATAAATATATATATATATATATATATATATATATTTGTATATGTCTGTGTGTGTTTGGCCAAGTAAATTTATTGTTAACATCAGTTTTTTGATTCCTATATTCTTTTTAAGATTTTATATTAGTTTCATATTAACCACTTCATGTACAAATATTGAATTCTCTAACATATTTTGAGAGACATAGAGGATTAATTTTTCTTTTAATTATTTGTCTTTTTATTTGCATTATTACTAGAACATTCAATATTTCTTCAACTCCAATAATTAAACAATTTTTTATCTTCTATATGGTTCTTAAAATTTTATTTATTTTATATATGATTTTTTATTGATAAATTACATATTAATATGTTTATCTGGTTGTTGTATCAATAATGTTAATACAAAAAACTGAATAAGTCCATTAATGAATTATTAGTCAACCTATTTATTAACTTTATATATATTTTTAAATGTAAAATCTTTGTATCAATTGAGCATAATAATATATATAATTCTAATTGAATTTCACTTCAAAATATGTGGTATAAGGCTCAAGAATATTTGACTTAATTATGAATGTGTTTTATAATATTAACACTCCACTATTAAATGTTTAAACTTATTACATCTCTTTTGATATAAAATAGATTACAATTTATTTACATTTTAATTGATAATTATTTTTTATAATTCTGTTATTACTATCATCATTTTGTTTAAATTATCTCACCACTGTGAGTTTATTTGCTAAGACTAGTCAATTTTTGTGATATGCATATTGACATCTTTTAGTAGAAATTCAATGAAATTGTAATAAGTGACTTTCATTTAAAAAGTTTATTTTTTTATTTTTATTTTTTTGATTCTGATAGACTTATGTTGTATTTTTTAAAAAAATATTGATTTTTTAATTAAATAAATATACAAATCTTATAATATCAATTAGTTGATACGAAAATCTAATTAAAAGCCAAAAACTTATCTACTATTAACATTGTTTCTTTTTTGACAACTTTTCTAAATGATGTTTTAGTCTTATTGTCAAAATCTAAGATGTTTTTAATTTAAGATAAAGATAGAAAGATATTTAAATCAAAGTTCAATAAGAATAAAAGAACCTTGACGTAATGACCACATGATGAGTGTAATTCTCTTAGATTACTTTTGTGGTTTGGTGATAGGTGCCTATCTTATGTTTAATATCTATCTTTGTTTGCTCCATGTGGTCCAATAGAGAAACCTTTTTGTGACTTCTTTCTTGAGCATTACTAGCCAAGAATCATCTTTAATGCTCCAATCTTAAATCATTATCAAATCCCCCTTTGATTCAAATTTTGTAGCAAAGAAATTACCTTTCTTAGAACTTGGATTTTCTTTAATACTAGCTTTGTGAATTTGTGCCAATCTAATGTAGTTTTTTTTAAACTTTTCTTTTGGCAAGTTTACTCATCAATAAAAAAATTGGTGCTATTTTTTTTGTTAGTGGTTGTACCATTGGTTGCATGTGTTATGTTTAATGAATCTTAATAGAAAGATAATGAGTCTTAAGCAAATGCCTTGGCAAAACCAACTTTGATCTAATTCCTTCTTTAAAAGATACTTATTTTTACTAGCTTTTAATATTTAAAGTATAAATTTTGGAAATAGGATTTTATTTAATTCATGCATTATGTTATATAAAATTGAATTATTTGCACCATAGTGATTGTGGTGTGGCACTTGATACTTGCAACTTGCTTGTGGCTCCACTATATGGTAGAACCATCCCTATTATTTCCTTTGTTTGTTAGCTTATTATATCCTTCAATTAATGTTTTCAAACTTATAGATGTTTAATATCAATTTTTAATTCTCTATGTGTTTCTATTATGTATGACAATAAATTGATTTATATTTAATGTGCTCTACTTAAATAAGTGCATAACTAACATTGATCTATAATAGACCTTATAAATTTCTATGTTTTTTTTTTTTCTTCCAATGAGCTCTTAGTTCTATATAACTTTGTAGCAATTCCATATTTGTTCAAATTGTTATACCACTTTCATTATTGGTCATTGTAATGTCTTATGTCTTGATTATTTTGGCAAAAATGATTTGTAAAGATATGCGGTTGCAAGGTGAGGCAATGACCATTTCTAAATGTGACAATGAATTTGCGCTTGAATTGTTCTTTCCTAATCTATTGTAATAAATATCTATTGTTGTATCAACATTATCATTGGTTGGTATATTGTGGATAATTATGTTTGTAGGTCTCATTATTTTTGTCTCTTCACAAGCCTTGCCACAAATCAAACTAAATAATACTAATTTTTTGAGAGATATTATTGGCAATATAAGACTATATTTGAGATTTGTGCAAGTTGACATTCTTCCTTATTGAGCTTGTACAAGAAGTAGATTGGGAGTCATTATGTAATTAAGAAACAACATTTTTTTTTAAAAATGTAGCAATATGGATCTATTTGTATAACTTATATAAAAATAGAATTATATTGTGGTGCTCTTATATTAATGCTGATAGACTAAGAAATATAAGCAAGTTCAACAAAATATTGATAATGGTGTTTCTAATGCAACAAAGAGCCAATTTTTTTATTGCTACTCTTTGTTTCAACTAAAGATCTTTTCTTGACTAAAATTTGTATTAAAGTAGGAGGTATTATAATAAATTTTATAATTTATATCTTTAATGAGTTCATAGAGCCATAATTAAAATTAGTTGTGCAGGAGTTTTCTACCAACAAAACATACAATGGTTTTTTGTATTGAAAGATATGTCATTTCAATGCACATTGCTATATTGTCAACTTATACCTTTCTTAAAATAATACAAATTAAAGATCTAACATAACATCATGTAAAACCAATATAAAGATTCTTATTTATAATTGCTTTTGTAGAATATGATCTATTTGACATTTTGTTTATGCCAATGGCTTTTGATAATCTAACTATTTTGTAATCATTAAATTAGTCTATGTAGCCACCATCAATAGTATTTACAAAACCTATGTCTATAGATTTGTCTATGTATTTTATCTCTTAATATATTCTTTCAACTTAAGTTGTTATTTTGGTGTCTTAACTTTAAGTAACCAAATTTCTTGAACAAGTTCTAAAAAATACCTTATTTTATTTAAAATTTATAAGTCTATACTATAAGCATGCAATTCCAAATTTAACAATTTAAATAAATATCAACTAGAGATATAAATATTTTTCCAAACCCATATTTTTGCTCTTATGCTACATAGCTAGTGCCTCCTTCTTGTAACTTTTTTTTGGAATTCATTGGTTCTACCAACCTTTATTGTATTCTTTTTAACACTTAGTATAAAAAGTTATTAATATTTAAGTAGGCAAAATATATAGATCTAGAAGTAGTTCTCTCAATAGGCTACATGCAATATTAGAGTTGTACTTATATTGTAGTTGTTGTCTTTTTTAGCAAAAAAAATTGACAAGACCTCTATTCTAATTTTTTAAATTAAAAATGATACTTATATATATATATATATATATATATATACATGAATTAAATTTTTTTATTATGTCTTCATCTTAAAATAACAAATATTAAACTTATTTAGTAACTTTTTTAATAGTATTTGTATTATTATCTTTTTTTTTCTTTTTTTTTTCTTTTTTTTTTTTTTTTGCAATTTAAAAGTTAATTGTTTATTGTTCAAGTTGAGCACATTTTTTTAATTGTATATATGTATGTATATATATATATATATATATATATATACATATATTTGTTTAAAATAATGGTTAAAACTTAGAAACTTAATAATAATTTTTTTTATGAATATTTCACTTTGCTTTTACACATTTTGTACTCTGTACATAAAATTATTCTTTGAACAAAATGATTCTTTTGCATTTTGGTTTTTTAATTATTCCAAATCATCATATCACTTCAAGTTCTTGTAACTTAACATTTGAAGGATTTTAATGAATTTTAATGTATCATTAATAATTTATTCTGTAAATTTTATGCAAAAAATTCTCTTAAAAAATCATTTCTCTTTTTTAAAATAGATGATTATTTTACTCAGTGTTCAAAAAATTGTATGAACTATCACACAAAATTATTGTACTTAATTATTTTTATTAAAGAATCTTGTATCACTGCGCTTTAAAATGAACTTACCAAACCCAAAATTATGATTCCAGACTGTCACAAGAATCGTTTCATCAGCATAAAAACTGACAAAAATTGATGTCTCTTGTGCCTCTGCTTGAAGGCCTTGAACATTTTACAGAAAAAATACAACATATTCAAAATAAAAATAATATTATGGGGATAGTGTGAAGAATGAGTGTAGGGGATAAATGGACTCATGAAATATTAATGTGCTAATTGTCCAATCCAAGAAGAACTGTGAAATTTGAAGCATCGGATGAAAGTTATGGATGAGAACAGAATCAAGTGAGAACGGGGAACAGACCACTGCCACTTTACCGCTTACCCTGCTCCCATACTCCAAGTTCACGTCGCTTCTCATCTCTTGAGGCACCGCCTCCGCCTCTTCGTTCAATTCTTCCCCGCTGCAATTGCTCCAGTTTTCACCAAATTTGGCTCATCTCCGCGATCATGGCCACCGCGGCCTTTCGTAACCCTTCATACAAGGATTCGCAGCAGGAGAAGATCGCAGGTGTGGAGCAAGACATAAAAGGGAAGGCGAGTCAGGGCATCAGGATGAAGGAAATTGGTCATGGCGATGGCGAGAGTGGGAGGGAGAGTGAGGGAGCAAATGAGAAGGAGAATTCGATGGATGTGGCATTGCGGGACGCGGGTTTGGTAGGGAAAATTGTGCAGGCTTTGGAGAGCGATGTGGACCGGCATTCCGCGGCGTTGGTGTGCAGAGTGTGGAACGAGGCCGTGGCTTGGGGCGCGCACAAGCTTGTGGTGAGGTGTCGGAAGTCGCTGGCGAAGCTGGCGCTGCGATTCTGGCACATCACGGATTTGGATTTGTCCAAATGCACGGATCAGCTGGAGGATTGGGACCTTAAGGTGGCCGCGGCGGCGTTTTCGCGGCTGAAGTCATTGCGAATTGGGCATGTTGATCAGATAAAGTGTAAGGTGACGGGGGCGGGCTTGATGGCCTTTGCCGATAGTTGTGTGGATTTGGAGCATGTGCAATTGTCTTCGTTTCCATTATTACGCGATGGCGGATTGAGTATGCTTATTCAGAGGTGTTCTAAGTTGCGTGTGTTGCACCTAGAGAGTTGTAGAAGCCTAGGAGACGAGGCAGTGGAGGCTATTGCGGGGTGTCGTGAGTTGCAGGAGCTCAGCTTAAGAGGAGAATTTAGGTTTACGTCGTCGGGTTTAGCGGTGATTGGTGCCAAGTGCGTAGGATTGGTGAAATTGGTGCTGGAGCTCGGCGCCGTAAATATTGACCCGGTTTTAAAGTCTGTCGCTCATGGCTGCCACAGGCTTCAAGATGTATCGCTCAAGTTTAAGACTGCAAAGCTGCGGGAGCTTTCACTATGCACATCTCTTCGTTCACTGGCTTTTGAAAGTGATGAAGAGTATAGGTTGGACGAGGCAGTGGTAGCTATCGCAACCTCCAACAGTAATCTAATTGAGCTTACGTGTGCCAATCGGCTCAGCGACTTCGCGGTAATTACAGTGATTCTGAAGTGTCCACGGCTACAAACTCTGCACCTGGACGCAATGAATGTTACGGAGGGCGTTTTACCCAATATCCAGCAGTGCAAATTTCTTTCAGATCTTTCTCTTGATAATTTTCAGAGCACTGGACAAGGGCTTGCGGAAATCGGGTTGTGTGGACTAGATTTTAAGAAGTTTTCTCTTTCACATGCCCGGGGAGTCCGAGATATGGAATTGGAAATTCTGATTCATGGTAACGTGCAACTGGAGCACTTGGACCTTCGAGGCTGTGCTGGCCCTACTGCAATCGGCTACTCTTGCATTGCTTCGTGCTCCAATTTGCGGCTTCTTGATTTAAGTTTCACTACGGTTGATGACTTGAGTCTCATCAGCATAGCCAGTGGGGTGCAAAATCTCAAACAACTGACTATTGTGAAATGTGAGGGCATTACTAACATGAGTGCTGTTGCTCGATTCACTGCATTAGAATCTCTGACACTTGATCATTGCTCCTTCGTTACTGACGAAGGACTTGATATCTTGTCTCGGAAATGCACCCGGCTCATGCATCTCAGCTTGGCTTTTACCAGAGTCACAGACGTTGGTTTGGACAATATAAGCAAGTGTGAGATGCTACGAAGCTTGAGAATACCATATTGCAAAGGTGTGCAGGGAGCAGGAGTAGTTATTGTAGCCAGGGCTTGTGGATGGTTTCATCACGTCGTAATGAGCCATCGGTTCCAAGGGTCCCGTACTGCAGATACGCTCAAACAACTTTGGTGCACTGTGCGCTATGAAATGGATGAGACGGCCCTAGTCCCTTTTGATGGAAACCTTATTCTTTTCTGAGCATTTGAACTCAGCAATTAGTCCTTGCAACTTCTTTGTAACGTGCAGATCAGTTCAGTTAAATATGAAATGTTCGTTATCAGAGATGAGTTTTCTTTTTGGATTTTTTCTGTTCTGAAGTAATTTTATCGTAATATCTGATCACTTGTATGTTGCAACTTGTGATTTAATTCATCTGTCTTTGAACAGGTTGTAGTCTTATTCAACGTCAATGACTTTCATTCTTTTCGGTCGAATTTCATGAACAGTATCAGAAATCGCGCTGGAAAGAATTGCAGATGCAAGCTTTTATTTTTAATTTTTTAAATTCTATATTTTTATATATTGTATCTGTAGCACCAGTAATCCAGATTCTGAATTCGTCTCTACCCGCTGCTTCTCATGTGGCAACTCTTACCAATATGTGACAGTTGGATTCATGCGGGACCTGGGGGATGGGACGTTCAAACTTTCCATTGCTCGTTACCAAGTAAACAAGGCGTGCAGTTCTGGATTCCAGATTAGGAATGTTTGAAGAATTACTTCAAGATCTGCCAGGGCATGAGCAGTAAGTAGCAAGCGGGTAGCGACGAGTTCAGAAGCTGCGAGTAGCAAGCGTCTCGAGTTGCGGTTTAGTATGGTTGATATGAGTTAATTGGATCGCGATTGTAGTCAACAAATTTTAAGGTTACGTCTTGCACCGCGTTGTTCCTGCCTTTTGCCGTACCGGAGTATTCTAGACATACATACGAAGAGGCGCGCATCTCCCTTAACCACGCTGCTCACTACACAGGCCACTGCACGAGCTCGACGATATTGTGACTCTGTAAGACTCTAGTTGCTTCCTTCCCGCATACCACTACCATTTCTGAAAACTAGAGGTGGCTCCGGTCTATTACCTGATTTTGTGTCATGATGCGTCCAATGATTTTCGAACTTTTAATAAGATTTGCAAGATGTACTGCACCTACGATCCAACATATATAAATAATAAACGATTCTGGGGGATTAATAACTAAATGAAGCATCGTATCAAGTTAGAATCTCTGGTGTGAAGAAAACAATAAATTACGTTAAATTCTTCAAAATTACGTTATTCTTAAGATACATAATATACAAAGACTGAGAACTAAATCCAAATACATCTCGTCCCAATTTTTGTATTACGATATGCAAAAGTTTTCTCCATACAATAAACTCCTTCAAAGTATTTTATAGTATTTTTAATGATGTTTTGAAAAATCTCCAAATGAGTTTAGAATTTAAAAAAAATAAATCATGTGATACCTTTGAAAATAATAAATAATAATTTTTTCCCACATTATAAGTTTATAAGTTTAGAAATATATAATATATATTCTAAAAATAAAATCTTAAAATCTTAAATATATATATATATATATATATATGAGCATACATATAAACTAATACAAATTATAGAGTGGTTTAAAAAATTTTAAAACATTTATTTTAAAAAAATTAATACATGATTTACATTAAACATAGGTGTTCTATCAACAAATAAGAATTTTTATATACATTATAAATTTTATTTATTTATTATTTCCTCAAATATGTGACATATTAGAATTAGATACAATTTTTTTAATCTTTATAGGTATTTTACCAGAAGTTTATCTTATAAGTAACAATCTAGTTGATAAAATGAAGTTTTTTATATCTACTATTTAAAAAAAACGTAAACACATGATTATATTTAATCAATTAATAAGTCATAGCAACGCAAAAATACATTGTATTAAAAAGATTTAATACCAAACATAGGCAAATATGCAATAAATAAATGATATTGCTAATGCCACCACAACCTTATTCTTAATAAATATTATTATTATTTTTTATTAAAATTAATTTTACTTCCTATATAATTTTAAAAAAATAAAGAATCAATCCTACCACCAATTGCTTTTACATTGTAATTGAAGCACAAGCCAAATTATTACTACACTCAATAATGGACAGCTAATAAAAAAATCATAAAACCCAATAAGGTGGGTGGATGGAGATCCCAACCTATTTTGTATTAATTTTAGAACAACAAAAAAAAAGTGTTAAATACCAACTTAATGCTAATCCAAATATCATGCCTAAACAATTGTTTATTTATTGTTCAGCAACATTCTAATTATTAATACACCCACCTTTTACTGCTTTATTCTTCCACTACTTGTGTTCCAATTGCACTCTTCTAATATTCTTTAATGTTTCATTTTTAAAAATTAATATATTTTTAATAATATTTTTAAACAACGTATTCACTTTTTACTCTATATTTTGTGATAATCTTTGATACAAAATTTTCAGTTTGTTTCGTGAACTGGGTGTTGGAAGTTTGTTTCTTGGAGCACTGCTTCAGCCGATCGCTTGGGGCTGGGGGGACCCCGGCAAGTTTTGTTAGCAGACTGGAACCAACAGCAGGTGATGCGATAAAACTCGGGAGCTTTGCATGGTTGGGGCGGAAATTCACATTGTTGTGCCAGAAGCTTAGTTGTGATGGAGCGGCTGATGATGCTGTATTGATGTTGGTGAATGGCCAACAATATTTCCGTTGTTCTTGCAGGTGGAAGAGTGTGGAAGAATGAGGGTCGGGATTATTTATGAACTTGCTGAAAGAAAGAGCAGCGGCTTAGGGACGTGACGGGTTAGGGTTTGAGAGATGGCGGGCGGTAGAGGGAGGATTCCATTCTTGGGAAGTCACGGTTATTTTGTGTCGACGACGAGCGATGAAGAGGACAACTTCGACCGCAGTCACGAGTACTGCAGCTACGAAAAGTACTGGAGAGGTGACAAGGAGCGAAGTTTGCAAGGGGCTGCGGACGAGGTTAGTGACGACAAAAACTTCCCGCAGATCGAAAGAAGCGGCTGGAATCAAAGCTTTTCATACCCCGCACTCGGTAAGGCAGGTTGTGTGAGGTTCACATGTTATCCATATGCCGATCAGGAAATTTCCAACCACGTACCAAGCACCGAAGCTTGCCGAGATTGTGTGGACTTTCAAAGCATGAGTGTGTATTTCTCCTCGGTACAGCTCCGAAAGTCCAAAGCGTGCAGCGAAGCATCGAATTACTCCCTGCAACGAAGTCTAGAGCTCATGGCAAGAAGCACCTACACAGACATGGAATCAGATGAATTAGCGAAGAAAGGGTCAGTGCCGGGTAGCGCCAAGAAGTGCTCAAAAGGATGCGATACGAGATCTCAATCTCATCATATTATTGAACCCAGTCGAGAAATTCTGGCCTGCGCAGTTATGAGGGAGCTTCCAACTATTAAACAAACAGCACAAGTGGATCATCTCGAAGAAATCTCCGATGCTGCCAGAAGTTGGAGTGTGAGTCTCGGCAAGGCAACCGACGGCAGGGTGAGCGGCAACTGCGATGACTACCGGTACCATGACCCCATAGATTCGGAGCTCTATTACAGTCATCCTCGAAGCTTTTCCCAACCCGAGGTTAAACGGCTGGCGGAGGTTCAAAACGCTCATTACAGGAATACTTCCGACCTCTTGATTGTTGACTTGGAAGATAACAGCGAGGCAGCAGAACTGTATCCTTCCAACACTAGCTCTGCCGTTGGACCTCCGCTAAAAGAACGCAAAGGTAAAGGTGCATATTCAACTACGAATGTTGCGGCATATAAGAGAGATTATACTAGGTCACAAAGACTGAAGGAATCCGTGTCGCGAAAGCGGTCACAAGAAAAGGGTACACCTGCCGCAAAGAAAAAGTATTCAACCGATGATTGTGGTCCCACACTCAATAGCCTTGAGCCAGTGAAGACTTTTGAGAGCGATTGCTTGAGCAGAGAAGAGCAGTGCCTTAGAACTCGAGAGAAGTCATTTCGTGACGCAGGCGGTGATTTGGTGACCTCGGAAGGGAAGGAGCAAAGAATACAACAAACGCGTGTCAGGATGAGACCGATGATGAAAGTCCTCATGCACATGGATAATTTCTCGCATACGGATCGTCCTTTTCCAGAAACTGATCATGAAGCAGGAGAGATAGGGATTGAATGCGAGCAGGTGCCGTCGTCACTACCATGCCCGAGAATTCAAAAAGATAAAAAGGATATTTCAACAGTGGCAACAACAGAAGTGGCTCCTCACAACGCTGGCAAGAGGAAGGAATTCTCGACTTGGCAATCATCTGTAGAAAGTCGAGAAACCTCCCAAATAGAACAAGTAGTTCTTGGTCTCATGGATAACCTCAGCACGAACACATCTTCATCGTCACCAGAGGTAATCACAGCTCCAAAACATCAAGAATATGTAGGATCCAGAGGGATGGTCAAGCTAAGAGTTCCTGTTTACATAAGGAACAAAGAAAAGATCCTCTCAAAAATAAACCAAAGTAGAGGAGTTCGAGAAATTGACTATCAACGATCAGATGTTTCCGCAGGAAGTAATGTCATTGATATTGGTAGAAACGAGGCAGAAAGTCCTGGTTCTAAGTATCTGCGTAGGAGGCAACTCCAAACGCTGAAAGTTGTAGATCACAACACTCCACGCAGTGATGCAAGTGCCGTAACTAAGACTTTGAATTTGCCAGAAGGCAGTCGGAGAGCTGGAGATCTTAAGGGCACTGCATGCAAGAAAATTCTCACTACTGATATAATCCATTTAGAGAACTCCAGAACAACTCGAAAGGTTTGTGATCCTCAGATAGACGGTGAAATCAGCAGCTTCTTTCCAGAGCAGGAAAATAATGCTCAAAGTGAGATCTTAGAACTCGAAGAAAAGGAAAGTATTGAGAACATGACGGCAATTAGCGAAGATCAAAGGCTTGAGATGAGCAGCAACCCACCACCTCCACGGGGTGAAGAGAAAAACTCCTTACTCCAACACCTAAGAGCCGAATCACGGATAGAAAGCTACTCAGGGGAGGTGGTTCAGTCACGAGAGCCATTTTCAGAGCTAGATGTTGATGTTCAAAGCAACACGCTGCTGCAGCTACTACGAGAAATGCAGATTTATCGTCCCGGACCTGCTACGAATTGTGTCAACACAAACATAGTAAAAACTGGAGGTATGGTGGATCCTGCGCCCCAGCGTGGATCATACCTAGCCCAGTATCTGAAAACGCAGAGCAGAGTTGGAGCACGAAGAATAAGTGTAGACAAGTAGATATGCGTTGCTTGATTTCCAAGTCTTGAAACTCATCGCCACAGATTTCTACATTGATTTTTAACACCGCGAAGTGAATACAGAATAGTGGGTGAATTTCAAGATCCGCTGGACTATTGTGTTTATGTGAATGTGTGTGTTTGATTGATTGTTCGTTTGTTTCTTTCCCATTGTTTAAAGAAAAAGAAGAAGCTTAAAACCTTTTCTATTACGAAAAACAGTTGCATACGTATTAGAAGGAACTTTACTGCTGTGCTGGATAACTAGAGTACATGAAGATGATGGTGACCAGGTCGGGGAATTCAGGGGAGAGGTTCCAGTGAACCACTATTCCCTGCCAAAAAATACACTTATGTGGCACCAAACACTATCAAATTTTTTGGCCGGTTGATCTTACTTTTAGTAGTCCTTCCTTTATACTTCCAAAGTCCTTGCACATCACACTTGTTCCAAGGACGTGAAATTGAGGGATACATTTTGTGTTGGGTCCATTAAACTTATTGAAACACTTCAACAATAAGTTGTATCTGTATCATCCATGGGAACATGCAAACAATCGGAGATAAAGCATTCTTCGCAGAATTAAGCTCGGTGCGAAGGACTGCGCCAGCGATAGCCTGATCGAAGTCTAGAACTCGCTGACAATAGTTGCTGTTTAGAGTAATGAAATATTAATATATTACATAAGTGCCCGGGTTTCATGCTTTGGTGACGGTAGGGTATGACCAAGATATATGGAGAATGAGTTATTCTCTATACGGAAAATCAAAGCAACGAACACAATTGATGTGATCAAGACTAGTTGGTGTCGTAAGTTAACATTGATTCTTTTGAACCCCAATAGCAAATGTAAGAATTCCTTATAAGCATGAATGTTGTTTCAAGGTATTCTCTCGTTGAACAGAACTGCTAATCCAACTGTGAGAAGTTGTTCATCCATAGAAGCAGAATGATAACTCAGATCCTGTCGTTTCATGTATGAAATAATCGCCCACGCTCCATTTACAACTTTACCATTCACACAAGTTACATGATTATATGTACCCATTTCTCTTACTGCCGAGGAATCGCATGCATTTTTACGATGGTTTCCTCCATCGCTAACACCATCGGGTTCCACACAATAAAAATGGAAGTCCAAAACTTCGATGCGCAAGTACACTGCTCTTCTCTGCTCCAACACCTTCAACATTTCCGTCCCATACACCTTCAACATGTACACACCTTCCAACTACATACACTACTCGAATGCCATGTTTGCTAAGCTCTCTCACCCGAGATGAAGGTGCTGCAATTGCACTCTCGTCCTGTTGAAAGACATCTCCAGAAGCTTCCACAAGTAGAATACCCATACTGTGTGAATTGCGCTGCTTTCGAAGCATGGAAGTGCTGTCAAAATTACCTCAACTTGTGCCATACATGGTTGAAAACTCCATTAATGATCTCGAGGTCACCCAGAGTATCCAGTACCTCCGCACGTTTCACATCTCCGTGCCAAATGGTCTCACAATCCTCTCAGGGTCGATTCCTTCCTCAGAGCAATCTGCCCGTCTGCGCTCCACCAGACCCCCCTTGCCTCTCCTCCTCTCGACTTTCTCGACGCCTCGACGCCGCAGTTCTCACCCACGTACGCTTTGAGCGCAGTCCCTGTTGCCCGACCATCTCGGAAAACTACCCTCCCAATAGGGCTCACAACTCACTTCACATGACATGAGTTGTCCTTTTCTCTCACACAACAAAACGGTGACTCTGCAGCCCGGCTGCAAGATGCAAGCCTCCATTCCATCCTCTTCGCCATACAATGCGGATTCCAAACAAATAGACCCACCATCACTTCCCTCACCAAGGATTGCGATGCACTGGGATTGTTCAAGAATTCCCTCGATTCAATTTCCAAAATGAACACCATGGTACTAAACAGAGGAACTAGAAGCCTCGCGCGTACAACGTCAGAATCCAACAACATGAATGGCAAACACAGATCCCAGCCACTCGACCCCGAGTAACGGTCCCCAACCCTATGCTGTGATGGGAGTCCACTGGGCAGGTGAGAAAATAAACAGACACAACCAAAACCAATGAAATGAAACATATTCTATTCTGCATCGCCGGCAGACGGATCATATGCCGCTTTGCCGCACAAATTGTCCACGTACTCGCGGTCTTTGTTCCGCAAGCTTTTTCCTGCTTTGATATCGCACCTGAATACAACACATCACCACATCTTTGTCGTCAGTGCACCATCCCACCGCAATACCTCTCCTACCTAGCACTCTCCTACCACGCATCCTCTTTTATGACCACATACACTCGGTCCACAGTGCCCCGTCAGAAGCGACCACGGCCCAAATGCAACTCGACTGAAACTGCGCCGCCAAACAACCAAGCTGCCGATACTCCGCACATATCCTGTCGGTACATTCTATATGCCAACGTCCATCCGACTCATCACCGCATGGAATCTCAAGATAGGGCATACAAATCCGTACCTTCTTCTCAAAGCACCGCTCCTTCCTCTTCTGCCTGAACTTGTTCAAGGCAGCCTCTCGTCTGGCGAAACGCATCTGTTCCGTGCACAACCCGTTGCCCCCGCTCACCCCATCCATTGCTGGATCCGTCCCACCCACCCCATTATTCCCGCTGTTGTCGTTCGCCATCGGGGTCACGCCAAGTCCGTTCTGTCCATTGTTCACGCCGGTATTGCTTCCCGAAGCGCTTCCGTTCATGGACCCGTTCCCGTTCCCCGTGCTTCCGTACCCGTTGCTGCTCCCGCTTTGACCATCCACCCCGGTCGACCCACACCGAGGAGCCCCCGACATGGGAGTGATCACCGACTGTTGTTGCTCGTCTTGCACTCCCGTATTTCCAGACGGTTGGCCGCCGTCCCCGTGGTGGTGGTGGTGATGGTGGTGATGGTGCTGGTTGCCTTGGTGGTGGTGCGTGTGCTGGTGGCTCGGTCCAGCTTGGGAGAGATGCCCAGAACCGGGATTCTGTTCTTGAAATGCGGGTGTTTGACTGTAAACGTCCACCCTTTCTCCCATGTGCCGGGCCGACGCCGCCATCCACGCGCCCGCGTGCGCATAATACATCGGGTGCATGGCCGGACCATACGCTCCACCCATGCCGTCGTAAGCCAGCATCCCAGGCGGTGGGATTGGGATCGCCACGGGCATTCCAGGTGCTATCATTGCCTCCTCCGCGCCCTGCCTTGCAGTGCCGTACCCATCCGCTCCGCCGCCGTCCTGCCCTCCCGCTGCCTCCGCACTCTGGGGATGCAGAGGTGGGGGCGTCGTTCCCTCGGCGCTCCCTTTCGAGGACCCACTTCGCTCCATTCCCATCCCCAGACGAAGTGATCCTCCAGACGTGCCGCCAGACATGCCGTACACTCCGTATCCACCAGACATCGGATACCCGCCCACAGGCAGTGAACTCTCGGGCTGGTGATATTGTTGTATGATGGTTCCTCCGCTGCCATACCTGAAACGGGTTGCCACAACACAGTGCAATGGCCGTGAGTTGAGTGCGTCCAAAACAAACAAACAAACGAACACAAACAGCTCCCTCTCATGCAATCCGCGAAACTCTCATCACCGGACGAGCTCAACATCGCACCTCCCTAACTACACGCCCAGCAATGCCGAGAATCACAGCTGTTATCAGTGCAACCGTAGTGTGTCTGAACTGCACCTAGAGAAGGCCGACCCTCCCGAGTGCCGCAGGGGTTGACGCTCTTCTATATCTCCATCGTTGTCCACGGCCGATCGAGGCCGTTTCAAACTCAACTCCAGCATAGGACCGCAGTCTGACCCGGAGTTGTCTTTCGGACTGCTGCTCCCCCGCTGATCCAGTTCTTCGTCATCGTTCTCACTCTCTTCAGCTTGCTCTGCACCCTGCGTCTGTGGCTGACGAGCTATTCCATTTATCAGGTCCACGGCCTTCGGAGAAGACTCCTCCGCAGTACCATTTCTTCCGCTGGTCGATGGACTCTCGCCGTTGTCTTCGCCGGGTGATGGCCCTGCATCTTGCATCACACACGCATCATCCTCGTCTTGCTGCCGCCCAACATCCGGCTGCTGATCCAGCTTTGCGGTATCACAAGTAGACCGACGAGTTGCCATCTCCAAATCATGCCCCATCTCTTCATCTGTCAAACATACCACATGTAAGCATCCCGGGATCCTCACACCTCTACTCACTGTTCATTTGCGACCGCACAATCTCATCCGCGCCAGAAAAACACTACCAACAACTCCAACATTCCTCAACTCCTGACCGCCACTTCCTTGTTTCCAACCACACCAACACAACCAGCTGTCCTCCCACGACACACGTTCGAAGTCCACAGTCCAAGCTAAATCCCACTCAACATATCCAGAACATCTCAACCGCAGTATGAGCTCCACCATCATCACACTGAAGCGCACTACGCTCCAACCACGCACACAACCTCCAAGTAAAGGACATCGAAACCATCTCATCAAAGTCATGCGTTGCACTTCAATCAACGATCTTATTCCAGTTACCACAAAAACTCAGTGGCGACCTTTAGCATCAGGTTCCCCACTTCCGAGGAGGTTTAGCTCCAAAGTAAAAACACATGCACTTGCGATATCATCATTTTTTCCATCTACGATGTCCAGGATTCACTCGACTCGAGATACTGCCCAGTCGTCACAAGCTGCAATCCACTTCCCGTCCCTGTCTACCACGCTACCCTCAACCAGAGTACAGCTAAACCTCCATCAATCAACGCCTTTACGCGTTTCAGTACCTCAATCCTACTGCACACAATTTCTCTCCTCCTCATGGGCAAAACAGTGCGCGCATCCAGCTTGTTCCAGGCTCAGCGATATTCTGTCCACTACGCCTATATGCTATCCAATGTGTGCAACAGAATGCCTATGAATCACTAAACTCACTACACACCTAATGCTCGAGTTACCTTCGCGTACAGCACAAGGCACAGCCACCAGATCAGGAGAACATTCACACAACCTCACTTTCAGGTAATTGAATACGAGGGGATCTCTACCCACTTCAAATTGCGCGCCCACTCCAATTTGTGGGAGAAACATTTCCAAAACTACCGCCTAGCTCAAGCATGAGAACCAGCAATCCATCTACCCAACTCCGGCGCCCAAATCATGCACAACCACATGTTACACCAGACACAAACGAACCTAGGATCACCTCACACTTCCTGAAACACGCCTGGACATCCATTACCACCACGCCAGGTTATCCCCAATATTTGATCCCCACACCCCGTCCCTCGCCAGCTATGCAACAACTGACCCTTGACGCTAATCATTCCAAACTCCGGAACTTACCCAGGTTGGCACCCTTCTCTTGAGATGTCGCTTGCCCCTCCTCGTCTCCATCTGCAGCTGCCGGTACTGCGTTGTTCCTTGGCACCTGTACGGGTTGCATACAAGCCTGCACCCATTGCTCTCAAAGTCAGATAATCCTCTTGCACACAACCGGTAGTGGAGACTCGCTTTCCGCAAACCGACCGCGTCTAAAAGACAATCAGAATCCTCAGCGAAGACAACGGCACGCGTACATTTACATAACGGCGTCACTTACTTGATTGCCACTGCCATTGTCGCTCCCACCCTGAGCATTCAGCCGACTGCTCCCATTGTCACTCCCATCGCTGCTGCCGTTCCCATCATTGCTTCCACTGGGATTGTCATCCGCCTCAACTCCACGACTCTGAGGCCTGGCTACTTCGCCAGTCTGGCTGCCACTCCCACTTCTGCTTCCACTCGACTGTTCCAATCCACATATCACAGGTCACGCACCGTCCGTACAATCTCAGCAGCCCAAAACGACGCTTCTCTAATCCCACACTCTTTCCAGACATCCAACCACACTAGTTGAGCTAATGTAAGCAATCGGAACCATCACTTACGCTGTAGCATTTCCTCCACACGTGCTGCCATAGATTCTTCAACTCGTTCTTCCTCACGGGTTTCACGAGATAGTCGCAGGCTCCTTTCGAAAGGCAGCGGAACACAATGTCCAGGCTGTCGTAAGACGACATGACTGCATCCAACATATAGCTCAGTTCACCTACACCCATACAAATATCTCAACAGGAACATGCAACCCACTCTCGTGCCAGAGACACAACGCGCCCGGGCTGGCATGCGAAACCAAGAGACACTAGGTGACATGAGCTGTCTTGACCTTCGCTAACGCGCTGGGCAGCATCATGCCGAGATGACAGGGGATTGAGACTTACTGACAATAGGCACTCTCTTGCAAGCCTCCCGTTTCATCATCTTCGACAGAAGCCCGACTCCGGACAGACATGGCATCACCACGTCAGTCAACACCAAGTCGAAATTGCTGTTCGCATCTTCCAGCAACCCCCACGCAATCGACCCATTCGCAACCGCAGTGACTGGGACAGGCACAAACCTTCCAGTTCAGGTCTACACTCCACATAGAAAACCAACGACAACATGCTACCATTTGGACACTTTCGACCATCCTAGCTGAGCCAGCAGTGTGCAACTCTATATACCTCTGCACCGTTCCTCTCTTAGAAATCTCACTCAACGCCAATTTTCATGAGATTTGCAACCGTTTCATGACTGCAACGAGTAAGAGCGCCTCTCTGTAATCTTCTCCTATCATTACCATGCATCAGTTTCAATGCGATTGTACAAACAAACACAGCGTCAAGTTGTAGATCCACTAGAGGTGAGGAATAGTTGTTGAAAATAAACACTTCAATTCCACAGTTTACTTAATACATTTACTCTTTTTTTTTTATATATATTTGATCGTTATTTTATGTGTTTTGTATAACTAGCGCGCATACACATCACACACGTCTACTGGAATCAGGAAGAATAACGACCTTCATAGTCACAGTTACGAAGAAGAGCTCCCACCACGTGCCTTGTTGCGTCGTCATCCTCCACCAGTAAAATTCTCAAACTCCGTTTCAGCAAGAAGCTTTCCCAGCCAACCCCGCCCTGAGTTCTTGCAATCACATCACCCCCATGCTGCTGCTGCTCTTTCGTCTGAGCTATTCCCTGTGACCTCGCCTTGTCGCACGCAACAGCAGCCACAGCGTCTCCTTCTTCATAGTGATCTTCGGCGCTATCGTCCCTGCGTCCATCTTCATCCGACTCCGATGTTCGTAGCGCGTCGTTCCCTGGGAACTGATGATCCAACTCCCTCCTTATCTGCTCTGCAATGTCCTTAAGATCTTCCCGGGTCTTCAGAACAGAAACTTCTGAACGGCCGGCCAGCCCACGCCCCTTCTCCAGCCTCGCGCCGTTCTCCCTGTCTTCTGCGACTTTACTACCTACCTGCTCTCCACCCCTATCTACTTCCTTGTGCGCCTTGTACCCACCCTTAATCCTCCATTCTGCACCCACCGGAGCTTCCCCATTGAGCTCAGCGCATGCGGCGCCCCCAGCCGACAGCGCCCGGAGAGGCCTGGACTCCGGCTCAACCTTACACGAATCCGCAGTCATAAAGTGAACCCCACGCCTCCTACACCTGCTATTTGGTCACCAGACCCTCCACCTGCTCCTCCACAAGCTCTACCCTTCAGATCCCTGACCAACGCTCAATCTGTATCTCGGAACTCCGGGGGGTCTCCGTCGCAGTTCGCAAGACATTCGCTGCGACTCGTGACGAAATCGTATGACCTCTCGGTCACTCCCAACTGTCCGAACAATCCAGTCCACACGGCATCTCCATATTAGCGCTTCGTACCATACTTGTCTACACATATTCCATCGTGCATGTTCTCATCATCATTCAACGGCGCCGCAACACAGCTCGTACAACTCTAAGATGCTCCAGACATGTGGAGTGGTTCACGCATGCTGCATTCGATCTACTGCCGCAGCGCCCACAAGTTCCGGTTACATGAGTCACACTAGCGAAGCAATCTCAGGCCTCGGCTTTGAAGATCACATCCCAGGATACACATAGATGCACGAAAAGCACGACTAACGACATCGGATGGTGGTTCTAACCTGTGCGCCGGCAGCAAAGCACTTGCTCACCGCATCCACTTCTTCGAAGTTACAAAGATGCCCACTCGGAAAACGTGAATCGCACCACCGTGCTACGGAAGAGCTATGAGATGTGACTTTGGGAAGCAAAGGCCCAAGTCAACATGCCTCACGGAAGCACCGACGAATGCAGTTCACAACTAATCAAACAACATGGGCATATGAAATATGAGATACACGGCAACGAACACGAGCGGGCTCTCCACCACACACACGCACACCCTTCCCGCGCTGATCACTAAAACCGCTGTCCCAAGGTGCGGCAGCACCCCGTGCCGAACAGACAGCGTCGAATTAAGCCCTACACAACACCACTTTCGCTGCGTCGGACAGAATCTGAAACGGAGGACCTCCGTACGACACCGGATACCGCAAGGCACACTCAAATCTCAACCGATTCGACCCCGGTTTCGGCGAGACTACAGTCAGCGAAGCAAAAGCACGCGACAGAGCATCACACTGCAACGACGAGAAAACCTAATCGCGTTCGAGAAACGGAATTTTGTGCAGGAGAGCTCGGCTATGGCGGCAATGCGGGGAGCAGGGTAGTGCAGGCAGGACCACAGAAACGGTCGAGGGCGGACGGAAGCGGCTATAGGATCTGATCACGTGGCACGCTGGAGTGCGCTAATTTGATTGTGAACCTATAGCCGCATCCATACAGAGGAGCAGATACAGATTTACCCCAGTCGCCTAAATCCGCCTCGCGGAGAAATATCTGCCCCGGGCCCCAGCGCCTGAGAGCCTAGCATTTGATTTGCCCAGCTGGTCCCGCTCGGAGGGGCTCGCCCAATGGACGCTCCCCTTTAGGTCCGCGCTGGTCCTAGGCACTTCCCGTTCTCTCCCAGCCCGTTTCTTTCCAGCCAGCGTCAGATGTCACCATCGCTGGTATCTGGGACCTGGACCGGAGGAACCCCTAGACCTGCTGACGTGGAGGAATTCAGGCACTTATCATCCCATGTCTTTCCCTCCACCCCCGGGCAGCTTGCTGACCTATCGTGGTCATTGCTTCTAATTTTGTTGCATCATGGATGTGTTATCACTTTATAATTGGCTTGATTCTCTTGCCCTAATTATTTTTTGATTTAGAATCCATAATTATAGCATGCATTTGAGTTTAATTTTTTATTTTTTTCTAGGGCTTTTCTCATTTTCAATTTTCACTAATCCGTTTCTGCTGCAACATACATACACTCTAAAAATTTATTCATCTTATGTACTATTTTTTGAACCAGATTTCCACTGACCTGATAATATGTTCTTCAGTAGACTGTTGATGCAAAGGGCAGTGAATTCTTAATTTGAGTTATTGGGTCATTACAACACTATGAGGTTTGAGGATTATTTTCCACACAGGTTGCACATCTATCAACATGATAGATGTGCATACCCCGTATTTTCTACGTATTATCTTCCACACAGTTTGGTGCATGCGTCGTCCACGAAAAAGAAAAGAAAAGAAAAGACATGGTTTTTGAATTTCTTGCTGGTTTGTGGTCGTTTGTGACAGCGACAAATTGAATAAACAAATAGATGAAATAGAAATCATCTTACGAAGATTTGAATTTATATCTAAATATGAGGATTGCTTGTGAGAGAATGCATGTTGTGTTGACTTACACACATATTCTTAGATATTGTAAGAACATCCTAAAATATTCTTAAAACCTCTCAGAAACTTCCACATGGAGACTTAAATAACTCTATCTAGAAATGTATGTTACATTTTCAGTTAGAGTAATGAGTAAATTTTGTTCTTGTAATACCGTTTAGTAAATATAAAACTAGTTGTACCGTATATTGTTGAGTACCTAAACAGTGCAAATTTAGATGCAATTCATTCTATGGCAAGGATCAATACAAATTTTATTTATTTTTTGAATGGACGAGTGGCAATAATTTTTCGAAGTAATTTATTATGAATTTTACTAGTTGTTTCCAATTTATTTATGATTACATTAATTTAATATTAAAATATTGATGAATTTTTTTGTGAATAATTTATTTTTTTCTTTAACTGAATGTATTGAAAATAGTTAAGTTTTTTCCTTAAAATATTACCGTTTACAGTGTCATTTGAGGACCTCAAGGGTTATGAGTGTGGTTGACATACTAGAAGGCTCATTTTTTTGCAATTGTGCCGAAGTACTTGTACAACTAATTCAATATCCAAGGTCAGCACCTTTTCATCCCTAGTGGCCTAATCACCGCATGTAGGACCTTATGCAGGTGCCGATGTAGCCACTGGCAATTAACATGGAGCGTGTAATTAATATTTAAGAAATATTACGTTTATGAGTGTTCCCTGTAGAAGGTCTATGTTTGTGTAGACTCCACCGCGGTATTCACTAACAAGGAACTCGTACCTAAAAATTGTGAAAATTGGGACTAAATTGCTGCTAAGAGAGTCTAAGCTGAGCGATAAGGTATGTACGCGCGGAATTTGATGACTTGGGTGCATAAAATATACAAAGCAAGGTCTCATGGTCATCAACACACTCAAATCTCAACAGAGTAATCGATTTTGAAGCTGGGGAAGTGGACCAAATTCAAAACACACTCAAATCGATTTTGAAGCTGGGGAAGTGGACCAAATTTGCAAAATTGCACAATTCCTTGGAGGTTGCAACATTCCTCTGACGGGACAAATTTGTTTTTCGCATATTCTCATTCCTCGTGAGCCTGAGAGTGTTGACAAGATTCAGGAAGCATCATCACCGTCACACAATACAAGCAGGAGCCAGAAAGGAGATTGTCGGTGGCTGTTGGGGGCGGATTTTTCATCAGCATGTGACAAGAGGTTGTGCGTGCGTTGCGGCGTTGCACGAAGGAGGAGCCAGAAGCTAGCTTTGTTGTAGAAAGATTCAGGTGATTGAGCAGGGGTTTGGTGCCTTGTGATCATTTCGCAAGGTCAGAGGACTGTGGCAGAGTAGGTTCCTTTAGGGAAGAGGTTTCAGATGTTTCTGAATCTTACAGTGGGCACCATGGGGAATTGCACAAATAACACAGGTGCACTGAAATTGCATTGCGATCAAGTCCAGAAACCTTTGCAAACAGGGCAACAGTGGTATCAGTAGTGAAAGGACATTGGCATCAGCGGGTAGTGCTTGAATATGCAGGCATCGAAATTTGGTGGAGGCGGGTTTACGAGCACCTGTGAGGGCTCTGCTCAAAAATTTTGGGATTTGGGTGAAGTCCAAAATCAGGGCCTAACATTAAGTTCCAAAATTCCAGTGAGGTCTTGTTGACTCTTGATCACAAGTCATTGTAACAGAGTGACTGGTTTAGCAGGTTTGTAGTGAGGTCACATCCTAGGGCCCACACGGCATAGTGGTGATGTGGCAGGGTTGACGTGGCCAGATGTGATGGATGAAGGATGCGAATACTCATTCAATCTTGTGTATTGTATTTTATAAATCTTGTGCTCAATTTTGAATTTAGGATAGCAAGACAGTTTAGGCTATTAGAAGAGAAATCTTAAGGAGGCATGGTAGATTTCTTGGGGAGGCATATAGGACATACAAGGCATACAAAGGGTGTATAAAAGATATAAAAAGTAGATGTCTAGATGTTGTAGTATGGCAAAGAATTGAGAGATTTTTGATAAGTATCTAAAACTTGATTTATTGAGATATGTACATGCCCTTCTAATGTAGGACATTATCCTTCTTATCCTATATTAAGTAATATATGAAATAAATTTCTACTAATAAAAGATATGAAGGATATTATTAAAAATGAGTGAATTTAAGCTTGATAAGTCAAAATAGAGCAAAGTAAAATTAATTTTCTGTCTTAGTGAAGATACGTAGTTGCTCTATGAATGTCAAGGACATGAGAATATAAAACAAGAGACTTGAATTAGTACAAGGTTTCCAGAAGAAATCAACAAGAATTTGAATTGATCAGATGAGTATATGAATAATATCAAGAAAGATGAGCAAGAATTCCAAAAGATGCGTTGTCGAGACTGAAGAATTCTTTAGTCTTGACTCTTATATATCTTCTTGAGCAACTTCTACTAACTAGGAAGCTACTTGAATTCCTTTAACTAACTAGGAAGCTTCTTGAATTCTTTCTACTAATTAGAAAGCTTCTTAAGCTCTTTCTACTAACTAAGAAATTTTTCTACCGACTTTTACCAATTAGAAAGCTTCTAGAATGTTCTAAAAGGTTCTGTGAATCTCCGGAGTGTATATCCATAGTATCACCCCCTTCTCTAATGACAAGTTCTAAGAAGAGCTCAAACTTATTACATATGTAAGAAATTAAGAATACATTGCACTATTGAAGCTATGTATTATGTTCTCCATTCTTAAGCAATAGGTTCTAGTAGTCCTCAAAAAAATTGCCTATGGCCTTGAGCTAGTACTTCCATTGTTGAAACATTCCATCCAAGGATCTGATTTTCATTGCAACCTTTAAAACATCCAAATAAGATCTCAAGACTAAAAGGACTCACCTTTCCAAGCTCAAGCAATATTATTAAAGCTCAAGGATTAAAATCAAGACTTGTATGGTTAGATCTTGCTCTTAATAGCTCCAATCAAGGTCGTACTTGATACTGAAGTGTATTGTCCTCATTTTGCTCAATTGAAGGTTGTAAAAACTACACTAGTTTGTTTGAAGCTTGCATGGCAAACAAATCTTTTGAATCTTGTTCTCTCAATACTTGAAGGTTTGACATGGTGACTAACTTACTTCTACCATTCTATCTTGGAATAGATGACAATATACAAATGAAGGCTTTAGTTTAACTCTCCTCCTCTTTATGAATATTTCTTGAATCCAATCTTCACTAAAAAATTATCATCAATTACGTTTGGATTTCTATAGATAGAGTCAATGAAATTCTTATATCTTTTGAGGCGCATTGGCGAGATTTGCGATCAATTTCTATGTGCATTCACTAATATCATATTCCAATTTGCTCCACTTTCACCGTGAATCAACTACCTTTTCAATCTTGTATTTTTTATGGTCTTCAATTTTAATATTAGGCGGCAATTTTTCTATCCTTCCCGGAATATGCGACTCTCTATAAGGTTTTAAAAGAGAGACATGAAAAATTGGATATACCTTCATAGTAGATGGTAATTCTAAGCAATATGCCATTGAATTGGTTTGGTTCTGGATAGAAAATGATATCAATCTTTGATAGTTCAATTTATCACATGGCTATTTAGTCTTAATATTCTATCAAAGAAGCCATACTTTATCTCTAATATAAAAAATAAGCAATTGATTCCTAAATTTATCTACAAATACTTTGTAAGCATCTTGAGCTGCTTGTAATTAAAGCTTAAAGGTTGTTTGGTATTGCGATAGCTGCTTTGCAAATCCTTCAACCGCTGGATTGTTGTTCTTTGGCGTATTTCACAGATCAAGCTTCGGAAGAAATCCATAGTTGGAATAAAACAATGTTTATTGAATTGAAACATAAATAATATTATTATATACAAACTCTATTAATAATAGATATAAAATCCAATCATCTTATTGCTAATTAATATTACACCATAAATATTGCTCTTAAACTTAGTTAACTCATTTTGTTTGGCCATCAGTTTGAGTATGGAAAGCTAAAGAAAGTTTAATATCCACCTTCAATATTTCAAAAAGACATTTCCAAAATTTAGATATGAACTAGGATCTTTAATCGAATACGATATCATCTAATAGGCTATAATATTGATATATATTGTCAAGAAAGAGCCTTGCCATTTCTTCACTCGACGTAGTCTTTTTGCAAGAGATAAAATGAACCATCTTTGTAAGTCAATCAACCACTACAAAAATGCTATCCAATGAATTGGATGGCAATAGATCTATAATAAAATCCATCGAGATAGAGGACCATGATCGTCTTAGAACATAGAAGGGTTGTAAAAGTCCATAAGGGTGATGTTGAGGATTTTTAGACTTTGAACAAATGTTGCAAGAGAGTACAAAGTCCTTCATTACCTTCCACGTTTGAGGCCACCAAAAATCTCGGAAAATAAATTCCAAAGTCTTGTTAAATCCAAAATAACCTATAGCGGGAAAATCATAGCAAGATTGAAAAATGCGCAATTGTGTTGGACTTTTTAAGATATACAAACATTTTTCATAGTATAAAAGATCTTCTTCAAATTTGAACTTATTAGCATTTTCTTTCAAGTGATATTTGACATCAAGGGCCAAAGCATCATTAGTGGTTGTAGCACGCACTTTATTTAAAAAATTAAAGTCGATAAGCATTAATGTAATAGTGGCGCAAAAGTAAAATTGCTCTAGTTTCAATAAAATTGTATATTACTGATCAAACGTTGCCTCTCCTATCCTTGGTATAAGATATAATCTCCTTGATATAGCATCAAACAATCCTTGTTGCTTCCTAGGGCGATAAGTGATGATAAATTTAAATCGAGATAGCAACATATTCCATTGAGCTTGGCAGCAATTAAGAACCTGAGATGACATAAAATATTCTAAGTTCTTATGATCTGTTTATACAATCATAGGATGTATTGCTCCTTCAAAAAAATGACGCCATTCTTGAAAAATATCCATAATAGCAAGAAGATCCTTATCGTGGATTTCATAATTAATTTTAACAACAGAGAACTTTCAAGAATAAAATGCGATAGGATGGAGTTTGTCGTCTATATCCATTTGTGAAAGTACGGCCCTTAGTGCAAAATCTAAAGTATTAGTCTCCAAATAAAATGCCTTTGTAAAGTCTAAATGCACCAATATTAAAGCTATAGTAAACGCCATCTTGAGGACTTGAAATGCCTTCTCCAATTAAGGCCCCCATTCTAACTTGTCTTTACATGTCAATCGAGTAAGAGGGACGGCAAATTGAGAGTAATTTTTGATGAAGATTCAATAGAAGTTGTCAAGGACATACTTATCAAAATCTTCTAGAATATTTTAGAAGGTTCTTAGAACTGTCTAGAACCTTCCAGAGCCTTCTAACATCTTCCTAGTTGGTAGAAGTTGCTTGAGAAGCTTCCTAGTTGATAAAAATTGCTTGAGAACCTTCCTAATTGGTGGAAGTTACTTGAGAAGCTCCCTAGTTGGTGGAAGCTGCTTAAGAAGCTTCCTAGGTAGGAGTATATATTGGAGTCAAGGCTGAAGAGTTCTTCAATCTCGACAATATATCTCTTAGAGCTCTAGCTCACCTCTCTGGTGTTGTTTCTTGTACTCATCTGATTAATCTAGTTCTTGCCAGTTCTTCTTGAACTTCTTGTTTACACTTCCAGTCTATATTCTGTGTCCATGACAGTTTGTCGAGACTGCCCTTCTATCAATATCGGAGCTTAGTTCTTTGAGGCAGAGAGTGGACTACCCCTCTCCTTGGAGATACTTGAGCGTTCTAAGGATTGCGAATTATCCTCCCTTGGACCGGTATTGATTCCTTCTTCTTTACTTAACATGGCTAGTAGAGAAGACGTTAATATGGTAGAATCTTCACAGTCAAAGTTAGATGTGATCATCAATGCCCTTAATGCTCTAATGGTTACAACTGCTGAAATTGAAGAAAATTTTGCTAAGCTCTCTGGAGCTACAAAAGTGGGAGTGGCTCAGACCATAGTACAACCACCTCTAGCTAATGAAGTACTGCCATCTACATTTCAACGTGAGAATTTGATTACACCATAGTACAAAGAGCCTCGAGTCAATCTCCCAAAGAAGTTTGATGGTACCCGATCAAAATTTTGTGGTTTTGTAAACAAAGTTTGATTGGTAACATTTTTGCAACTGAAACGCTATTCAACTGAGGAATTGCAAGTTGGATTAGTGGGGACATTGCTTACTAGACAAGCTTTGTTTTGGTTTGCCCCCTTATTTGAAAAAAAGTCTTCTATCTTGAGTAATTTTGAGACCTTTTTAGGAGCATTTGAGGAGGCATTTGGAGAGCATGATAAGATTCAATGAACAACCACCAAGATTCGTTCACTGCATCAAGGGTTACGCTCTGCATCTATTTACGCATCAGACTTCAAACAACTTGCTTAGGATATCAACTGGGGACAAGAAGCGCTGGTGAGTCAATTTTATTGGAGACTTAGACATGACGTGAAGGATTTATTGCTATCTCTACCCGATCCTCAAACACTCAACGAAGCAATCAGCCAAGCGATGAAGTGTGACAATCAGCTTTTTCAACGACATCAAGACCATTATTCCAGAGCTACATGATATCCGCGAGGAAACTAGTTCTATTTGGCTGCTCCTATCAAGAGTGTAGAAGCTCAATTTGAAATAAAAGACATGCAAATCAATACAATATGTTTCAAGCCCCTCATAGCTGAAAAAAAGAAGCGACGATTTGAGCAAAACTTGTGCTTATATTGTGGAGAGGCAGGCCATAAAGCCAGAAATTGTCCTAAAAAATAGACGCCTTGAACAACAAGACTCAGGAACACAAGCGTGCAGGAAAACAAGGACGCCCAATAACAATAAGGACCATGCGGCTGGACATCTTAACACCCCAAATTAATCAAGGTCTCTTTCTCTCAGCTCAATCTTCTTATTGTTTTATGGTACCTTTATTTCTTTGTAATCAAAAACTGCAAACCGATGCTCTATTAGACTCAGGAGCATCTGCTTGCTTTGTAGATGAAGAATTTGCCAAGCTTCACAAATTTTCTCTTGTAAAGAAACCAAAGCTTATCCATGTAGAAGTCATAGACAGCCGATCTTTGTCTTTTGGCGATATTACTCATGAAACTAGACCGTTGAAGGTACATCTTGAAAATCATGAAAGTAGCATTGTATTTAATATTATCAAGACCCCTTCATATTCAATCATTTTGGGACTATCTTGGCTTGATAAATATAATCCATTGATAGATTGGAGGTTTTGAAAAGTGACATTTCCAACAAAATCCTCAATGGTGGAACCTGCGAAGATAATGTCTAGAAACAAACCCTTATTCATAGGTGCGAGGGCCTTCATGAAAGAAGCCAAGCATAATATACCTCTTGTCATCTTTGCATCGCCAGCTTGAGAAGATGCAACTCCAACTTTGGATATTTCAGAGCAGTATGAAGAATTCAAGGATGTCTTTGAGAAGAAGAATACTGACATGCTACCTGAGCATCGACCGTACGATTGTGCTATAGATCTCCAAGAGGGAGCACAACCACCATTTGGTCCAATCTACAATTTATTACAAGACAAACTCTCAGCATTGAAGGATTATATTAAAGAGAATCTTGCGAAGAATTTCATTCGGTATTCTAAATCTCCAGCCGGTGCACCTATCCTCTTTGTGAAAAAAAAAGATAGCTCATTACGAATGTGCGTGGATTATCGAGGCTTGAACAAGATCACCGTGAAGAATTGATATCCATTGCCATTAATATCTGAATTCTTGGAGCAACTTGATGAAGCCAAAATATACACCAAGATAGATCTTCGTGGAGCTTACAATCTTGTATGAACAAAGGTAGGAGATGAATGAAAGACAGCATTTTAGACAAAGTATGGACATTTTGAATATAATGTCATGTCTTTCAGATTGACCAATACACCAGCTATATTTCAACATTTGATAAATGATATTTTTCGAGAATATTTGGACAAATTTGTTGTTTATTACCTCGATGACATTTTGATCTATTTCAAGAATATTCAAAAATATGAGGGTCATGTGAAGTTAGTATTACAAAAACTTCGGGATGCGAGGTTATACGCCAAGTTAGAAAAATGCGTGTTCCATCAACCCAAGGTGGAATTTTTTAGTTATATCATTTCGAACAAAAGATTGTTGATGGATCAAAAGAAGGTTCAAGTAGTAACGGATTGGGCAATACCAAAAACGGTATAGGATGTGCAATATTTTCTTAGGTTTGCTAACTTCTATCGCATTTTCATCAAGAATTATTCACAAATTGCAGCCCCATTAACACGATTGATATCAAAGGATAAACTCGAATGGAGTACCTGAGCACAAGAGGCTTTTCAAGAATTAAAGTCGACGTTTACGACAGCTCCTATCTTGGTACATCCTGACTTTACACAGGCCTTCTATTTGAAAACAGATGCTTTTAACTTTGCCTTAGGAGTTGTATTATCATAGACGGGAAAGGATAATAAACTTCACCCAATTGCGTTCTACTCAAAGAAGTTTTTGACAACAGAAATCAATTATGAAATTTATGATAAGAAATTGCTTGCAATAATTGATTCTTTCCAAGAGTGGCGTCATTTATTAGAAGGTGCTGTACATTCAGTGACTGTATATACAGATCACAAAAATTTGGAGTATTTCATAATAGGTTGAGTTTTGAATCGGCGCCAAGCTCGGTGGAACATGTCATTATCTCGATTCAACTTCATCATGACATATCAGCCAAGAATATAGTAAGGATTATTGGATGCATTATCGAGGAGATCATATCTAGCACTCAAGGCTGGAGATGCAGCATTTGATCAGCAGTGTACAACTTTGCTACAACTAGAACGGTTTTGCCTCCACACCACCTCCATAATCATACCAATTGATGCTGATTTTTTAGAATAAGTCTGTGGAGCATCAATTGTGGACTCATTAGTCTTGGATGTGAAGCAGAGCTTTGACAAAGACAAGTTCAAGATTGAGGATGGGTTATTATATTTTGAAGATCGATTATACATTTCGGAATGACTAATTCGACTATGTATTTTTTAATCTCGACATGACTTCTCGGCCATAGGTCACTTTGGATTCAACAAAACAATGGAATTTATTTCTTGAGACTTTTGATGGCCTCAAATGTGGAAGGTAGTAAAAAAATTTGTGCTATCATATGACCTTTATTCAAGATCAAAGAATCCTCGACATCGTCCTTACGAGCTTTTACAACCTCTGCCAATTCCAAAGCAACTGTGGTCTTTAGTATCTATCGACTTCATCACAGATTTGCCACCTTCTGTAATATTTGATGCTATCTATGTGAAGGTAGATCGGTTTACAAAGATGACACATTTTATTCCATGTAGAAAGATAACTTCTGGTGAAGAAACAACAAGATTGTTTATTAATAATATATATCGATATCATGGTTTATTGGATGATATTATTTTGGATGGAGGGCCTCAATTTATATCAAAGTTTTGGAAGTCACTTTTTGACATACTGAGGGTAGATATCAAACTCTCTTCTACCTTCCATCCTCAAACCAATGGTCAAACAAAGCAAATCAACCAAGTCTAGAAGCAATATCTATAATGTGCGATCAACTATCAACAAGACGATTGGACTACATATCTACCATTGGCAGAGTTTGTGTATAATAATTTGGTCCATGCCTCAACCCAACAAACACCTTTCTTTGCAAATTATGGATATCATCCAAAACTTGATTTGTTGGATAAATCCAAAGATGAAAATCCAGCAGCTGAAGATCTTGCAAAGCATTTAATGGAGATCCAGACCACCTTGAAGCTTCAATTACAGGTAGCTTAAGACTCGTACAAAGCGTTTGCAGACAAATTTTGGAAAGATTTTCTTGCTTTTCAAATTGGAGATAAGGTTTGACTCTTGCAACGAAACATCAAGACCACTCAACCTTGCTATAAGTTGAATTATAGGAGGTTGGGACCATTCTACATTCAAGAGCAAATCAATCCAGTGGCTTATCAGCTGAAACTAACTACATCCATGAACGTACATCCAGTCTTTCATGTTTCTCTTTTAGAAACTTATAGCAAATCAACTTTATCAGGATGGATACAACCACCACCACCTTTTGTTGAAATTGAGAACCACGTAGAATATAAGGTGGAATAAGTCCTTGATTCACGACGGAGACGGAGAAAGTTAGAGTATTTAATTCATTGGCGTGGCTATGATGAAAATGAACAGACTTGGGAGCCAGCAAAAAATACAACAAATACGCCACAAAAGGTACAAGAATTTCATCGACAATATCTTGATAAATCAAAAGTTGGCCTCTAATGAAACGTGAAGATAAAGCCTTCTCTAAAGGAATGTATAAAAGCAAGATCTAGATTTTATCAAAATATAACTTGTTGCATTTTGCTTTCTTGTAGTATCAAGATATCTAATTTCAGGGTATATTTAGATATGGCTAGTAAGAATGTAGATACTGTATTAGTGGTGCCATCTCAACCAAGTAGCTCACGGCTTCAACTTGGAGATGAAGAATTAGAAGAGCCAAGAAGACGTCGAAGAATATTAAGTAGCAAATCACTCGTGATTATCTTTGAAGTTGAACCAACTCATGCAGGTAGTAGCAAAGCGATATTTTCAGGCCGTTTTCACAATAAAGACACAGAAGTTTAAACATGGTCTCAAGTAGAAGGTGTTGGTCATTATCGGTGGCTACAAGGACCCATGAATCATCTGCCTTGTGAACAACATTTGGAATATATTGCAGAGACTATGCGTCAAATCTTTGATTTTCTACGTTTGTGAACATACATCTCAAATGGCTTCTTGGAGACCTTGAAGCTAGAGGAGGAGGTGATGTCAAGGACATACTTATCAAAATCTTCTAGAATATTTTAGAAGGTTCTTAAAACTCTCTAGAACCTTCCAGAGCCTTTTAGCATCTTTTTAGTTGATAGAAGTTGCTTGAGAAGCTTCCTAATTGATAGAAGTTGCTTGAAACGCTTTCTAGTTGATGGAAGTTGCTTGAGAAGCTTTTTAATTGGTGGAAGTTGCTTGAGAAGCTCCCTAGTCGGTGGAAGCTACTTTAGAAGCTTCGTAGTAGGAGTATATATTAGAGTCGAGGCTGAAGAGTTCTTCAATCTCGACAACACATCTCCTGGAGCTCTAGCTCACCTCTCTGGTATTGTTTTTTATACTCATCTGATTAATCTAGTTCTTGCCAATTCTTCTTGAACTTCTTGTTTAGACTTCCAGCCTATATTCTGTGTCCGTGATAAAAATTAACAAATCCAAGAAAATATTGTACATCTCTCACAGTCTTCAAAATGGCCTATTGCATAACCGCCTCTACCTTCTTGATATCCATCATCAAATCCTCAATAGATACGATGTGTTCAAAAAATTCCATCTTAGATTGGTGAAATATCTATTTCTCTAATTTGGCATATAAACATGTATCTTGCAACTTTTGTAATACCAACTTGACATGTCCCTTGTATTCTTTCAAATTTTTTGAGTAGATTAAGATATCATTAAAATAGATCACTATAAACTTGTATAAATATTCTTGAAAGATGTCATTTATTAAATATTGAAAGATAGCGGGTGTATTTGTTAGTCTAAAAGACATGACATTATATTCAAAATGTCTATACCTTATCTAAAATATGGTCTTCCATTCATCTCTCTCCTTAATTTGTACCAGATTGTATGCTCCACAATGATCTATCTTAGTATAGATCTTGGCTTGGCCGAATTGTTCTAAGAGCCTTGAGATTAACGGTAGTGGATAATAGTTCTTTACTGTTATTTTATTCAATCTCCGATAATCAATGCACATACACAAGGAACCATCTTTCTTCTTTACAAAAAGTATAGATACACATGTTGGAGACTTTGAATGCTTGATGAAGCTTTTTGCAAGATTTTTATCAATATAATCTTTTAATATTAAAAGCTCATTTTGAGAAAGATTATAGATTAAGCCAAAAGATAGTTGCGTTCTTTCTTGAAGATCTATAACACAATTATATGGTTAGTACTTCGGCAATATATCAATATTTTTTTTATAAAAAAAAAACTTAAAATTCATTATATTGCTCTAAAATACTTGCCAATGAAATCATATCTTCTTTAATTGGAGTCGCATAAATAATAAATAGTGTACCTTTTTTGACTAATATGATGAAAGTCCTTAATCCAACAAATAAAGGTTTATCAATTTGTGGCTTTTTACAAATTTTTGTAAGGATTTCTATCAAAAATGTTATTCTTTGCAACTTCCAATCTATAGATGGATTATGCTTTTTCAACCAAGACAACCTAAGAATAACAGGATTTGAGGGAGTCTTTATAACATTGAACACAATCTGGCTTCTATGATCTTTGAACGATACTTCTATAGGCATGGTTTTATGGGTGATACTACCATATGATAAGAGTCATCCATCTATTATCTCTACATGAATAGGTTTGACTTTTTATACTAGAGGAATTTTGTGAAGCTTAGTGAATGCCTCATCTATGAAACAAGCAGACCCCCTTCAATCTATCAAAGCAGTTGTCTAAAGCTTCTGAGGGCCAAAATACAAAAGGATTGTAAAACAACGAGTAGGTTGAGCAGAAAGAGAGGAACTTAAATAATTTTGAAGTATTAAATTGTCCAACCACATAGTCCTTACTATGATTGAACATTGTTGTTTTCTTGCATAGTTGCACTCTTAATTTTGATAATGTATCGATTTTGTTTCTTTGAGCAATTGCTAACCTTGTGGCCTTCTACGCCACAATATAAGCATGGACCTTCTTCCACTTGATGCTTTTTTTTTATGGATTAAAAGATTTAAATTATATTACATTAAGTTGCATATCTTCTACTTCTAAGTATGAATTCAAAATACTTGTTGATATAGCAAGGGTATGTCAGATTGTATATTATCTTGTTGAAGTCCATGAACGTTGATCTTGTCGTTATTGAAGTAATCGGTTATCATATTTTATGGCTTGGCTAATGGCTTCATTGAGCGATTGTGGATCTAAAAGTGACAATAACAAATCCTTCACATTATCTCTTAATTTCTAATAAAATTGGTTCATTAGGGCTTCTTCATCCCAATTGATGTTGTACATTAATTGCTTAAAATTAGATACATAGATTGATATAGAGCACGTCCTTTGACATAATATTTGGATCTTAATTGTTGCCCAATGAGCCTTATCATGTTCTTGAAATGTTTCTATGAAAACTTCAAAGTTGCTTAAAATTGGTGACTTTTTTTTAAACAAAGAAACAAACTATGATAATGCTTGTCTTGTAAGCAAGGTGCCAAGTATTCCAACCCATGATTCTTTTGTCGGATAAGTATTAAGTTGTAGAATCGTTATCATTCAAATTTGATTAATAAACCCTCAGAACTTTGAACACGTACCATCAAATTTCTCTGGAAGACTAATTCGAGGCTTTTTACGTTGTTGAATATGTAGAATTTGTTGGCGTAGTATAGGTAATATTGCATCCTCAAGCGTAAAAATTAAGGGTGGATGAAGCTTAGATTGTGATATTCTAGACATTGCATCATTACAAAGTTTTATAACAATTCCTTCAATCTCTGTAGTCCTAGACGATAAAGTAATAAGAACACTTATAATGGTGACTAACTTGGACTCGGAAGATTTGGTCATACTAATGTCTTGACTTCCAGCCATCCTAAGAAAAAAAAAAAAATGAATATTAATTTAGAGGAGGGTAATCCACAACCTCTAAAATATTTTAAGACCTTTAAAGAGAGGGATAATTGACTTTCTCACAAGAGGGACAAAGCTCCAATATTACGATGAAGAAAATATTAATTTAAAGGAGGATAATTCACAACCTCTACAGCATTAGTATACCTTCAAGTAGAAGGATAATCTACTCTCTAATAAAAAAGATCCAACTCTGATATTAAAGATAAGGCTAGTCTTGACAAACTATTAAGAACACGAGAATATAAAACAAGAAACTTGAACCAAGATAAGGTTTCTAGAAAAAACCAATAAGAACTAGAATTGACCAGATGAGTACACAAACAACACCAAGAAAGATGAATTAGAATTCCAACAGATGCGTTGTTGAGATTGAAGAACTCTTCAACCTCAACTCCTATATATACTCCTCTCTAGGATGCTTCTTGAGTAACTTCTACTAACTAAGAAGCTTCTTGATTTCCTTCTACTAATTGGGAAGCTTCTTGAGCTCTTTCGACTAACTATGAAACTTTTCAACTGACTTTCACCAATTATGAAGCTTCAAGAATGTTCTAGAAGAATCTATGAACCTCCGGAGTGTATGTCCCTAATAATGAAACAAAATTATTATAAGATAAGTGGGACAATGTCTTACATTAGAAAGGCTTGGAATATGTTGTATCTAATATAAACTTATGTAGTCAATAGGAGAACAATGTAAGAATGAATTCTTTTGCCAAGAATTACAATTGAATTTGGATTTAAAAAAATTTATAAAAAATTTAGCAAGATATTATATATATTTTTTTAAACCATAAAATTATAGAAAAGGAGGTAACCAGGTTATAATATTGAAGAGTAAGGATCATCATTGAAATTATAAAAATTACTAAAGAAGCCAAAAAAATATTGAAAATATATTGGTTTTATGAAAATTTAGTTTCAAATGATTACAAATAGATTTATAAAGATATATAGGAAGTTGATTTACAAAGAATATAAAATATAATAATATAAAAAATAACAATAAATTTTTTTGGATAATTTTTGTGGTTGTAATAATTTTGTTAAAAGAATACAAAAAACTTTAAAAAATATATATATATATATATATATATATATATAATTTATTATGGTATATTTAGATAATATCTTAAAAAATATTTTTATTTTTTATAAAATATTTATTTGTAAAAAAATTTATTAAAAATATAAAACTAATATTTTTATATAAAAATATTTGAATAATTATAATAATTATTTTTTCTAATATAAAAATTTATAAATATATATAAATATATTAAAAAATATAATCTAGATTAGATTTATAAAAATTAGGATTTATTAGGTTTACATTAATAAAGTCACAAATTACCTAATAAATTGTATTGTCTTGGTTTTTTCAAAATCTTTAGTAATTAGAATTTTATTTCTTAGATGTAGAAGATGATTTAAGAGAGCAAAAGAACCAAAAGAATAATATTAAGAGTTTTAAATTATATCAATAAATATTTAATATAAAAAATATTATTTAAAACAAATTTTTAACTATATATCTCTAATATACTCAATAAAAAGACTTAAGGTTTCTAATTGAATCATATAACAACTATTATTTACTTTAAAGTATGACTTTAAAATATTCTATTAACCTCAACCAATTCATAGTTTAATAGATCTATTTTTTATTATTTTATATATTTATTTTTTGATATTTTAGACAAAAAATAATATTAGACTATTTTAAATTTTAAAATTTTATATTTTTTCTACATCAAGATTTAAAGTAATTCTAGCTGATACATTGAACTTTTGAGATGCTTTAATGAAAGTTTATTAAAAATTATTTCATGATTTTTAAAAATAGATCAAAAAATTGAAATAAATTTTGATTCTATGTTTTTAAAAATTATACATCAAATTATTTTTATAATACCTTTTCACCTGTAAGATTAAAAATATTAATATTTTTAAAGTGAAAATAAAATATAATAAATTATTTTATTAAAAAGATTAATACTATATTTTCAAAATCAATGAATAAATTAACAAATTTAGAAGTTAAATAATTTTTTATTTGTGAATAAAATCAGATATTTATATTTTATAAAATATTCTTAGCATATAAAAAGAAAAAATATTATATTGCTATAAAATATACTTTTTATTATCGCTTTAGTGGCATAATTCTCAGAATTTAGTATAAAATAACATCTAATATGTTAAATCTTTAAAAAAGCTTCCATACAATCAAATTTCTATATAAAAATTGGTTTATATTAAAATAAATAAAAAAGAACTTGTACTATTGAAAAGGATGATATGAATTTGTGTTAATTTTATGTTTAGAAAATTTGTTAAATATTTTAATGCATTGTTTTAAAGTAATAATCATAATTTAAGGATTCAAAGAATATATTTTTGAAAAAAATATTTCTACTAGTTGTTTTAGAATGTAATTTTTGTAGAAATATCTATACTTCTTATAAGATAAACTTTTTATTTTCTTTTTTAATAATCAAATATTTTTTAAATATATAGAATTTCTTACATCCAATCAATTATAAATTGTTGTTCTTACTTCAATATAAAATAGAACTTATATTTGAGGTATGTGTATAGTTAGTTTATTAGCAAGTTAAATTAAAAAACTAATTAATATTTTCACTTATCTTACTTGTATTTGATAAATATTAATAAATACTCTTAAAACTTATTTAATCTTAATAGTACTCAACTTTAATCCTATATATTTTAATACAAACCTAAACCTTGCCAAATCTAATCAATTCTGAAAATTCAAATCCTAACTTTAATTTCAAATATTTTTTTAAAGTAAACACTACAAACCTTGATCAAACTCAAAATCAAATTCCAAACTCTAATATTAATTCTATTTAAAAAAGAGAATCAAACCCCAAAATAAAATCTTAATTCTAAATCTAAATCATAATTCCAATTTGAAACTTAAACCTATAAGTAAATCTTAACCAATTTTTAAAAATTGAACGTAAATCCATTTTTACTTATTTTTTCTAAAATATCAATCATTCGGTTTACTTCAAGAAATGCAAGGGAAAAAAATTCAGGAATCTATAAAGTATTTTTGAAGCCCCTACAAACGTCAAGATGTGAATATAAGAAGAAATAGAAAGATCTTCACCTTTACACAACAAGCACATAATTTTTGCATCACAAGTCCAAACATTGTCTGAGCAACAGACGACAAGAAGTATATAAGCATTGCAAACATCAAAATAACAAAGTGTTGTTGGGTCTAAGCATTACCCAACTGCTTTACGAACACTACAAAAGACTTTGATGATGGGAGACAATTGCTGGTCGCTTCGGCTAACTTTAAGGGACACAACCACCAACACAACCAATCAAGTGCGACCCACGGTGGTGGGTCCTGGTCTCAGCCATCAAAATCTAGACATGACCCCAGTGGGGAGATGGATCGATGCAACGCTCACCGCACAAATCCACTCTTTTCCACACAAGCACTGCCCTCGGGGACTGTTTGATGTGCAAGGAGTGTATTCATCCAGCAGAATATTAATTTTGGTCTGTGAGACCCAGTGTTTCTTCTGGAAGCCATTCAGTTGTTTTTCCTGCAACGAAGATATTCATTTCCAGTAGCTCACGTCGATCCTCAAGTGGTAAGTATGTAAGGCCTCTAGCAATTATTCCCATCTATAGAGAATCACAAGTTGGGTTTGCTTTTCCTCATGAATTCGTATCCATCCTTGAAGCTCCTTGAAACCAAATTCTTGATTGCGAGGTCCCCCTTTGCCGCGTCACACTGGTTCATCACATCGGATGGGCTGCTTTGCAACTGTAGGTGTGTACTTTCCTGACCCGACAAGCAGTCTTCTTCTTCTGATGGTGAACAGGAACGTCCTAACGCAAGGCTTGTCGCAGATCAGTGTAGTCTGGGAACTGTTCGAGAATTCTGAAGTAATCCTTTGAAAGTATCACCCACGCGGCACATCTGGTAAGGAAGACCTCCGCACCACTCTGACATTCCCACCAACTGCATAGGTTTTGAACAGAACTCCGCCATGATTCACAAACTGTTGTAGCACTAATTGGGTCAAGCACGACTTGTCGTAAACTGGAGAAATTGGATGGGACTTGGGGTATCCATCTGCTACCAGTGGTTCTGTCACTAATGGAGCTTACGGCCAACTTCGGAGAAGGAAGCTGGAACCTACGTCGCATCAGCAGTGAGCATAAGTTGAATTGGAACCCCCACGTATCACCCGGCATTGCTAAACTCTAGCACCACATCATCCTGGAGCACGGACTATTTGTTTCGCAACTGCAGAATTGCCTCGGGAGGGTCCAGGCCGACAACATCAGCATACAATATCTTGTGGTCCTTAGTCCATGAACAGCATCCTTGAACCAGATCTATGCGGATGTCTCCGACCTGTCACCGACCACGAAATTGGTAAGAGAAGAATACCACGGTTAATACAAAATCACAACCAGCGTGCAAACCATCCAGATCACAATTCCACTACACAGAATGTAGCAATGACGGTCTGTCATTTCATAGATAGAACTGATATCTCTTATGGAGCACTACCCTCACAATTTATTCAACATCAGTCCGGGTAGAATCCTAAGGTTCACTGATGAATTCTAAAGGATCGTCGACATTGGTTCCAACAGCATGATTGTGCTGCTGTGGCTGCAAGTTACTCGCGTGAAGAACCAAGTACTGCTAGTGAATGAGCGATACTGAAACCTCGCTGTAAAGCCCAACGCTGCCTGAGCAGAAGCGAGAAAGCCTTGGGTTCTTATCAGAGGCTGAAAGTTGGAGGTGACAAGGTGAAAGTTAGGGCCAAGGTCATAATTGGCCATTAACAAACACTGAGAAACAATTGAGGGGATGAATTTTTGAAATGGGTATTTATTCAATTTAACAATTTGGGTGGATCTACAAATTCTAAACATGTTTACACTTGCCGGATTTGTAGAACTATGGAGTTTGGGGATGGAAAATGTTAAGTTAAGCAAGTGCAAGTTACAGAGATATAATCATTTCAGCATCAATCTTTTTGACTAGTTTACTTGAACTTGCAAGACCAAATCATAATGGACAAGTGAGTCTCTAATCTAGACAAGTGTGGTCCCAGCCAATGGTTATTTATTTGTTTTTTGAATTTTTGGTTGTCAATTGGTTGCATTGTAGGTTATCCAAGTTATGTCCTCCTGTAAGACCAATGCTTTGCCATGTAATCATTTTTTAGAATTAGAATGTATTGTTGATCATTGTAATTGATTTCTCCCATACTCCAATGCTTTGTTAAGTCTAATCAATCACAAGAATGTTAAATATGAGTTCAAACTCATATACTTCACTTTGAGCCTTATGATGCTACAACTAAAACCACCTTTTTTATATGTATATGTGGCACTCACAATGTGTCATCATTCTAATTGGCCTTAGCACTTGAGTTAGAAGGGGCTTAATTTCTAATTAATGTGGAGAGATTTAAAGACTAAAGACCTTTTGATTGATTTATATAGATCTTAGAATGGTAGTTAGGAAATGCACCCAAGACATGGACGTGCTTGTTATGTGTAATCCAATGTGTAAATGCCACATCAACCAATATAAGAGGACATGAGAAGACTTTGACTTTGGTTGTCTACCCAGGTCAATAACTTAGCAATTGCTAGCCTTATTGCAATCTCTTATTCTACTTTGGCAGCCATTTTAAGTTCTCTTGCAAGTCTATTTAATATACATGATATATATTAGATAAAAATAGATCATATTTTACACAAAATATTATTCTATAATTATAGTAATAATTCCTAAAATAATACAAATGATATTTTTACTACTATATATAATAAGTACAATATAAATGATAAAAAATAAAATAAATTATTATTAAAAGAACTAAATAATAATTATATATATATATATATATTAAATATTTTAAATTAAAATATTATAATAATATATAATATATAATAGTTATTCTTATATTTTACAAAATAAACTTGATGTGAGTTTATTTTTTATCACTTTAATAGATAGTCAATATAATTCTAAAAAAAATTATAATATGTATTATATTGTGAAAAGCATAGTACACATAATAATTTAAGTATGCGATATAATTACAATGATGTAATTATGTAGTGTATAACTATAAATATATTTCTTCTATTATAAATATTTTAATAGTTTATCTATAGTATTTTATAATTAAAAATTATAACATATAAAATATAAAATTACTCCTAAAATTTCTATAGCAGATTTTTAAAAATTGTTTTATATTATTTTGATTGAATTTTGATTAAATTGATGGTACTTACTCTTCTTAAATAACATCAATACATTCTTTCAAAATTTATCAATGTAATTTTTTATAAATTGTACTAATATATAATTTTTATATTAAAAAATTTCATATGTATATTCTTTTAAAATATATACACACACACACATATATATATATATATATATATATATACATATATATGTATATTAGTAATGACATTATATAGTTCTATTTTACTATTTTAAATTAATTTAACCACAATATATATTTTTATTATATAATTGTTTTAATTATAAATAAATAAAAATTTTACTTTATTATTTTTTTTTATCATGATTTTTTCTTCTTATATATATATATATATATATATATTATTCTGTCCATTTATGTTTGTTATCACTTGTCTTCCAAAGTAAATTTTTGTTGATCAATCTAATTAACTTAGCAATAAATTCAAACTAGTAGAATCCAAATAATTAAAAAAATCCAAACCAATAAGTCAAAGGTGGGTTGGAATTATCCAAACCACCGAAAAATAGGACCTCTTAGCTGGATTAGAATCCAAATTGTAGAACATAAGATAGGTTGGGAACACCTAACTCACTTAGAATTTGGACACTAGAGTTAGATTAGATTAGGACAAAATAATAAGTAGTTGCTTAAGGAGAAACAATTAGCTGTTATAATTAAATAGGAATAGTAAAGTATACAATAAGAGTGGGTTGATCTTTCTCTCTCTCTCTTGTGATTTTTGTTTTATTATTTGAACTAAATGTCCCATCTAGACAACTAGTGCAAACTTTATTCTCTATGTTGTTCCATACTACTCTCATCTTTTTTATTTTGATCAAAATAATGTTGTATGCAATTTGGATTGTAACTAAAGATTAATGCAGAATTCTTTACAAATGAAGTTCCATCTTCAACTTATTTATTTTAACATAAGTTAGCAGTATTGAATCATGTTGTGGATTGGCATTTGATACAAGATAATACCATCCAGAGGTTTTTGGAATTAATCACTAAATTTTTACCAAACTCAAATAGAATTTGGCCAAACTCCAAACTACTAGACTACATAAGATATATATATATATATATATATAACTAAAAATATGATTGGAACCATGGGCCAAATCTTTTTAAGAATAATAAAAAGATAAAACTTAAATACAAAATTAATATCCATGTATATAACAAAAAAAACATTACAGAAAACATTGTTAAGATCTAGCTTACCTACATCACATTTAAAAGGTAAAAGTATGATTAATATTACCTTGACATAGTATGTAAAATAAGATAAGCCAAATCATTAAATAATACTTTTATATATTTTCTTAAACATGGCCAAAATAATGGCACAACTTGATAATAGCATGATTTATGAACCAATGTAAGTTTCTGCATTAAAGTCATCAAACAAATACAAAAAGGTCTAGGTTGTACAAAACCTGACATTTTTGTACAACCTAGTTTACAAAACATTTTTGTACAAAACATGATTTGATATCATTAATTAATAATTAGAATTTTATCATTAGTAAAATAGCATAATTAGTTTTCTGAAAAAATCCATGTCAAATGTAGTAAAAACTATGCTTATAATGCTAAATCAAGCTAATTACAATTATTTTAAAAAAATCTTAAACATTTTTTAAAATATTAATAACACAATTTAACACACTTTTCAAACACACGTTCCATGGTGATTAAACAATTTATTTACATCCTGAAAAACTATATGAAATTCTATAGAAGTAACATCCTTACGTAATAATATAGCAGTTGTTGAAGTGAATTGCTTAAAATTTTACTTAGCACATCTTCAGTTGTATAATAATTCGCACAATAAATCAGGCAATATGATATAATTAGTAATTTAAGTTGCCATTATTCTAATGTTTTGAACTCGTTCCCATTCATATCTTATCAATTTCATTTTCATTTAACTCATCACTTCAATCAAATTTGTCAATTTACCAAATAAACATACTTGGCTGGAGCCAAAATGGGTAGTATTGTTTGCAATAGTTATTTCAGGTTGTCTCGAACCGTTTTAGACTAACAAGCACTTAACATTAGTGTGCACAGTTTGCTAGAATACTAAAGATATTGAGAGAATTTGGATGAGGTCCCACATGAAAACAGGTAACGGCTGGAAATCATGGGCATATTGATCCTCAGAGGCCAGCCCGCGTGCAAGACTCCAAACGGACCCCTATCACCCGCTCAAGTACGTCTCCCGATGTGGCATTCACACACAACAGTCTGATGCTCATCCATCTGGTATGGGACCATTACTAGGCAAAGCTTTGGTTAAGGTCCACTTCATTCAAACCTCACCAACATCCCTCGCTTTGGCTACTCAATATAAGCTTTTAGCACTATTTTACACTTGTATGCCTTCTGTGTGACCTGATGAGGTCAAGAAGACCAGTATTCAGTCTCTTGCAGCATTCTCTGTTCAGTATGTTCATCAATTATGCATAAGCAAGACACTTACTCTCTACGGCAGAGAGGTACAAGATAGCGACAGCTGATCAATACATCGAAGCCCAAGAATCAGGTAGCGAACCAAAAAAGAATCCAGACTGTCGGTCGAAGAGATCCTTAGTGGCAGAGTGGCACCCGTGTCGACTCCAAAGGTCTCATTTGAGATGATCCTTGTGCATTTACCGGATTTCAGCTCGATGCGAGTGAACACCCTGAAACCCGCTGAGTCCCAACCAAACGAATAAGTGAGCAGCCCAGCGGCGCACCCTGACACTGCGAGACCACTGTTCTCATGCGACAAGCAGTGTGAACATCTTCCGCATAGCGTAATCAGCCAACAATGTCGGTTTACAACGCCAAGACCAGCCAGCTCATTTCGAACCTGGTGCCGGTACCATTCTATTACAGGATCTGTAAAGTAAATGGTATCATGGTAGCCATCATAGTAGCCAGGCATGATGTCGATTACGCACAACATACGCACTGAGTTTGTTAATTCCTCGTTGAGATTCAATTCCGCCAAAGGCATTGCGGTCCAAACCTGACCTAAAAATAAATGCAATCTTACCTTTATAATCCACCACCTACGTCTTCCTACTACCTGTGATCTCCAATGGGGGTATCTCTTTCTCCAGCATGAACGACCCCGTGAAAACCATCATGTTTAGGTCTGAGTGAAACTGCTCCACCTGCACCACCACGCATCCCACATTTACTACACAGGCACACAGTACCTCGCATCAACAACTCCACCCCACGTCAATCGTTCCCAAAAACCAACAACCAAAACCGTCGCCGAAGCATGAACTCGTCGACATTTTCCTCGTGCTCGATCTCACTGAGCCATCAACTCGACACCACGTTCTCAGCCATCACGGACACCTAAACCGCCTGCTTATATCGCACATCATCCATGTCACCGCAAAATGCATATCCACAACTCCAACTCGGGACAAGCTAGATACACACCTGCCCTTCCGCCATGCGCCTGAACCCAAATTTGTTCAGCCAGATACCCTCCGCACCCTCTGCTGCAGGAAGTGCCAACCGCTCCACCCGAAGCACACCTAACAATCTCTCGATCGACAACAGCAGCGCCTTGCAGTGGCCCTGCACCATCACAAACCAAGCACCGGTCAACCAACACGACGGCTGCGTCACGAGCGCCATGCCACAACCAGCACAACTCTCCACCCTCCACCTCACTGTAAACTTAACACCGTCACAGACACGCAAAAAAATAGAGCCCATGCAATCAGTGGGTCCTAAACTAATACGAAGTCCACCTCCACAAACTCCAAAACGCGCAATACCAACTACCCACCTGGCCTTGATGTGAGGGGTTGGTTGCCAACAGTGGAAGTTCTGCCAGCTGCCTCCCAAACACGCGGATGAGAGCCGTCGACACCACCCTATTGCTGCAGCATTAAAACCCCACATAACAATCAGCACACGTGCACGGACTTCAATGACCCCGACACATTGATATACAGTTAAACAAACCCGACCAAGACTAACACCGTCATCCAACTAGCGATGTCGGAAAACGCATCATCGCGACGATTTCCCTTACAAGCAAACACACTGCATATTAGAAAGACGACACCCGTACAACTTACTCGTACTTCAGGACGACGCAGTAAATGCCTCCAAAGTCCTGATCTCGTAAGCTTCGCCTGAACCACCAGTCCCAAAAGCATGTGAGAACACTGCTTGCACCATCGTGCATAGCAATAAAAACTGCCCGTCAACTACAGATCCCAGTGCGTCATCCGAAACCATTTGAATCATCCATTCCACTCAACATGAAAAAAAACATACCTGTACACCATAAGAGGAATCAAATCCCCTCCTGACACTCCATCCGCAATGGGATCAAAGCATTCCTATCACATGAACACCACGCATTCACTGTCCGCACCACATCCACTCATCCTTATCCCTTCATCCACGTTGCTTTACCTCTACAATAGATCAACGCAAACTCCGTACGCATTGCACTACCGGCTTCACCCACAACAATTACTTCCCCACACGTAGCTCGTCCTGGATGTGTGTAGTCCACTACAATCAACCCTTACTCCTGGCATCGCTGTACTTTCGTTCTTGCTCCACGTTGATAAACTGCCAGTCCTCGTGGAACTAGGCGTAACGCCGACACGAACGCCGGACACTCCAAAGCTAACCAAGAATAGAAAGATCGATTCTCCGCAAGGATGGCTATCCCATACCGTGCGTACAGGAAAGCCTGGTTCAAATAGGTTACGTACCGAAAATATTTGTACTGCTTCTGCCAGTGCTTTACCGTTCGACGGGTCTCCGCCCCTGCCATGCAGCAGCTGCCATTCGAAACCTGAGCAGCTAGACTCTGTTGCATCCTCCGATGCCTCTAGTCGAGCCTGGTTAGTTTTCAACACTTTGCTGATGATGCTATCAGCCAACGGCTCGGGTCCATTCGACACCAGTAAGCTTAATATGCTGTGAATATGCTTGCAGTCTTGCCCACAGAACCACTCTCCCTCTGGCAGCTCCTGGAAAATCTCACGCGTCACCATTCGGGTATCAGTTCTCAGCTCCACTATTCCTTGTGACTCTCACAACCTCTATCACAGTCTCGTAGCCAAACAGAGGCCACGCATCGAAGATCAACCTCACCCCACCCGAGACGACCCAAAAACTTCGTCACGGCGCAAGACTGCACCTCCACGACAGACCAAACTACATTGCCAATGTAACCAACATAGACTCTCATGATTTTTGTAATCGCAAAGAAACAGGAGGTCCCTGTGCTGCGAAGCATTACCGATCCCCCCGACCTTCTACAAGCCCTTCAAGCACCAGTGCAGCTAACTGTAAGTACTACCCTTACTCCACTGTCACATGCATTCCGCCTCGTCCTCAATTGACACACACAAGTGAACAACGGATTCAGGCAGCCACAGAAACACACACAAACGATATACGCGCACCCCACGCCACTTTTTCCTAAGGTGCCGTACCAATTTCTAAAGTTCCCACACATACTCTGCCACTAGGCCCCCCGCCAATCATTTGCTCAGGAAGACTTTTACCTTCAGATCTTCAAGACCATGCTTCTTCAAGCACCCGACATGATACTCCCGCTCGCACTAAATAACATCCAACAACACCGTTCTAATGAGCATGAAGACAGATCATCACGAAATAATGAACACAACCTGACACTTCGCCCTGCATGTCGCCAGCACTCACCTGATCACAAAGCAATGTTGTTTTAGGTCCAAATCCTGTTTTCGCAAAGTCCCCCGATCTGCCACCACACAACCAGCATCTAAATTAGGTCATGATCCATCACACTTGAACGTGACCTACATCATATTATAAGCCACCGAAGATGAGCTCAGCAATTGTTCTGGGAAAAAAAAACATAAAACATAAAACATAAAACAAAAAACAAAAAACAAAACAAAATCTAAACAGATCCATAAGACCAAAGACAAACAAATTAGCTCCCACGACTGAGCACAAACCGCGTCAGAAGGATGATTTAAGTCTTCACATTGCTAAGGTGAGAAACAAAACATGCAACCATCGAACATAATCACAAAATGCAACCCCTAATCTCGCCTCCTTTGCAAAACTGAAGAGAACAACCGAGCATGCGCCCAGTTCTTACAAAACTAAACCGCAGAGTTGCATCAAGTCATTATAAGAACACCGCCATACTTACTTGCAAAACACGCAACCACCCAAGACAACCGCTTCAGGAACTTGCAACAGCCGTGAGCACCGCCCAGTCACGCGATCCTTTGTAAGTAGAGTCTTGGCAGCTCCCTTAGAACGACGTTTCGCCATTGACCGCCGCCGGTCCTTTGTCCCACCGAATCGTTGCTCTTGACAGTCGGGACAGAAAAACTCGCCGAACGAAGACGAATCCGCTGAACCCAAACAATCTGCCAAAAACCGTCCCCTACCCAGTTCACACGAAATCTACTAGCAATCCATTCCAACATCAACAAAAACAGAATAAATCCGTCTTCCACCTCCATCGTCGAACACGTCCCCCAACAAACCAACCACCACTTCCGCCACGTGGTTCACGGCGGGGACAACCGTACCTTGATGGTATGCATTTGGGCACCCCGTGCACAACTGAAGATCTCCACTGTCCCCGCACTCGACACACTGGTCCAAATGCTCAATCTTGGCAGGAGTGACGCCTTCCTGCTTCACGTTCTGTTCCACTACCAGAGACTGGGCAGCATCGTGAAGAGACCGACCATCTGCCAGATATATGCTAGTGTACCTGTTCGTGCCATTCCCAACGACGAGCCAACGCTTAGTGAACGACTACCAAAGGCTATCAACACTTCGCCCCTCATCACGGAGTGCGGTTGGCACAAAAACATAATAAATTGCACGAATGCTGGCGCAGGCCTACATCATGTGACCAACTATAGACATCGAAATAGTCCCGCATCAAGAAATCTTGAACTCCACAGCTACTAAATGACAACGGTTCCACTCGAATTTCCTCTAGCCTCCAGGGATAACTGCCGATGCTCCTAAAGCAGACGACAACGAAAGACGCCCTTTATAACCATCGACCACCACTGCAAGAAGCCACATGTTTCGGTCGAACACTTGACTCCGACAAGCAAGAAGCATGATTAGGTCGTATCCATACACACTCGCATTCAGATACTTACGGGTTTCTTCGAGATCCCCATCCGGCATGCTGCTCGAATAAGGAGCAACTAATCTGCATTGCAACTCCAACTTAGTCAAAAAACAAAACAAAACAAAAACCCAAACCACCCATGAGCGACTGAACTACGACCGGGATACAGAATTATCAATACATCTGACTCCAAACCACTCGTTCATACACCCACACACCATGTTATCCATCAATATGAGCGACTTTCTATACCATGCCTACAAGCCAAGCCGTAAAAAACCCACCACAGAGGGAGAAACCGTACCACTTGTTGACAACAACTGCACAATATTCCTGCTCCTTTCTTCACTCCAGCTAAGGATTTCTGCAAAACACCGTCTCAACATCAGCGACGATCACGACTGCCCATGGATCACTCCACACAGAAATTGGCTCGGTGGTCATGAACCTTTGCCAAAGAAAAAAAGCTCCATTCAACACCCGATCCACAAAGCACAACCTCCAAGTGACAATGCTTCTGAGACATGCTTATTTCTAACCAATAGAACAAGTGTCAAACCTGGCCCTTCACATAGTACCCGACTTCCGTATCATCTTCTAGACCTCCTGGAAGAAACAGAGCTTTGTGTAAATTTGCTCCACTTGATTCTCTATTCAGAACTGGGGGACTCGCCGTTTCCTTTTCCCTCGGGGTGCGATCCAATCTGCAATAACGTCATCCAGTTCAAGACGATAACTAAACTCGCCGAATTCCTTCCATAGAACGAACAGCCCTGGACATATACACGCTTGTAATATCCAATGCAAATCATGCAGTGCCTCGGAACCACCGCCACCATGCCCACTTCTACATCGAACACACCAGCTGCCTGCCATCAAGTACACTCCAAACGATCTACAACTGGCATCTTAAAGTCTACTCTAACCACATCCTGCATCACGTTGCATCGCCCGCCCCCGCTCACAGAATCCACTCAGCTCTTGCGGACAAACCTCGGAATACTCGCTCTGGGATCGCTTCCCCTTGCCTTCACCTCAGGAGTGGACCTTGCTTTCGTATCCGACGGCATCCTTGGTTTCGTATCTCCTTGGGGAGTCCTCGGTTTCACGTCCACCGGCACCCTGGGTTTCGTGTCGAGTAACGGCCTCGGCTGAGGAAGCTTTTTCAAAGCAGGTTGAATCGCTATTAAAGGGTGTTCTAGACTACGGATCTGCACTTTCTCACCTCCAACTTCACCAATGGCAGACTTCAGCACATCCATTACGTTCATCTTCTGCTTGTTTGCATTCCACCCGATCTCCAGTATGTCCTTCAAACACTTGCCATTCTCAAGAAAGATAAAGTCGCTGGGGTGCCGTGCTGAACTGCCAGCATGCTTCTCGAATGCAGACACGTTCACCACCTTCAACCCAACTCAACACAACCGGCGTCAGCCCTCGTGTGACTAAAGGACAGCTACAAGTACCACATTGCCGTCCACTCCCTAGTGCTTCGTATGACACAAACCCTTCCAATAGACCCCACATGCCTACGCCAGGAAGACAGTCGGGTGTTACCTGCACGCCTTTGCAGCTGCTACAGTCGCAAAGTACTCCCCCTTCTTGTATGATACCCGTCAGCATGATCTGCATCCAGCCACAAATCAGTGGATCAGCAAAACCATAACACCAAGGTTGCTCCCGGACAAATTCGCAACCCCATCATACTAACACACCGCCCTGTAGGTTGACTGCACTGTCACCCCTGCGATGCCCTACAGTTCCACCATCTCAAGCTACAATAGGTCCCTTCCTAACAACGATGCAGTCAACCATGATTGTACAGAACACAAAGCATCACACAAACCGGATCCAACCGCCAACTCCATATCTATACATACGCAACTATGCAATAATACCAGCTATCGGCACATTAGGGCTGCTGCAAACAACGTACATGCCCACCACGCCCCATATATCGCACGTGATGCCCATCCAGCAACCCTGACTGGAGCAGAAGTTTCGCAGACGCCGGAGCCTCTTTCAACAAAACCTCCTTCATCACGAAGCCCCTCACGCCATTCAATGTTGGAGATTGTCTCATGCTCACCTCCCCTTGCCCTTTCAATTTCAATCGCGACTGCACACACCCCACACAATGCCACAACAGCATGTCATCTCTCCAAACGACATCTCAAATTTCCATCCGCACCATAACTCATAAACCAAACCCAACCACCCAACCGCCCAAAGCCATATATTCAACGGTACCACACCAACCTTCAACCCAGGTGACCGCGACTGTGCCGATGTCGCAGCCGATGGCGTCGCGACATCTGAATCTTGCCTATCCATGCTATCACCCCCTTTCTCACTACCTGAATACTGGGGAAACTCTGGATCCTTGCTGGAAGCCACCGCCGCCCCAGCAGAGTCACCGAGTCTCTGGTTACGCAAACTGTCTTCTCTCGCTGGGTCACTATTCAGATCCTCACTACCCACCGCACTCCCAACAAAGCCGTTGGTTCCTCCACTGTGTTCTGGCAGCTGAACCACAGGCTCAAACAGCTCCGTGCACTTATCCTCCTCAACGGTTCCATTCGTTAGGTCCTTGCCCCCATTTCCGTCCTGTTCGCGCACGTCCAAGCCATCGTCCGACAAAGGGTTCGATGTCGCGTCATTGCGACTTCCTGCCACTTCGAATGCGAGGCCTTCCATAATAACCTCAACCATCTTCATTTCCAGAGCTTTCGATGCGTCTGCTTTCTCCATCTGCAACTCATCCACCTCACTGATCCCACTGTCGTTGTTCGCACCTTCTTCATCCGCAGTCTCGCGTTGATCTGCACCATCGGCGACGACCGACTCCCCTAGGTCATTGCACGTTTGAGTAATCTGCGAATCCACCGACACACGTGTCGTTCGTGCCTCCGATACACACACTTCATCCGCCAAAGCCGATGAGCAACCTACAGCATGACCTCCATCCTTGATCTTTCCGGATCCACCCCCGCTCGGACTCGACTGCAGCACACCACCATCCCCAGCCGTATCGGGCACAGACTCCTCCGCATCCATTACAACATCTATTCCTTCTTCTGCGGCCACGTTTGAAATCACATGTTCCTCTATCCCCATGTCGACATGCCCATTCTGCAAAATCACCATGCATTCCTCCTTCACAACGTCGTCTTCGACTTGCGTCGGCAAGTGAGAGTCAAGGATTCCGTTCATTGCATCCATGCCTTTCACCTCCAACTCCGCAGAATTCGACGTCGCCAGCTCTCCGTCACATTTGGTCGTATCCACGCTGGAGTCCACAGAAGCCAAGATAACGTCCACATTCTGCAAATCCGAATTCCCTTCAGCAGCTTCGCAAACCCTCGACGCACCGCCATCCACGATAATACCCGTTTCCGCAGACAGAGTGGGAACGCTAGTGCAAGCAGTAATGGAACCAGAAATTTTCCTGGGTGAACCGGGCACTGCCTGGCCGTCCGACACTTTGCACCTTGAAAACCACCGATTCACTTTCAGACACTCGCAAGACACGTGTCCGTAATACACAGTACCAACAAACTATACAACTCCCAAATTCAAAGATACGATGACATCAATTTCACACCATCTCGCTTCTCTCAAACACACCCGACGTCCATTCAGTCCCAATAAAGCCATACAGAAGCAAGTGGCAAGCTCTTGAATCCCGACGTCCACAGGTGACCCCTACTCGCCACGGCGTCACCGACCGACTAGTTCCCAACAGAACACATCCACCTACGCAGCACAATCAAGATATGACGCAACGCGCAAGCTACTCCGAACGAAGCTACTACCATGGGTATGTGAGCAACTCACCTCCCTCCCGGTTCTCCCCAAGCCGTGTCGATCAGCATAGCATCTCCCAGTGAAGAATCCAATAGTGCAGAATCCACTTCCACGTCTGAAGATCCTCTAATGGCAAGCTTTTTCGCCGGGCTCCGCAACTCCTTCAATCCTTCATCAAACGCCCTCTTTTTCGTGTTCACTATCGCGTTTTCATCCTCCAGGTGCAAGCTGTTAGGATCCCTGATCCTATCACCAGAGAGAGCACTGGTAGTTGCCGTCATTAGCCCATTCTCAACTTCGCAAGCACCCGACAGACCAACGTCCCCCACTCTATCAGCCACCTCGTGGCCATTGTTCGCCAAAATCTCCATTGCAGCGGACTATCTACTTGGCAATAAAGAGGGAATCGAGATCGGCTTCTTCCCATGCGCTATCTCACCCACCCATAGCTCCAGCAAACAAAACACCACCAATCCACCAGATAATTGAACCGACTGTAAACACAAACATATGACGCGGAGGTCAGCAAACCGAATTCTGCGACTCTCTGGAACCGTTGCGGACTGCATGCAAAGAAATCGACAGTCGACTTGTTGAAGGCCACTTTTCAGCACGCAACAACCCACGGATTGAAGTTCAAACGAGGACTCCAGCCCCGGCCAGTGTGAGCTGGACTTCGATGTAGGTCACGCACGCCGGTCCCGTTGCAGAAGCGAAAAGCGAAAGACTCGAAACGGTGCATGCTGAAAAGAGACAAAATACCACCTGCTACGCATGCCAGGTCCCATCACCGGGCAGGCAATACGATAGATTCGAACTACAAACTTCGCTCAGGCTATTCCTAGTCCATCGTAACAAGTATAGTCATTCTTGACACCCCAAATTTAATTTCATGCGACCATGAGACGGTCTGCAAAGCGCAGCACCTTGCCAACTCTACACAGAAGCTCAACTACAAACGACGGACCAGAGAACTGCGACAAAGAAACCCGTCTAGGACCGTGGAACCAGACATGACTAATACTGCGGAAGCAATCTTGTAATCAATGAGGGAAGATGAGCTGTAAGACCCGACAAAACTTCTGAAATCCGGGCGAGCAGCGTCTAGTTGGAACAAACTACTGCTGCAAGTGATTCGGGCACTCATATGCCACGCCATGAAAACTAAACGAAGAGCAAAATACTTACGTGAACTAAGAGAAAATCGCTAACCATGGCTATCTTTCCCGCTCGGAGCCACACCCGAGGAACAACCTGTCGCAGGCAGATACCGAGCTCCTTTCTTGAAAATGCTGCACTTTCCAAATATGTTCTACGCCGGAAAAAGATGCCGGAGTAGACGCGAAATCATCGTGTCTAGTCGTAAAGAAACTACCTCAGCATCTACATTGCCAAAACAACTTCCCTTCCAGACTCCCTGCCTAGACAACACTCCAGAAAACAGCGCAGAACGGATGCCAGCGACAAAGAACACGCAAAGTCTCTCGAAGATGATGGGAATGAAGCTTTTAGGTTTTAGGTCGGATGCGCACAATCTTAAAACAAACCCTAAATCCCACAAAATGCGAGGCATCGAACCAGGCGTCATGTAATTAAGCCCCTAGGCCATAGCACTAATAGAGAGAGAAAGATGAGGCCATAGCGATTGAGAAGAATGTGATAATCCAAAAACATCTCCAAAACCAGAACCATGCCACGACGCACCTCGAGCCTGGTACTTCCTCAACTCTCGCAATGACCACCGCATGCCCTAACCATAGCACCACCAAAATAATATTCACCGGCGGCGAACAGATCACGCCCCAGGCCTCAGCTCCCGCCAAGCGACTACGCAAGGGTTTTGCGACGCATAAAACTTCCCCAAAGCATCAAAACTGCCCACGAAAACTACACTTTCCAAAAGCAACTTACTTAACCTCCCCAGAGATCCATACGAGCTCACCCCACCAGACAAGGATAGGTGAACAAAGTCAGAATGAGATTTGGAGCTATACTGCGGGACGAAGCTGTTGTTGCCCGCCATGGACACTCACATGTCACAGCAAAGACGACGACGATGATGGGGCCTCTTTCTTCCACCGCTTCCGATATCGGATGATAAACTCCGTCGGACGTACGGGCACAACTACGTTTCACAGCCCAGTCTTGTGCAAAGGTGAGCAAGCGTCATTCGTTTGAAGGCGAGCTTTTCATGGTGAACGTAAAAGCTGCGCATTGGATGAAACTTGCAGTGGACGAAGATTCCTGCAGTTCATCCAATATAGAATAGGACTTGATACTTTGCTACATTGATGGAGAAGCCTCTGGTCACATGCCTAATTATGGATAAAATACTCCTTTTTTTATTCAATGCTTGCTTGAATATATTCCGAATTTAACTTCCAAACATTGCATTCCAATTCCTATTTGCTATTTATTTCCAATGAACTCAAATAGCAATTTTTTCTTAAAGTTTGACCTATTTATTTCAAAAGCAGTATTGTAAACAATCTAATGTTAAAGATAGATTGTTTCAAATATTATTATTAATATTACGTGAAATACTTTATATTATTTAACGGCATTATATACTGATTTCTTCGAATAAAGCAAACCATACGATGTAAGTACACAAATAAAGTACTGCAATGAAATGTTAAAAATCAGCATTCTGTGGAATCACAATCAGTTTTAAATAAATTTAATAAAGTCATGCTATCTTTTGTAATGTAATATTTTACACACAGGATACTTCTTGCACTGAAATTATTTTAAATACATGCATATTGTAAAGAATACAATAATTATTAACGTCTTTCCAATCAAACATTAGATGATTTTTTTGACATTGAATGTAAAATATGCAACATAGTAATTTGTAAATATTGTGTATAAAGTTCTAGTTTCTGACCATAATTTTACATTCTTTTATCAATAACAGTTTCAAATGTAATATACTAAATAAATCAAATTTTTGTATCATTAGGTTACTGTATGTAATGTGAATTTTTATTACACCTTTAGAAGAAAAAAAAAAAAAAAAAAATTGAGACATAAAAATGTTGCATCGAAAAATAAAACTAAAATAAAATAAAATAAAATCTTATTTTATAAATAAAATAAAATTACAATCATAAAAACTGAAACAAAACATATATGTGGTTCATATTAAATGATATTATTTTTAATAAGTGTTTCTGTATATATCATAAGATTTTAAAATGTATTTAATATATTACAATTTATTTTCTAAAAAAACAAAAAAAATTAAATTTTTTGGTTATAATTTATATTTTGTACAATTTTGATTACAACTTATCAAATTGCACTATTTCTATTTTTATATTTTAAATTATCTACCAAAACAATTTAGTCTTAAGTTTCTATTGAGTATGCAAATCTGTCTAGTCTTTTATGCTTTGTTCTTCAAAAACCTATCATAAATCACATCTATAATAAAGATTTTTTTACCACAATTTTAAATTTTAGTTTACAAAAACTTAAAATATAAAGTTAATAAAATTATTATATTAACTAATAATAAATTTGACAAATTAAGAAGATTGAACTTATTGACTTGATTGAGATAGGAACAAAATCCATATATATAGAAAGAAAGAGATGATATTTGAATATATTAGATGTCATCTGCTCAGACCAGCATTTAGTTAAAATTCTAGTAATTAAGAATTGGAGTTAAGCTATAAGAGAGGAATTTTTTTAAGAGTATCAGAAATTAAGTAATATTATAAGTAATTAACTGCTCATAAAGTGATAATAAATTTGTTTAGGTTTGCACTAAGTAAGAATGAAAATTTATATAAGAGTATAAGTTGTAATATTGTAGATTGCAATCTCTTATTCTAGAGAAGTAGAAATAAATAAGAAGAAGGCATCACAATCTTAAATTGTAGTAAAGATTTATGATTGGTAGATTATAATGAGAAAAATTAATAGTGTAATTTTTACTTGATTATTATGTATTATCCACAAAATTATATATAGAGAAATTACTATTATAGTTTGATTGATGACATATTGTTATGTTGTGGTATTAAAATAAGCTAAGTCAAATACTATAAGAAAAATCTATTTTTACAAGATAATTAATTATTTTGTATAATATGAGTATAATTTGGATAGATGTATTCATTCAAACTACATTAATTTGTTAAATAATAATATCTAAGAAGAAAATTTGGATAAATATTAACTTATTATTATAAATCATAATTAAAGAAATCCATTAAAAATATTAAAATATAAAAAATTATAATTAATTATAATTGATTAACAAAAATTTAAAAGTTTAGTCTTATTTCATAAATATTCTTTGATGTATTATTATTAAATTAATTTGATAAAATAAAAAAATCAGATTTATTGTGGTTTTATTTTTAATTTTATTTTTTCCAATTTTAATTCTTTTAATTGTTTTATAATTTTTTCAAAATATCTCTAAGATCTTGTAGTAAAGCAATACTAAATTTAATATTATATTTTTTTTTTGTTATTATTGATAATTATTTTACTACATATATCTATTTGAATGTATTTGGTATATTATACTAAGTATGATTTATTATAAATGCAAATCTTAGATTAAAAATTTATTTTAAAAGAAAATGATAAAATTATTTTTAATATTTAAATATTATTTAGATATAAATATTTAATCTTCTTTAAATTAATTTTTATAAAAATATCTGCTTAGAGGAAGTAATTTGTTACCTCCAAGATTAGATATTATATTTTGTAATAAGAATATTTTACTCTCTTAAGAAAAGACTAATATAAGACAAAATATTAGCTTAATTATACTTACTTTACAATCTATAAGATCAAATACTAAAATTTTAAAGAATAATAAATTAGTTTCTTTACTAAATATTAATTTAAGAAAAATCAATTAGTTAATATGTAAATGAGTTGCAAACTAAAATTATAAATATAATTTTTATAAAACTTGGTAATTTATTCACATTAAAAAATAATAATAATAAAAATCAGAACATTGCTAATTTTTTAAGAATGTATTAAAAATAGGCTATAAAAATAAAATATAAAATATAAAAATAATTAACAAGAAACAAGATAATAAAATAAAACATGATGTAAGACTAGAAACAATTTGAGACTTGAATTATTCCAAAACTTTGTATTGGCAAAACTAAGGTGCCTCTTGTCTTGCCCCTTTATTTATACTACAATATTAAGGTTGTGTAGAAGTTTTCAAGAGATTTTTGAGAGCTATGGAGTATTTTAGAAGTTGTTTTGTACAAATAGAAAAATATGAAATATCTAAAATAGTCATGACAAACTCTGGAAGCTTTTAGGATCTTATAAGATCTTCCAAAGAGTTTCAAAAAACTTCTAAAGATATATAACAAATAATATATTTAAATAGATAATTTTAGAAGGTTGAATGTTTATTTAAAAGGTAGTTAAAGCCACATTTTGTTGTATGTCTTAGACATTTATTATAATTTATATCAATATATTTAAAACATAAATGTAAATTTTGATTGGTAGTATTAGATGTTAAATCATATACTAATGCACCACTTTTATTCTATTTAATTGATTATTTGATTGTTTTCTCAAAAAAATTTGTGTTATCATATAAATTTAAGTTTACAATAATTTCATAATGCATTTATTTTATATCTATTATTTATTTTCTCATAAATTAAAATTAAAATTAAAATACCTTGGATAACACTTGTTTATTTGCTTATCTCAAACCTTATTGCTCAAGTAAAAACAAGTTATTTTCACTGCACAATAAAAGCATGATCAAACTTCAACTACTTAATGTCAAATTCAAACAGACAACTAAGACAAAACACAATCTGTATTTTTTTTTAATATTTTGACTGTCCTTTGAAACTAGATTAAATTTGTGTTTACCACATTCTTGTATTTGTAGAAGTTTTTGGCAGAAAGGGCGCTTGGAGTTCGTCAAAATTTGAATAGGAAGTTCAGTTGTGCGTTACACGTACGATATATACGATACATACGATACACATAATTACACATACATATATACTCACACAAATACAAATACACAGCACCCGCTTTGGCTGAATCACCCCGAGTCGGGAGGAGGTGGACCGAATGGGCTCCCAGCACCTTCCGCATTTGATTCTGACATGCTCGGAAGGCGTTTGGGAGCCGTGGATTTTCCGTTCTCGCAATCACAGTACCAATGATTTATTGAGGTGGATGAATGATCAGATTCCATTTCCGAGGTTTAAGAGATGTTCAATTTCGGTGGGAATTTTCGATCGTTTTTTAGGTTTTGTTCATGTCAAGTTTTTGAGCCGTCGATTCTGGATGCAATGTTGGAATTGAGAGGTGAATGTGATGTGTTGCTGATAGCTGGGGGAGTGAAGCAGTAAATGACGAACTAATGTCATTGTTTAGGCAAGTGTCGGATCCTAGTACGGCTTTCTTCCCCTCTCGTTTGCTTATTTTGAGCCAGTTATACTCAGGATCGCGTTGACACAGTGTGCTTTGCTGCTTCTGGAGAGGATTTGGTAGGTCAGGTTCCGGCGTGATGCGAGTCTGAGAGTACTCAAGTTGAGAGTGAGGGCTGAGCTTAGATATCTTTTTTGCAAACCTGCTGTTGATACAACTAAGTCTTAGTTTGAACAAGTTTTGCGGTTTCTGCCTTAGACTCCTTAATTCTCCATTGCAATAGTCACCTCATGAAACAGTCGGCAACATCTTATCATTTCATGATGTATTCAAGTGTTGAATTACGAACCCTTGACTGAGGCTTTGTCTAACGATCTCGTGAATTTTGGTCGGATACAGGGTTGTTGATGAAGCTGCTTCAGTTATTGAGAGTCGACGGTGTTCAGGTATTTCCGTTGTGCAAGCATTAAGGGATACCTTGGCAAGCTGCCCGACTGGTAGAAGGGTTTATATTTTTAATCGAATTTGAGCCGTATATGAGAAAATAAGCATTGTTCATAGCCTCTTCAGTCCATCGTCATACGCTCTGGAATGTGCGTTCGATTTATGGAGGAGCTGTACAATGTGACCTCAATTCTCTTTTATGTATTATATTAGATTTCTGCAAAATCAGGTTCATTAGGCAATTAGGTTAAGAATCAGTTATTTTATTTCATCTTATAAATCTCAATTTTAATTGCCGTTTTTTTCTTTGCTGTTAAACCCTGACTAAATAGTATAACACGGTAACTAATCTGAACGCGTGAATTATTTAGGATGATGGAGTTACCAATCCTTTGCGCCGGCTCTAATGCATTCAGCTCAATTTCAAACAGAGAGTGCCGTGGCTATGGACGCGCCATCTGCTGTGGCGTCGGACGCTCCCGGGTTTGTCTTCGACTCCACTTCCGGGCTCTACTACGATGCCAGGTGCTGTATTAAGTTTTGCTCGAATATTGTTGACTTTTTGAAGTGTTAACAATGGATTTTGGATAGGTGTGGTGCTGAATAACTTCAAGTAGCACTGGGTCGCAATAGTCGTGGTCACACTTCGTTGGTTACATTAAAAGTAGCCTCTTAACAGGACATCGAGATGATTTCTTTCTTATAGTTGTACCTTTACTTAAGCATGCTCACTGGAAAAGTATTGGGCGGCCGTCCTCCCCACTGCTATTTAGTGTCATGTACCGTACATGTATTTTATGCGGCCTCTTTCCCGTCGCACGCCAATTTAATCGATGGATTTCCGTGTGGACCCCAGAGGATTTTTGGGCTCTAGTCGAAAAGATGCCAATGTTTGCATTTTTCAGCTTGGTTTGGAGGGTTTTGTCGACCTCAATCGTAGGCGATTTGTAGTGTACTCTGAATATGTGGAACAGAGTGAGAACACTTGGCTCAATGAAATAACTTAATATTAGAAATCAATATAACATTAAAGAACGAGGAGATGTAGAAATTTGTTTTACTGTTGACTTAATTATTATGAATGGATTGAAGTTCGAGAAGTGGTTGGCAAAAAAGGGTTGTAGTTAGGTATTACTGAAGAGCGATAGTTACTATTATGGTTCAGTTTCATTTGGTTACCACTTTTTTGTTGGTATTTCAATTTTGGTATTTGCTTCAATGCATTTGTAGTCTTAATGAGGGAAAGAAAAAAAAAAAAAAAATGCATATGTGCAGCTCTGGATTCTACTATGATGCGCAAGCTGGTTGGTACTACAATACTCGCGATGGAGAGTATTATATATATGAGAATGAGGCTTACGTGCCTTTATCAGCAACGGTCAGTGAAGAAACTCTTCTTCGAGGTAGCTACCCTGTAACTATATAGCTTAGGTGCCCAATCTGATTTAAATTATCGTCACACTGCAATATATGTTGGGAAGTATTATTGATGTCTTATTAAATTGTAAATCGAAATCACATATTACTAGTGAATGCAACAGCTCTATTTAGCAAGCCTCAGTATCGTCTAATCTACAGCCTTGGTCTCAGCTATAAGCAATTCTAGTGGTACCTGACCTGTGGAATTTAAACAGCTGTTGGTGATGAGTCAAATCAGGCATCGATTCAAGATGCTGAGCGTTTGTCAAATCCTGAACATCATCTGAACAGGGAAGAAGCCCTTCCTGTACAGGGAACGACTTCTATAAGTAGAGATTCGACAATGTCTACGCGTATCGCTAGCTTCACAGCAGATCAAGAAGCTACCATTGATGAAACGGCATCCCAGATAGATAAAGACAGCACCATGAAGGATGCCGCAGCTGTAGCATCGGACTCTGAATGGCAAGATCAATCTTTTAGATATGCGCAGAATGTGACTGAAGTCAAAAGCGACTCTTCAAGTGGATTGATTCCTGGAACCGAAATGTCTTCGGTACCTATGGGAAGTGTACCAACTAAAAGCTTGGATACTACTGAACAAGGAGATGCTGGTAATGAGCCAGTAGAATCAAGACCAGCTTCCGTATGGTAGGGCTCATTGCGTGCTTTCATTTCACGAAAAATGGTCAAAGACTTTATATTACCATACTGACGTCGTCTTTTCCTCTAAAAAATTTGAGAAAATCAAACTCACATTATAGTTTGATTCACTTACAGGATTGCAGAAACCCTCAATGAGTTGTACTCACAAAATACGTTTGAGACACCTACTGATGGAGGAAAATCTGGAGTAAGTGTTGATCCTTCTTCACAGCATTTGTACTACCAACCAAATTCTGGTGGAGAAGACCCATATGAATACACCTACATGAGTGGAGATTATAATGAAGATACCTGGCGAGAGCCACAACACCAACGTCGGCAACATTGGGGCTACAGTGTTGCCTGGAAACATCCCGTAACAATGGACAACGAGTTGTATGAGGTGAGGGGTTGGTGGTACACAGCATGAAGATATGTATTGTATTTCGTTTTGTGTAACGTGAGTTTATCAATACTATCTTTATTTATAATTTTTTGTTTGCAGTCAGATGATCAGAGTGAAGAGCTAGAAGAAGGTGAATGGAGACCTGAAGAAGAGGAAAAAGAAAAGTATGTCTTCGCTGATATTGATGAAGTAGAAGAAGGTGAAATTCGTGAGAGTCCTAGTGAGGAACCAGGTATAGTCTCTTCTTTTCTCTAGTTTTTCCTCCTTTATGGGTGGATGGTTTTGTGTGAAGATTGGACTTTGAGGCAGTGGCAATTTTGATGAGTAACAGATTTTCGATGCTCTTTGCTTACAGAAAGTTTAGGAGTGGATGGAGAAGATCGTGGCACTTTCGGTGGAGTACAAGATCCAGCTTACAGAGGGTCATCTCCCACACACACAGAAAACTATCTGTATGAGGATGGCAAAATTGCAGGAGCTGACTATATTTACGTCACCCATCCCTCTGAGGATCTGCCTGGAAGTGATGTAGATTTAGTTACAACTGCATCAATCGTAACAGCAGAAGAACAGTGGCAAGCTCAGTATCTTCCAGCAGCTAAGTTAAAGCCACGAACTTATAGTGGTTCAATGGAACTGTGGGACTGGAGTATTGTAGAGCAGGAAAAAAAGGTTTCAAAAAAGAAAGTGAAGAAAATCTTTCGTTTGGTGGGCCGGTTAGCACCAAATGCCACGCAAGTTCATCCATCTCTACGTGGTTCAGGAGGTCTTATTCGTACTACTCCAATACTTGAAGCTGACCATGAGTTTGTGAAGGTCTCATCAGGTTCGTTGGACACTCATTTTCAGATGACATTTTTTCGGTTCATCTGTTCTCTTATTCTTATATCGTACAATCATGTCCATAATTTCTCAAAAATGTTCATTGGATGAAATATTATTTAGTATATTCTTACGAGTTGCCGTGGAATATTTTTGCTAAGAATTTGTTCCGATGACTTCAGTGTCTATTGGCAGCAGAGATAAGCTGGGGAAACTGTTGTCAGACTTTTGTTATAAGGTCTCGTATGTTCTAAATTCTTTTGGATGGAACCTTTATCAGTGTTTGTCTGGTATTTAACTAGTTGCTAAATTATATTTGTGCAGGACGGATTTACAAACTTCGACGGCCAAGCTCGAAACATCTTACAGCATATCCTGGCTATATTTCCTCCAATCCAAGTCAAGATTGGGGCCTCCCACTCATAAACACGGACCCGGCAGAAAACTACATCAGCCCTAGTCCCGGCACGAATGATGCTACTTTAAGCACTGATTCTGTACATGGGAACGATCAGTCTGCTGCAGCCAAGAAGGTTGGAATTGTTCTTCATTTCGTGCTGAATAGTCTTCTGCTTGTTAAATTTATTTCAAAAAGCTTTTTAATATGTTCTCTACAGTAAAGCGCAGTTTCTATCTTCTTGAATATAGACATCGACATTCTCTGTCAAAACGCCCTAGAGATTCTGAAATGTGTTTGTACTATGGACAGAAGAACTCAAAGCTGAAATTTAAAGCAGTCGATGGGGAACCGCAACTTAAATATAGAGACAGGGCTGCAGAGAGAAGAACTTTACACAGGGGTTTCGGAATAGGACCTGGTCAGAAGATAGTATCTGTACACGAGCTTGAGAAAGAGGAAGCAGAAGCTGCCACAGAGATGCCAGCAGCCTTGGAAAAGGCCGCTTCAGCAAGGCGCATAGGGAGAGACAACATCGGTAAACGGATGCTGGAGGGTATGGGGTGGAAAGAGGTTAGTTGTTTTTGTTCCACAGATCAAATAGTGCAATTATGTAGGCCGTTAAAATCCGGAGAAGTTTTTGTAGTTAGGAAATACATCTATTTCTATCAGGCTCCTCTATTCACGCATGTCTTCTCTTCTCGCAGCTCTTTTTTAGGAGTTTTACATACACTGGATGCTGCTCTTTTACAGGGACAATCATTGGGCTCTGGAGAAGGAGGTCTAGTAGATCCCATCTTAGCTTTGGGCAACACTGGTCGTACTGGCTTGGGTTGGAGTTAGTGGCTTTTTCGCATCTATGATTCTTGTTCGAAACACACCGATGACCTCAAGCTCAATGAAGTCTTTGTTCCTTGTATGTGGATGAGAGGTTAGTGTCTCACCTGTAATGGGTGGGTAAATTAGAAAAATGTCATCAACTCTTGTAGGCTTACCTGTGATGGATCCAACAAGCGTTTTATGGTTCTATTCGTGGAATTGCAGGAAGTGACACAAAAGATGGTCAAAATGGGCACATCGGCATGTATTAAAACATCCAATATGCAGCTCATGTGCTTTCAAGTCTCTTTCGACTATCTATTCGAGCGTTTAGCTGTGTCATTACATTCTGGAATCAAGTATACCAGCTTCAATTCTTTTCAGCACTTACTATTAATTGCAGAGATGTCAAGAATTATTCGGAGTCTTTGTAATAATATCAGCTCACTACGGTGAAGAGATCCATTCAGCATGACGTCTACTTAGGGATATCACTGTCGGCAGCCTGCGGAGGTGAAACTGTGAAGCCTTTTTACGTGTCTATTGACACAGGATATCCCTGTTCGTTCCATTACACTCCAGGTTATCAAATCAATTGGTTGCGATTGAACCATAGATGTAAGTTTGTTGCTTTCCTTGCCTTGAGCATTTTAAAACATCTTAGTTTGCGGGTGGATCAAGAAGTCCACTTTTGATACAAATAAAATGTGGTGATCTGGGAAATTGGATCTTTCAAGATTTAGTAACAGGACTGGAAAATCTGCCCCAGGCATAAGGTCTTTTCAGCTGCAGTGAGATACCTTCTGGTGCAGCCTTCATTGTTCAGTTCTGTCATGGATTTTTACCTGTCAAAATGTTCCTAGCATACTAAACGAAGTCTTGCTTTAGACTCGTATGGGATTTCTTGACACACCTAGGGTATGTGTTTATTCCTTTTGTTTCCAACTCAAACATTTACTCCAACACTAAGGGTTATTTCTCCACTTTCGATTTGTTTAATTCCTGCAATCTTGATATTGCAACACGTGGTGGCTGGTTCATCAAATTGTGTACATTGAGTATGATGGCATTCATTGCCAACAAATCACTCAATTATTTACTGTTTGTCTCAGTTCTTAAATTTTGCACGAAATTTGGTTGCAATACTATGGTTTACAAACTAGTCATGTCTTCACCTATGAAACAATGACGTTGACTATATCACATGTTCTGTTATGTTTTGCTGGAATGTTGCAAGCAGTGTTTTCATTTGTTATCTTCTATTGAAGTAATGATGGTGAATTGGAAATTTTCACGAGTGATTCATACATTTATTAGCTAGTAAATGTATTTGATTATGAGTATGTATTTATTTGTAACTCAAATAGGTGTTACAGCATTTTAGGAAGAATGTCATGGCTTTGAATTGAATATTAATTCATTCAATTAATTTTCAATTTATGGATTTTTATGAATCCTAATTAATTTTTTGACTTGAATTCTACTTCATGAACTATTCCAATAATTGTATTAAAAATTTGCCCAATTAATTCAACACAAGATTGTGCAATAAATGCATTCATTTACTTTAATATTATCTTTGCAATTAAAACCAAGATTTAAAGAAAACAATGATCTATTTTATATATATTATAAATATTACACAAATCTAAATAGAATATGAAGAAAAAAGTGTAACATCTAATTGCTGAAGTGTATTAAACTAAACAAAGTTATTTGGCTATGGAACTTATAAAAACTAGTATATGTTTAGGAATTTATAAAAACTAGTATATGTTTAGGAATTTATAAAAATAACAAAAAAGAATAGATGTACAATAATAAAAATAACAAAAAACAATAGATGTACATTTATAAAAATAACAAATAATACTATGGTAACAAAATTGGTACACATGTATAATGTAATTAAAGTGTTGGAGCAATTATTAATATTTGTAGATACATTAGAGCATCTTGGACAAAACAATTAAGACATTTAGTGGTAGGTGGTGAATCCATTAAAATTAAAGAATGTGAAGACCTAAAAAAATTGGATTATATAATATTACACCTAAGATAGATGATAATTGAAAATAGAGGGTATCTACTTGTAATTGTTTTATTTTAAAGTATAAAATTATCAAATAGTCATGTTTATTTTTTTCAAATATTAATTGATTATCTTCTTACTTTAGGCTCTATATTATCAAACTTTACCAATTTTTAAAATTAATGGCTATAGTAAAAAATCAAATAATGATTGATAGATATAATATTAGTAAAAAATAACAACAAAGATAATTATATATTAGTTTAGTAGACACAAATTAGTAAGATAACATCTTATTAATATAAGAATATTAAATAGGCAATTAATTTGGTGATGTGGTGAAAATATTGTAATATTTTTTTTAATCAAATTAAGTAGTTCATGTGGATAAAAAATGTTTAATAGAAGATCAAAGCTTATACAAAGTTTAAGATTAATTTAGTATTAGTGTATAAAGTTTGGAATTTTGAGACAGTACCAATTAATAGTAATTATAAAAAAGATAACAATCATTGGAAGAATTATCAAATAACAGTGGATTTTGTTAAAAGGAAACTAATGATATAGAAAAAGAAAATTCTTTACTTAACAACTAAGATAGCTAGAAAGAATTAAAACTAAATACATGGTAAGAGGCTCAAGGTGCTCATTATGGTAATCAAAAATCCTAAACTAATTGTTCTACTTTAACTGTAATAAGTAGGGAATAAGTTGGTTGTTTCTTGAATTAAGGTAGATTTGCAACATCCTTATGTGCTTTGAACACAAGTGATAGGACATTGGTCACGGTCTCATATTGTGGTTTGGCTATCATATGAAAATAATGTACGTATATATTTAATATATAATTTAATATGTAATTGAATGAAAGCTATATTTGTAGATTTTGATTAATTACAAAATATGATTAAATTATTATTTTAAAAATTTTATTTAAAAGGACTACTATTGAGGTTTGTACAACCTCATTTCTTTTTTAATAGTGACTTTTGAGGTTGATTTTATGCTGATAATAACTTTTATATATTTTGAGTCATCTTTGTTAGACATTGATGATCTTCAAAATCTCATTTTATTTCTTTTATTTGGTGTTTAGGGCACATATTATATAAATATTTTTTAAAAAATAATTAGAAAGAGATTTTAGTATCGAAAAGAGTAGTTAAGCCATCTATGTGGATGAATGGAGATGGATGATGGAAATTTCTATTCTTATTAGCCAAAAGTCATGCCTATTGGATTTCAAGGAGATTATCTGAGGTCTTACTAGGAATTAGAATTACTCTTTTAGAGGAATTTGAACATCAAAAGTTAGGATCAGAAAGTTTAGATTTTTGGATATGGTTTTGGTACAAAAATTGAGTGATTTGGAGTTTTAGTGAAGGATATATAGGCACTCAAAGTCAAAATACTGATTTTGTACCTATTATCACTCTTTGGAGCATAACACATGCATACATAAAGTAATAAAGAATTAGCAATCTAATTTGGAGAGAACACTTTCTTGGCTATATTTTATATGTATAACTTAATAAGTTTTGAGTTAGAATAAAGGAGATATTGGGAGTTGAAGTTGGCACTTACAATCTAAAAGATACAAGATATAGTTTTGAAAAAGTTGATAAAAATTAAATAGCTAAATTAAGAGATATTTGATCCTAAAGCTCAAGAAGAAAATAATCTTTTACAAATGAATAAGATATTAAAGGGTTTTATTACAATTTAAGCATTTTATATAAACTAAAGGGATTTTTTGGAAGCCAAGACTTTATGGAGGTGTAAAAGATGGATATATACAACTATGATAAAATTTTGATATAAAGATAAGATTTTAAAAGGAAATTATAGATTTTCTTTAAAATTATTGATAATCTAATCTATCAAAAATTAATTAGTTATGATTTGGCATAAAAAAGGATATTAAGGATTTTCTATATTCTATAAAAAAATCTCATGTATAAATTTATTTAAATATAAAAGATTCTTAATACTATAATATTTATTTAATATTTATTTATTTTATTTATTTTTCTTATTAAAGACAAATCACTTATTAGAGTATGGCCAATAAGTTACAAGTAAATTTTTTATAATTAGGTACTAAATATATTTTTAGATTAAAGATTGATCTATATAACAATACAAAATATATGTCAATTGAGCTTAAGAAAGCAATAATGTAATGTTTTGTAGCGTATGAGTAAAAATAAAAGATGAGATAAGATACTTCCACAAGTTGAATCTAGATTAGTCTATAGAGAGTTATTAGAGAGCTAAGCTATGAATACAAAAAATAAACTAAAAATAAGTTTGATATCTCCTTCATATGTTGTCATGAAGGAATTTGATTTTATAAAAATTACAAAGCAAAATTGCAAAACAAGAGCATTAAATTCCTCTAGTGATTAAACATTTCACAATGGCAAGATTGAAATTAGTGATGCAACTATTGAAAATGAGAGTATAGCTAGTTCAAGGCACTGGCAATAAGTACTTAAACGAGAGGGTTGGGAGGTATGAACTAGTTGTAGTAGCTCAAAGTAGAAGATCTATAGAAGAACATTTTTATATTGATGACAATGAAGTAATGCTTAGGACTTCTTAAAGTTTATAAAATTTCAGCTTAGAAAGTGGTTTTATAAGAATGTCCACAAGTTGGTCATTTGTATAAATATATGATAGAAATATTTTTCTTCAAAAATTTCTTTTGTCAACAAATTAATGATTGATCTCAATATACTTAATGCATGCATGAAATATAGGATTGTGAGCAAATTTAATGGTGCTAATATTATCAAAAGATAGATGGAGATCTTGTAATGTGAGATTGGACATTTTTTTCAGGTTGCAATAGATGGTCAAGTGCAAGAGAACAAAATTGAGGAGATAAGAAAAATGCCAAGTTCTTTGGAAAAGAAGGAGAAATGAATTGCTTCTTGGACACTATCAAAAAGATCTTTGTATTCAATCTTAGTGGAAGAAAGTGAGATGGAATCTTGGCATTTACTACTCCAAGCAATGGAAGCACTAGCAAGTTGCATCAAACAAGATCCTATAAATTTTTTGGTGTCTTTGCAAGCTTCTCAATTACTATTGGTGAAGCCAAGAATTGAAAAGAGAGGAGTAGAATCAATAAAGTATTTTTTTAAAAAATTCTTTATTTAATAAAAAATAAATTAAAATTATGTATATTCTTGAGATAATAAAGAATGAGCAGAGATGCTTGCTAGTGATTTTTATGGAATGTGAGGAGATATCTGCTAACAATACCAACAAAGTAGGAGATGTTAGAATGTATTTTAATTAAGAAAATGGATTTTTTTACCAAATGATTATAAATTATAGAATCAATAGATTCAATAGTGGATTTAGAGGTACCTTCTAAGAGTAGAATTTTGATTGGATTCCAATCCATCATTCTAAATTCTTCAAGAATGATATAGATATAGCATTGTTGGTAAATCAAAATTTTGTTGGTATAGAATTTAATTTCTACTTTTAAGTATTTCTTTGCATGGCAAAGGTCTTTTATCTTATATTTTTTTCTCAATTGTTATTTAATCATAATAATATATAAAGGTGAATTTTTAGTAACAAATAGGTTATTTACAAAAAAAAAAAAAAAATGGTGATGCAAGATCCATTCACAAATAAATATAAGTTTAGATCATAAAAGCTCTTCTTCCATCCATACAAAAAAAGAAAAAAGTCAATCTCATGATTCTACATGCATGGATTATATTTGAGGTCATAAAGTGATTTTTTGAGCTTATAAATAAGATGATCAAAGCCAAAAGTGACAAAGCTATATGATTGATGCATATAGATTACTTCTTAAAAGGTACCCTTTAGAAAGATGGTTACAATATCTATTTAGAATATTGGCCAATTGAATACATCAACAAAGATAATAATGGTGTGAATTATTATTTATTTAATAATATAATCTAATATTTTAGTATAATCAATGTATAATCACTATTTGTAATTCTTAACAATAAGTCAGGCTTTTAGCTTAGTATGTATTCCATACATGTCAAATTTCTTCCATAGTACATAGTTTTGGTGCATTTGGTAGGATTCTTATTAAGATCAATGCAAAGAAAATGAAATTGAAGAAGCTGAAATTGATAATCACAAAAGAACTAGTTTTGAAGCTACAACACTCTTATTTAATAAAAACTATGCATCTACTAATAACAATACACTTGGATTTAAGGTCATAGTAGCAAAAATCTTTAGTTTTATTATCATACCTAAAAAACACTATCTCAAGAAATTTATATACAATTTGTCACAAAGAGATAGATGAATGTAGACATATGCCTTATATCCTACTACTTAGGAGTGGTCAAGGTATAGTTTAGATCAATATTACCTTTCAAACAATGTGTACAATTTTAAAGAGGAAGTAGAGTACCTATTATTCAGATAGTTTGTTGTTTTAACAAGGTCATCTAAAAATGAAGCATGTATTGAGAATTCAATAGCTATGCTACAAGTAAGTTCCAATATAATATAATTTTTGCACTCAAAGATTCCATTCTAATATAATATATGGGATATAGTGAATTGACAATAAATTCTTTGAGTGTTGCATAAGACATTAAATGGATTTGAAAGATATTTATATTATATCCTTCCAATTAAATGAAATATAGGAGATGCAAATAAAAAAAATTATTTTTAATCATTTGTTTGAATTCTTCAAGCTTGTCAAATGTCTTAAATTTATATTTAAAAAGATAAATCCAGATAAATTTGGACTAGTCATTGATAAATATAAGAATATATTTTATATGAAAGCGACCCAGAATAGACATGGAGCCATAACAACCATTATAAATTAGCTCAAGAAGGTACAAAGTCTTAAAATAAAATGCCTTGGAAATAATAGTATAATGTTGCTTTGTAAATATACATGTGTGATATTTTATGATAAGAGTTTTGACCTTAGGAAGCATGTGGACAATGTGAGTAAGAAACCATATGTTTAAGATTATAGTATACATAGCCAAGACAATGATGCCAAAGTGAAGGTTGAGGGTCCTAAGAAATGCATTCACTCATATTATAAGTAACGGTGCCGTATGTCATGAAGTCTTGCTTGAGAATGCACTAGGCATCTAGCTGTGGAAGATAAAAGAAAAATAACAACAACAAGTTCTAACACTTCTAATAGAATAATATAAAATTTACAATTAAAGACTAATAAGTATGCTGAATCATTAAAAATTTAATTAGATTTTTAATTAATTATAGAAGAATACACCAAAAAAAAAATCCTAAAGAAATTCTAAAGAAGTCATAATAGAATAATAAAGAAATCTTAAAGAAAAATATTAATATAAATCCAAAAAAAATATTAAAAGAAAATCCTTTAAAATACTAAAAATAGAAATTATAATCAAATTATAATCAAATCCTAATCAAATCCTATTCAAGTCCTAATCAAATCCTAATCAAATCTTAACCAAATATTAATTAAATCCTAATCAAATCCTAATCAAATTTTAATCAAAGTCTATTCAAATTCTAATCAAATCCTATTCAATTCTAATTAAATTCTAATCAAATTCTAATCAATTCTATTCAAATTTTAATTAAATCTTATTCAAATTTTAATCAAATTCTAATCAAACCATATTCAAATCCTAATAAAATCTTAATCAAATTTTAGTCAAATTTTAAATCATAATGAAATCCTAATAAAATCTTAATCAAATCCTAATAAAATCTTAGTCAAATCCTAAATCCTAATAAAATCCCAATAAAATCCTAAATGATCCCTAACAAATCTTAACTAAATCCTAATCAAAATTCAACAAGCTCTAACAAATCCTAACCAAATCCTATAGCAGATTAAAACCACTATAGCTAATGATCTAACTTTTGATCTTAGCCCAAATTTTTCATATCTTTTATTAATTAAGTTGACAATATGCATAAATAAATTGAGAGAGATCCAACTTAGCAAAAAAAAAGCCAAGTTCAAATTTCTATTCAAATATAAGCCGCCCTCTTTCTCCAATCTTGATGTCAAACTCTCAAAATAAATATCTTCTTTTTGCACCATTCAATTACTTTAAAAATCATACATAGATAGGAAATCTAATCTACTATCTATACAAATAATTCTCATCTCAATCCAAGTAGCAGATTACTAAATATCTAAAAAATCCTTGCTCACTTTCAAACCCCAACTTCTGAGATTCCAACCCACTTGAACTTTGATAACTTCCAATTGAACTATTTGATCAAGCTCAAACTTACAATATATATTAAACACAACTGCAAATACAAATCCTCAAATTTTCACTTATAGATCTATAATCAAAGTCATAGAATGATCAAATTTATAAATTCCTTTTTATTTCATAAAATCCAGAGTCACCTGATACAACCTTGATTTTGCAAAGCTCTTACAAAGCTAATTTCTATCCAAATCACTCTAAATTAATATTTAAACATATCCTATTAAATTTACTCACTAATCCAATTCTTTGATCTATAAAAAAATCCTTGACTTGCCATAGGCATATAATTTTATACCTTAGGCTTTGATTTTGATTCAAGTTCATAGCCAATCCTCACTGTGCATCAATCCTAAAAATTTTGAGATAAAATTTATTAAAACCTAATCTTAACTCCTTCCTAAAGATGCTTATATTATTTATTTTTCTAATTTACTTTTTTTTGCTTTATTTATGGCCATACAAAGTAAATAGAAGCCTCTTCCACAAAGAGGTGGCATTAGCACATTTTAATTTTTATTACTTTCTTTTATATCATCTATAATTTTAAAATAATTTGCTAAAATATTTTCATTTGAGCTCCTATATATTATAATCATTCCTTTTCTCTTTCACCTAATGGCTGTTTTAGTATACAACAGTGCAAAAATTTAGATGGAGAAGAATAAAAGAACCATTTAGTTATTTAGAATTTAGTGGATTTTTAAGAATTTGTATAAATTATTGCAAGGGCTATGACATTCCTAAATAGAAATTAATTCATATATTAAAAAAATTACAGATACAATATGAAAAAAAATAAAAAGAGATGTAATATCTCTTGTCAAATAAATGTCCTATAAAGAGAAGATTTTTTTTCATACTAGATACATATAAAATATTATGAATAGGTTTATTTTGACCAAAAGATATATGGTATTGTCTAACTATGCAAAGTTTTTTCTATTGGCAATAGACACATAAGATAGAAAGAAGGAGTTGGCTATAAGCTTTGAGACTTGTCTCTATTTGCTAATAATATAGACAATAGCAGTTGAACCTAAGAACCAATCTCTTCATGGTCTATTAATTGAGACTAGATGTACTTTGCCTTCATTATTGTTGGTATTTGATGCATTGTAAATTACAAAAAATATTGAAGTATCTTTTTTTTTTTGCCAAGGTATTTTTTTAATCTATTAATGATTTGTTGCTTGTTGAATTTAATGCAATAGTCTTTTTCTACATGACACTCATTGAGGTAATAGGTATATGAGATTGAATTCTTAAGAATGTAAGTAGTGTCTCTCAAGAAAGATGTCTTGGTCTTTTCTTTGTTGTATCAAGGACACAAATTAAAACAAATGCATAAGTTAGTAAAAACTATGTCAAAGGAAAATAACAAGATAATAATAAAGAAATATGTATATTCAAGAAGAAACTAGAATAGCTATTGCCAAAGACTAGAAAATACATGAGACTCTTGAACTAAACTAGAAGCAAGAAAGGAATTGATAAGAGTGACGAAGGCTTCATTCTTATTTCTATATATACTATCTATATAAGAGCTATATGGCGGCATTCTATAAGACCTCCTAAACATGTCAAACTTGCAAGACAAGTTTCTTACATGCACGCCATGTACTTAGCTTGTTCTACAAGCTATCAACATGTGCAATACATGGCTAGCTTATTCCACAAGCTACCAATATGTGCGACATGTGGCTAGCTTGTTGACCAAGTTTCTAACCTATCAATCACCTATAGATATATATAAAGATGATTTCGCATCTATATAGCTTCTAAGAAGCTTCTCTATAAGATATTATCAAATTAATTTATTTTATCTACTTTTATTAATCTATATTAATTAGATAATTATTAGAATAAATCTTATGTCCATGAAATGTTGTGGCTTTTTATAAGAGCTAAGGAATAAGTCAAACTAGCTTGAACTTTTTTAGCAATTACATGGATGATGGTTGTTGCAAGATCTTTATAAAATAGCTTTATGGTCTTTGTAATGAGCTCATGGACCTAGATTTGCTCAATAAGGTGAAAGAATGTTATGCCAATATTATTAATACATATGTAAAGATTTCAAGTGGTATCATATTACATGTTATCTTATTTGAGAATGCACTAAGTTCTTAGTTATAGAAAGTAAACTTATATATTGCAACTAACTAAAAACTTAACAATCCTAATATAATCCTAAATAAATTCTAATTGAATCTTTAATAATCTTAATCAAATCCTAAAAGAATTATAAAAAAATCTTAAATCATCTTAATAAAATTATAAAAAAAAATTTAAAAATCCTAATTTTTTTAAAAAAAAAGTCATAAAGAAACCTTAAAAAAATCCTAACCAAATCCTATCTAGTCCTAAAGAAATCCTAAATAAATTCTAATTGAACTTTAATCAAATCCTAAGTAAATTCCAATATAAATTTTAATCAAATTCGAATCAAATTTTAAACAAATCCTAATCAACCTTAATCAAATCTTAATAGAATCTTAATACAATCTTAAGTCAAATCCTAATCAAATCCAATAGCAAATTAAAAACCTCAATAATTATTAAATCAAAAATTAATCTTCATTCAAAATTTTTTCACTTCTTAATATACTAATTAAAAATAAGCATGCAAAATTTGAAGGAATTTGAATTAAAAAATTAGAAAAAAAAGCTCCTAATCTTTTCAAATGTCAACTATTTTCTTTCTCCAATCTTGATGTTGATCTTCTAACATCAATATCTCTTTTTTTTTATTGTTCATATATTCTAAAATTATATAAAAATACTAAAAACTAAGTTAAATACTAGCTTAAAAAAGAACCATTCTAATTTATTTACCAGATTGCTTAAAATTACTAAAATCCTTACTAATCCTCAAAATCTAATTTCTAAGATCCTAACTCACTTAAATTCCAATAACCTTTGATCTAATTGTTAGATTAAGCTAAGATTTATAATAGACCTTTAACGCAATTATATTCACTAATTCACAAATTTTCACCTATAGATCTACTACAAAATTCACAATATGCTCTAAAATGTGAATCCACTTTATTTCTCAATAACCAGAGTCATCCAAATAGAACCCTAAATTTGCATAGCTCTCAAAAAATCATTACAAATCCAAATACCTTAAAACTAATGTTCAAAGAAATTCTATCAAGTTTGCTCTCAAATCTTACTCTCTAATCAAGAAAAGAACTTTTTATTTACTATAAATACATGATTTTGTGCCTTGGGACCTAGTTTCAACTGTGGTTCACAACCAACCCTCTTCGAGTATCAATCTAAGATTTTCTTATATAACTTATATTAAAAACTATCCTTTATTTTGATCTTATAATGCTTATAATAGTATTTTTATTAATCTATCTTATATTGTCTTGCTTATGGCCCTTTAAAATAAATAGAAGTCTTGTCTACAAAAAAACAACATTAGCACTAAATATTTTTATTACATCTTCATTTATTTTTTATCTATATTTTTTAAAGTAATTTTATTATTTAGTCTTCAATTAAGCTTTTCTATAATATATATCTTCTTTTTTTCTTTCATTCTATAATCATATTACAATACAACAATGGTGATAAAGTTTAGCTAAAAAAGAAAAAGATCACAAAGAGCAATATTTATAAGTTGACTATCATCTATTTTGACTTCTATACTAGCAAGTTCTTTGGTAATGTGAGCAATGTCCTTGACATAAAACTCAATAAATTAACCTTCTTTTATATATGTTATTATATTATATTATAATTTGGATATCATATAAAAATAATAAATATATATATATATATATATATATATATATATATAATTTACTCTATAATATGATAAGAACTATATTAGTGGATTTTAATCAGCTAATCATATAGTAATATGAATGCTACTTCATTAATTTATTATTTCTTATTTGACAAATAAAAAAGATAATGTTATTGATTAAAACTTTGATTTCATTCTATATAAGTAGAAGGATGATATATTAAGGAAGAATATAGATTCAGTTTGAAAAGAGAGCATTATAATTGCAATTAGAAGAGATTTTTGTTATTCTCTACTTAGTCTATTTTATATTGAATCTTTGTAAATTTTTATGATAGTTTACAAAATATAGTTAGATTACTACTTTGAAAGAAATTTGTTTATAAAGACTACTATTGAAGTTTATATTTTTTTATATATATATTTTTTATTATAACTTTTGAAGTTGATTTTATATTAATAATAACTTTTACATATTTAAAGTCATCTTTGTTAAACATTAGAAATCCTTGAAATCTTATTTTGTTTCTTTTATTTGAGGTTTGGAGCATATACTATATAAAACTTATTAGAAAAAGAATTGAAGAGAGATCTTGGTATCAAAAGAATAATTAGGCCATTTATATAGATAGATGGAAATGGATGATAGAAATCTCCATTCCTATTAGCTAAAAGTCATATTCAATGGACTTTAAGGAGGTTGTGTAAGGCCTTATTAGAGATTGAGATTACTCTTTTGGAAGGATTTAAGTATTAGAGATTAAGATTAGTAAGTTTAGATTTTTGAATATAATTTGGATATAAAAATAAAATAATTTGGAGTTTTTATAAAGGAGATGTAAGCGCTCAAAGTCAAAGTAGTAATTTTGTGTTTACTACCACTCTTTGGGTATAATAGAGTGCATACAAAGAACAATAAAGGATTGGCAATTAGAATTGAAGAAAGTACTTTTTAGACTACATTGTATATATAAGATTCAATGAATTTTAAATTATAATAAAGGAGATTTTAAGAGTTGAAGTCAATACTTACAATCTAAAGGTTGTATGTGATCTATTTAATTAATGGTTATATTTTGAGCTATATTTCAAGCATTTTGACAAGGTTTTAATTTAAAATTTTAAAAAATCTATATTATTATATTATAAAATTATATACAAATTTTATTGACCTTTGAGCTTTGGATTCTTGAGATATAAAAAATAATACTCAAATATTTATAAATTAGGATTTAGAATATTTGTTAGGATTTTTGAAATATCAAACAATAAAAAAAAAATCTATATTTAATTTTTTTTGTGATGAAGCTTAAGAGTATAAACTAATTTTTTTTAAAATTTGAGAAAAATTAAATAATTGAATAAAAAAAAATTGGATCCTAAAGTTCAAAAAAAAAAAAAAAAAAAAAAATCCTTTGTTGGTGAATAAGGTGTTGAAGAGATATTGTTACAATTTGATTATTTTGTCCAATCTAAGGGATTTTTTAGAAGCCAAGACTTTATGGAGGTAGAAAAGATGAATGTATGGAACTATGATAAATTTATGATATAAAAATAAGTTTTTAAAAGGAAATTATGAATTTTTCATTCAAGTTATTAAAAATCTAACTTATAAGCAGTTGGTTATTTATGATTTGGCATAAAGATTGTTAAGGAATTTCTAAATGCCATAGAAAAATTTATATACAAACCTACTTAAATATAAAAGATTCTTATTTGTATAATAGTTCTTAATATTATTATATATATTTATCTTTTATATCAAAACAAATCATGTATTAGACATTGGCTAATAAGTTAAAGCTAAATCCTCTATAGCTAGGTACCTAGTATATTCCCAAATTAAATATCATACAATACAACAACATCTTGTCAAATTGGCCTTTAAAGAGCATCTTATGTTTAAAACTAATAGGCTGGAATTACACCTTGAAGTCTAAGCAAAAGCATGTAGGATCATTTTCATACATTTCTACAATAAGCATGACATTGTTAGTGACAATTTGTGTGAAATTGTACAAAGCATTGATTTTCATGTCATTATCAAACTCATTTGTATGGATTTTGGAAGAGAGAATGAGAGCTCCTGACTAATATTGATGTTGAGTTAATTGTAGAATTGATAGTGGTGCTATTAGAGGTGCTACTATTGCCAAAACTGCTTCTTCTTGTCTGTTGTAGAGGATTGGTGCTGCTACTAGAGGTGGTGGTGGTAAGTAGGCGGAGGAACACACGACAAACCAACACTTCTATCTCCGAAAAATGATCTCGACTTAAAATAACCATATCATATAATCTTTGGAGCTAGCCAATTTGTCTGCTTCCAAGAAACCTTTGCCAACTTCCGCTATCTTTTCCATCAATCAAAGAATGTCTTAATCTGTACAAAGAATGTTACAGATTGACAGTGAAAAGGTGAGAATCAATTGTATGTAGAAAAACAAAGCAGCACTTTGGACTTGGGACGTCAGTGTGAGCACAAAGGAAGCCATAGGTAGGGGATGCTTGAACTGGCTCTCATACCAATTAGAAAAGGAGAATGCTTTACTTAACAACTAAGACGGCTGGCAAGTGCCAAGCCTAAGTACATGATGGGAAGCCTAAGGACTCATCATGGTAACCCAAAACCCTAAACTAACTGCCCTAATTTAACTGTAGTAAGTAGGGAGTGAGTTGGTTGTCGCTTGAGTCAGGGCAGACTTCCAACAGGTGATGACTGGTGTTTCAGTATAACTTTGAGCTTGCGGAGGAATTACAGCGATGTCGTGAAGCGTGACTTCGTATTCAGGAACTTCGTGAAATTTTTGAGACAACAAATCAAGTTGGAAAGTTGATGATCGCATGAGCGGAATCCTGCCCGCTGATTGCATCCTTCGCTGGTATCCTCTACGTTGGAAAGACGATATTCAAATGATGTTCACAAATTGCAGCAGATTTTGAAGCACCCACCAAGAGAGAGCTATAAGTTTCAGACAGAACCAGACAGTTTATCCTCTCCAAGAAGGCTTGATGACGCTATTCGACGTGCAGAATTCGATCAATCCTTCAGAGAGTCTGCAAATGGCGAGGACGGGACTTCGAATAAATCTACACGTCGTAACAGGAGACATAATCGTCGTGTACCTCCCTGGGTACGAAGCAGCTAGATACCAAAAGTCTAGGATCGCTATTGACAACGTCGTTCTCCTTGAGAGAAAATAGAAATGCCCAATCCCTGAAAATTTTACTGTCGATAACTCCACTAGAATTTTGCATACATTTCCTTAAATGAACCCCTGATCAGCGCAGAGCTGGCTGCCAGCGTCGGGAGCATTGGCTACATGCTGGGAGACGAGGCGTAAGCTTTAGAGGATTTTGCTCTGATGCAGCGCGTTATGATTGTTCCTGTTCGTCTGCTGCCACGGCGAAAAAAAGAGACAGGAAAGAAATTGTCACGCATCTCAAGACCGTCGAGAATCGAGAGAAGGATTAAGTGGCAAGAATACTCTGGCAAGAATTGAGTGAGCTTTGCAATTTTTTGATCCCATGAGATTTTTGATCAATCTTTAGTTCTTTGAAATTTTAAAGAATTAAAGATTTGTAAAGAATATTATTTGCCTAAATAATGGTGAGATGTTTTTTTTACCTAAAAAATGTGAAATTCTCTAGTTGTCGTAGAGAATTAGACATCTAGTTTTTTTTTTAATATTGTTTTTCTATTTAGTAATATTTCACCTCCATAAACTAAAACAAATGAAAATTTCTAGAAAAATAAAAATAAAAATAAAAATCTACTTTCTTATTAATTAGTCTGTTCTTATTAAGAAATTTTTTAAAAATTAATATCTAACTATTAAAAAATTTTGTTCAAACATAAGAATTAAAAAAATAATAATTAATAAAGTATATTTTTTAAACTATAAAATATAGAATCTTTTAACATAAAAGTAATTTAAAATGAGGTTCTAAATCTCTTAAATTATGTTATTTCTAATTAATTGAATTTTATTATTATACCACTAAAACCTATCCAATTTATAAAGCTAGTATAATACATACATAAACAATTATTTGCAAAAGTATGGTTTTTCCTTGCTAGTTGGAAAAAAATATCTAATTTGTATTGAGATCCTATTGCTTAGACCAAAATGCACTTTTGAATTTGAAATGGACTCTGCTATAACAAAAAAGAAGGAAGAGATCATTATTGTTAACTTTTTATTTGCTTATTCTTATTTTAATTTATTTATAATACAAGTAAAGACCAATCAAGTGGCAAAATCATAAATGAATTGTAAGCACTTTAATTATTCTAGTATATAGTATGCAAGTTTTTTGGAATAAATGATCTTTTTATTTATACTTCAACCTTCAACTTTAACAAAAACATATTGGTTTTTTATAAAATAATTGATCACAAGGTAGAATAAAAATAATACAATTCTATCTTTTATTATGATAGAATGAAGTCAAAATGGTAGAAAAGGTGTAATCTAGTGTTGATTGTAATCCAACATATCTATAACATTCTTTAGTTTGGTTAAATAAAAAAATAAATGTATTATTGTGATTTTTATATGAAGATATTCTTATATACAATGGTTAATGAATAATTTCAACATCTCTTATATTTTGACTACATGTTGTGTCTTTTGCTAAAATTTAGCATAAATATTTTTTAAATATTTTTATATAACACAAGTCAAATGTGTACTATCAACTCTATTGGACCATATGCATATCTTATTAAAGTATGGCTTATATACAATAACCAAAAGTAGCTTGTTTAAATTTTAAAAATTTAATTGCACATACGCATGGCAAAATTTGGCTTAAACCATTATTGATTGCTCTAAATATCCTTGTACATTTAAAAATATTTTTAAGTTATCTTTTGCTCTTAAGTAAACAATCTAAGGATAAATAATCTATTTTCTAATCTTATCCAATCACAAATATTTGTTATTCTCTAATCTATCAAATGTCAATTTAATAAGTATAGTATTAAAAAATAATTATAATATTCTTAAGATATCAAATTTTTTTTCAATTTTTTATCAATTTTTTAAAATTCAATTATAACACCACTATTAAAATTAAACTAGAATTCTATTTCTCTACAAAAACTTTTGATAATTTATTTACAGTTAAATTATTTTGTACACTATCTTCATATTTAAAATTAAGCTAGTTGGTGAACTAGAACTTGCCACTTAAAAAAGATTCTACTCCACTAAAAGAATAGCATATTATTGGTTTTTATTTCAAGGAACTTTTACACTATATCAATTAGATATTTTTTATATGTGGTGACCAATAGAAGATTGAATTGGACTAATTTATCAAGATATAAATTTTTAACCACATTGTTATATTTTATAATCATTTTATTTGCCAAGTTAGATTTGTATATATTATAAAGAAATAGTAATAATTTTTATATGTATTTATCCAACTACAAAGTTAAAAATTTGTCTAAAAACTACATTCATCCATATTTCATTTAGAAAAGATTTTGAACTGACAATGTTTTATTTGAATAATTTATACCATTTCTATAATAAATATAACTCAAGTAAGTATAAAGAAGTAGAAGTAAGTAGCCATACATCAAATAAATAATATTTTTCTAAAAAACATCAATGAAGCTTTCTAGATGAAAATTAAACCTTAATGTTTTTTTAGATATACATTGCCATTAAAAATTATCTTACAAATTTATCACTTATACGAAGGAATATTAATAATAACTACATATAAAGAATTTATAATATACTGAAAAACATAAAATTTTATAATATAACATAAACGAAAAAAATTAAATTAACCAAAAATTGAATTAGTTCAATGATGATCAATATTGTCAATAGACAACTTTACAATATTTCCATCATAGTATAACCATTAGATTCTTGTTCCATCCTTTTTATTTCGGTTCAATGTTCGTTTAAAAAATATTACACTTTTGATCAACAATATATATACAGTCTTATGTAGCACAAAATTCTCAAGGTGAATATTAAGCCCATTATGTCAAGATCAAATTAAAATGTTTGTCATACATCCGAAAATATCAATATACCAACGGTAATTACTACAAAATACTTCTTTTGTAACCTTGGCAAATTTGCATTGCTAAGCCCTTGCACCCATTTGGTCATCGATGTTCTCCATCTCTTACCTCCATCTAACTCCACTGGATTCAAAATAGGTAACATGAAATTCAAAAACTTCGACACGCAACTTCAATACTATTCTGCTCCGTCAATCACGTCCAATATGTCCAAACCCCCAGCCTACACATAACATTCGAATGCCATGTTTGCTAAGCTCTCTCACCCGAGATGAAGGTGCTGCAATTGCACTCTCGTCCTGTTGAAAGACATCTCCAGAAGCTTCCACAAGTAGAATACCCATACTGTGTGAATTGCGCTGCTTTCGAAGCATGGAAGTGCTGTCAAAATTACCTCAACTTGTGCCATACATGGTTGAAAACTCCATTAATGATCTCGAGGTCACCCAGAGTATCCAGTACCTCCGCACGTTTCACATCTCCGTGCCAAATGGTCTCACAATCCTCTCAGGGTCGATTCCTTCCTCAGAGCAATCTGCCCGTCTGCGCTCCACCAGACCCCCCTTGCCTCTCCTCCTCTCGACTTTCTCGACGCCTCGACGCCGCAGTTCTCACCCACGTACGCTTTGAGCGCAGTCCCTGTTGCCCGACCATCTCGGAAAACTACCCTCCCAATAGGGCTCACAACTCACTTCACATGACATGAGTTGTCCTTTTCTCTCACACAACAAAACGGTGACTCTGCAGCCCGGCTGCAAGATGCAAGCCTCCATTCCATCCTCTTCGCCATACAATGCGGATTCCAAACAAATAGACCCACCATCACTTCCCTCACCAAGGATTGCGATGCACTGGGATTGTTCAAGAATTCCCTCGATTCAATTTCCAAAATGAACACCATGGTACTAAACAGAGGAACTAGAAGCCTCGCGCGTACAACGTCAGAATCCAACAACATGAATGGCAAACACAGATCCCAGCCACTCGACCCCGAGTAACGGTCCCCAACCCTATGCTGTGATGGGAGTCCACTGGGCAGGTGAGAAAATAAACAGACACAACCAAAACCAATGAAATGAAACATATTCTATTCTGCATCGCCGGCAGACGGATCATATGCCGCTTTGCCGCACAAATTGTCCACGTACTCGCGGTCTTTGTTCCGCAAGCTTTTTCCTGCTTTGATATCGCACCTGAATACAACACATCACCACATCTTTGTCGTCAGTGCACCATCCCACCGCAATACCTCTCCTACCTAGCACTCTCCTACCACGCATCCTCTTTTATGACCACATACACTCGGTCCACAGTGCCCCGTCAGAAGCGACCACGGCCCAAATGCAACTCGACTGAAACTGCGCCGCCAAACAACCAAGCTGCCGATACTCCGCACATATCCTGTCGGTACATTCTATATGCCAACGTCCATCCGACTCATCACCGCATGGAATCTCAAGATAGGGCATACAAATCCGTACCTTCTTCTCAAAGCACCGCTCCTTCCTCTTCTGCCTGAACTTGTTCAAGGCAGCCTCTCGTCTGGCGAAACGCATCTGTTCCGTGCACAACCCGTTGCCCCCGCTCACCCCATCCATTGCTGGATCCGTCCCACCCACCCCATTATTCCCGCTGTTGTCGTTCGCCATCGGGGTCACGCCAAGTCCGTTCTGTCCATTGTTCACGCCGGTATTGCTTCCCGAAGCGCTTCCGTTCATGGACCCGTTCCCGTTCCCCGTGCTTCCGTACCCGTTGCTGCTCCCGCTTTGACCATCCACCCCGGTCGACCCACACCGAGGAGCCCCCGACATGGGAGTGATCACCGACTGTTGTTGCTCGTCTTGCACTCCCGTATTTCCAGACGGTTGGCCGCCGTCCCCGTGGTGGTGGTGGTGATGGTGGTGATGGTGCTGGTTGCCTTGGTGGTGGTGCGTGTGCTGGTGGCTCGGTCCAGCTTGGGAGAGATGCCCAGAACCGGGATTCTGTTCTTGAAATGCGGGTGTTTGACTGTAAACGTCCACCCTTTCTCCCATGTGCCGGGCCGACGCCGCCATCCACGCGCCCGCGTGCGCATAATACATCGGGTGCATGGCCGGACCATACGCTCCACCCATGCCGTCGTAAGCCAGCATCCCAGGCGGTGGGATTGGGATCGCCACGGGCATTCCAGGTGCTATCATTGCCTCCTCCGCGCCCTGCCTTGCAGTGCCGTACCCATCCGCTCCGCCGCCGTCCTGCCCTCCCGCTGCCTCCGCACTCTGGGGATGCAGAGGTGGGGGCGTCGTTCCCTCGGCGCTCCCTTTCGAGGACCCACTTCGCTCCATTCCCATCCCCAGACGAAGTGATCCTCCAGACGTGCCGCCAGACATGCCGTACACTCCGTATCCACCAGACATCGGATACCCGCCCACAGGCAGTGAACTCTCGGGCTGGTGATATTGTTGTATGATGGTTCCTCCGCTGCCATACCTGAAACGGGTTGCCACAACACAGTGCAATGGCCGTGAGTTGAGTGCGTCCAAAACAAACAAACAAACGAACACAAACAGCTCCCTCTCATGCAATCCGCGAAACTCTCATCACCGGACGAGCTCAACATCGCACCTCCCTAACTACACGCCCAGCAATGCCGAGAATCACAGCTGTTATCAGTGCAACCGTAGTGTGTCTGAACTGCACCTAGAGAAGGCCGACCCTCCCGAGTGCCGCAGGGGTTGACGCTCTTCTATATCTCCATCGTTGTCCACGGCCGATCGAGGCCGTTTCAAACTCAACTCCAGCATAGGACCGCAGTCTGACCCGGAGTTGTCTTTCGGACTGCTGCTCCCCCGCTGATCCAGTTCTTCGTCATCGTTCTCACTCTCTTCAGCTTGCTCTGCACCCTGCGTCTGTGGCTGACGAGCTATTCCATTTATCAGGTCCACGGCCTTCGGAGAAGACTCCTCCGCAGTACCATTTCTTCCGCTGGTCGATGGACTCTCGCCGTTGTCTTCGCCGGGTGATGGCCCTGCATCTTGCATCACACACGCATCATCCTCGTCTTGCTGCCGCCCAACATCCGGCTGCTGATCCAGCTTTGCGGTATCACAAGTAGACCGACGAGTTGCCATCTCCAAATCATGCCCCATCTCTTCATCTGTCAAACATACCACATGTAAGCATCCCGGGATCCTCACACCTCTACTCACTGTTCATTTGCGACCGCACAATCTCATCCGCGCCAGAAAAACACTACCAACAACTCCAACATTCCTCAACTCCTGACCGCCACTTCCTTGTTTCCAACCACACCAACACAACCAGCTGTCCTCCCACGACACACGTTCGAAGTCCACAGTCCAAGCTAAATCCCACTCAACATATCCAGAACATCTCAACCGCAGTATGAGCTCCACCATCATCACACTGAAGCGCACTACGCTCCAACCACGCACACAACCTCCAAGTAAAGGACATCGAAACCATCTCATCAAAGTCATGCGTTGCACTTCAATCAACGATCTTATTCCAGTTACCACAAAAACTCAGTGGCGACCTTTAGCATCAGGTTCCCCACTTCCGAGGAGGTTTAGCTCCAAAGTAAAAACACATGCACTTGCGATATCATCATTTTTTCCATCTACGATGTCCAGGATTCACTCGACTCGAGATACTGCCCAGTCGTCACAAGCTGCAATCCACTTCCCGTCCCTGTCTACCACGCTACCCTCAACCAGAGTACAGCTAAACCTCCATCAATCAACGCCTTTACGCGTTTCAGTACCTCAATCCTACTGCACACAATTTCTCTCCTCCTCATGGGCAAAACAGTGCGCGCATCCAGCTTGTTCCAGGCTCAGCGATATTCTGTCCACTACGCCTATATGCTATCCAATGTGTGCAACAGAATGCCTATGAATCACTAAACTCACTACACACCTAATGCTCGAGTTACCTTCGCGTACAGCACAAGGCACAGCCACCAGATCAGGAGAACATTCACACAACCTCACTTTCAGGTAATTGAATACGAGGGGATCTCTACCCACTTCAAATTGCGCGCCCACTCCAATTTGTGGGAGAAACATTTCCAAAACTACCGCCTAGCTCAAGCATGAGAACCAGCAATCCATCTACCCAACTCCGGCGCCCAAATCATGCACAACCACATGTTACACCAGACACAAACGAACCTAGGATCACCTCACACTTCCTGAAACACGCCTGGACATCCATTACCACCACGCCAGGTTATCCCCAATATTTGATCCCCACACCCCGTCCCTCGCCAGCTATGCAACAACTGACCCTTGACGCTAATCATTCCAAACTCCGGAACTTACCCAGGTTGGCACCCTTCTCTTGAGATGTCGCTTGCCCCTCCTCGTCTCCATCTGCAGCTGCCGGTACTGCGTTGTTCCTTGGCACCTGTACGGGTTGCATACAAGCCTGCACCCATTGCTCTCAAAGTCAGATAATCCTCTTGCACACAACCGGTAGTGGAGACTCGCTTTCCGCAAACCGACCGCGTCTAAAAGACAATCAGAATCCTCAGCGAAGACAACGGCACGCGTACATTTACATAACGGCGTCACTTACTTGATTGCCACTGCCATTGTCGCTCCCACCCTGAGCATTCAGCCGACTGCTCCCATTGTCACTCCCATCGCTGCTGCCGTTCCCATCATTGCTTCCACTGGGATTGTCATCCGCCTCAACTCCACGACTCTGAGGCCTGGCTACTTCGCCAGTCTGGCTGCCACTCCCACTTCTGCTTCCACTCGACTGTTCCAATCCACATATCACAGGTCACGCACCGTCCGTACAATCTCAGCAGCCCAAAACGACGCTTCTCTAATCCCACACTCTTTCCAGACATCCAACCACACTAGTTGAGCTAATGTAAGCAATCGGAACCATCACTTACGCTGTAGCATTTCCTCCACACGTGCTGCCATAGATTCTTCAACTCGTTCTTCCTCACGGGTTTCACGAGATAGTCGCAGGCTCCTTTCGAAAGGCAGCGGAACACAATGTCCAGGCTGTCGTAAGACGACATGACTGCATCCAACATATAGCTCAGTTCACCTACACCCATACAAATATCTCAACAGGAACATGCAACCCACTCTCGTGCCAGAGACACAACGCGCCCGGGCTGGCATGCGAAACCAAGAGACACTAGGTGACATGAGCTGTCTTGACCTTCGCTAACGCGCTGGGCAGCATCATGCCGAGATGACAGGGGATTGAGACTTACTGACAATAGGCACTCTCTTGCAAGCCTCCCGTTTCATCATCTTCGACAGAAGCCCGACTCCGGACAGACATGGCATCACCACGTCAGTCAACACCAAGTCGAAATTGCTGTTCGCATCTTCCAGCAACCCCCACGCAATCGACCCATTCGCAACCGCAGTGACTGGGACAGGCACAAACCTTCCAGTTCAGGTCTACACTCCACATAGAAAACCAACGACAACATGCTACCATTTGGACACTTTCGACCATCCTAGCTGAGCCAGCAGTGTGCAACTCTATATACCTCTGCACCGTTCCTCTCTTAGAAATCTCACTCAACGCCAATTTTCATGAGATTTGCAACCGTTTCATGACTGCAACGAGTAAGAGCGCCTCTCTGTAATCTTCTCCTATCATTACCATGCATCAGTTTCAATGCGATTGTACAAACAAACACAGCGTCAAGTTGTAGATCCACTAGAGGTGAGGAATAGTTGTTGAAAATAAACACTTCAATTCCACAGTTTACTTAATACATTTACTCTTTTTTTTTTATATATATTTGATCGTTATTTTATGTGTTTTGTATAACTAGCGCGCATACACATCACACACGTCTACTGGAATCAGGAAGAATAACGACCTTCATAGTCACAGTTACGAAGAAGAGCTCCCACCACGTGCCTTGTTGCGTCGTCATCCTCCACCAGTAAAATTCTCAAACTCCGTTTCAGCAAGAAGCTTTCCCAGCCAACCCCGCCCTGAGTTCTTGCAATCACATCACCCCCATGCTGCTGCTGCTCTTTCGTCTGAGCTATTCCCTGTGACCTCGCCTTGTCGCACGCAACAGCAGCCACAGCGTCTCCTTCTTCATAGTGATCTTCGGCGCTATCGTCCCTGCGTCCATCTTCATCCGACTCCGATGTTCGTAGCGCGTCGTTCCCTGGGAACTGATGATCCAACTCCCTCCTTATCTGCTCTGCAATGTCCTTAAGATCTTCCCGGGTCTTCAGAACAGAAACTTCTGAACGGCCGGCCAGCCCACGCCCCTTCTCCAGCCTCGCGCCGTTCTCCCTGTCTTCTGCGACTTTACTACCTACCTGCTCTCCACCCCTATCTACTTCCTTGTGCGCCTTGTACCCACCCTTAATCCTCCATTCTGCACCCACCGGAGCTTCCCCATTGAGCTCAGCGCATGCGGCGCCCCCAGCCGACAGCGCCCGGAGAGGCCTGGACTCCGGCTCAACCTTACACGAATCCGCAGTCATAAAGTGAACCCCACGCCTCCTACACCTGCTATTTGGTCACCAGACCCTCCACCTGCTCCTCCACAAGCTCTACCCTTCAGATCCCTGACCAACGCTCAATCTGTATCTCGGAACTCCGGGGGGTCTCCGTCGCAGTTCGCAAGACATTCGCTGCGACTCGTGACGAAATCGTATGACCTCTCGGTCACTCCCAACTGTCCGAACAATCCAGTCCACACGGCATCTCCATATTAGCGCTTCGTACCATACTTGTCTACACATATTCCATCGTGCATGTTCTCATCATCATTCAACGGCGCCGCAACACAGCTCGTACAACTCTAAGATGCTCCAGACATGTGGAGTGGTTCACGCATGCTGCATTCGATCTACTGCCGCAGCGCCCACAAGTTCCGGTTACATGAGTCACACTAGCGAAGCAATCTCAGGCCTCGGCTTTGAAGATCACATCCCAGGATACACATAGATGCACGAAAAGCACGACTAACGACATCGGATGGTGGTTCTAACCTGTGCGCCGGCAGCAAAGCACTTGCTCACCGCATCCACTTCTTCGAAGTTACAAAGATGCCCACTCGGAAAACGTGAATCGCACCACCGTGCTACGGAAGAGCTATGAGATGTGACTTTGGGAAGCAAAGGCCCAAGTCAACATGCCTCACGGAAGCACCGACGAATGCAGTTCACAACTAATCAAACAACATGGGCATATGAAATATGAGATACACGGCAACGAACACGAGCGGGCTCTCCACCACACACACGCACACCCTTCCCGCGCTGATCACTAAAACCGCTGTCCCAAGGTGCGGCAGCACCCCGTGCCGAACAGACAGCGTCGAATTAAGCCCTACACAACACCACTTTCGCTGCGTCGGACAGAATCTGAAACGGAGGACCTCCGTACGACACCGGATACCGCAAGGCACACTCAAATCTCAACCGATTCGACCCCGGTTTCGGCGAGACTACAGTCAGCGAAGCAAAAGCACGCGACAGAGCATCACACTGCAACGACGAGAAAACCTAATCGCGTTCGAGAAACGGAATTTTGTGCAGGAGAGCTCGGCTATGGCGGCAATGCGGGGAGCAGGGTAGTGCAGGCAGGACCACAGAAACGGTCGAGGGCGGACGGAAGCGGCTATAGGATCTGATCACGTGGCACGCTGGAGTGCGCTAATTTGATTGTGAACCTATAGCCGCATCCATACAGAGGAGCAGATACAGATTTACCCCAGTCGCCTAAATCCGCCTCGCGGAGAAATATCTGCCCCGGGCCCCAGCGCCTGAGAGCCTAGCATTTGATTTGCCCAGCTGGTCCCGCTCGGAGGGGCTCGCCCAATGGACGCTCCCCTTTAGGTCCGCGCTGGTCCTAGGCACTTCCCGTTCTCTCCCAGCCCGTTTCTTTCCAGCCAGCGTCAGATGTCACCATCGCTGGTATCTGGGACCTGGACCGGAGGAACCCCTAGACCTGCTGACGTGGAGGAATTCAGGCACTTATCATCCCATGTCTTTCCCTCCACCCCCGGGCAGCTTGCTGACCTATCGTGGTCATTGCTTCTAATTTTGTTGCATCATGGATGTGTTATCACTTTATAATTGGCTTGATTCTCTTGCCCAATGTTCCATTGGTTTTGATCATTTATTTCGAAAATGGAAATGAGATGGTGTTCATGTTGAATATGGGTTGTTCCACTTCATTATCCTCAGTAATCGAATTCTTCTGCAAAACACATGCAAAAAGATTTTATCCATTTTGTGTACTATCCCTCCATCCATATTTTTGCTGACACGCCTATCAACATTATGATACGTGGTGACGAGCGTTTTTGCTTAATTTATGTTGGCGGAGAATATATCGAAAATGGAGTTCATTGACATGACATAAGGAGACTTAGTGATATGAAATCGTAATTACAACACTTCTGCAATTGGATACCTGGTCACGTTTGAATAGAATGTGAGAGAATTTTGTAACTTTTGCAGAAAGAGATTAAATGCTGAGTACATGTATCCAACATCAGCTTATGAAGTATGATTTCCTAGCAGTTTGTTGATCAATTTTAAGTTGTGTGTGTTTTCACTAAATTAATGTACGGTTTTTTGAAGTTCTTGTTGGTGTATGGCGAATTGTGAGTGCAAGCAAACGAGAAAATATATACATTATCGTATTTGAAACCATGATTAATAATTTGGAGGTTAGATCTAGAGTTGAAGATTGTATATGGAGAAATGTGTACTGTACTGAAAAGTGAACATTCTTTTAGACTCTTTTAGACTATTCGTAAATATATAAAAATCCTTTAGAAGCAATAACACGGAGGCCTATAGGTACATTTTCAGATATAGGAATTTAGTAATGTTTGTTCAGAAGTTATCTTTTGGGCACATGTAAAACCAGTGGATTCTTAAACCTGTACTAAAATAGTACATATGAAGACCCACTTGGTTTTGCAGGAATACTCGCTCAATGTTTTAGTTAATTAGAATAATAATAACGAAAGGTAGTAAGAATCGAAATTTCAATGCACAATAAAGTAGCGTCATAATGGAAATGTGAAACTACTATATATAGAATAGTAAGACTAACTGTCGTTGTTTTAAATTTACATCATCAAAAGGAGCCAGGAAGAAGAAAAATTAAAATACCGATCGTCAGAAATTGATAAGAAGATGAAGGAGACGAAAAGGAGGAACAAGTCGACGAGAAAGAGAACGCGACGGACATATCGACGAAAAGGAGGACCACGACGAAGACGATGCTGAAATGAAATCAGACAATGGGAAATAGGAAGGAAGGACGGAAAAGCGTGGTGATGCCGGAATGCTCAGATGTAAAGGTGTGGGTACCACCAACCGCCCACAGCTTCGTCATTGTAGATATTTTGACAGGGACGATTGATGGACCCAGCTCCGCAGCTTTTCCTCAGGTCCTTTGCGGGCGCTTCGTCACTTTGTCGCAAGGGCGGCTCGTCCGGGCACGACCTAGCGGAATCGGAGAACGGTCCATGAGGGTGGGTTGCCATGTGGTTGGAGCAGCGCGTGTTGGAGAGTTCGGCTGGACAACGCCTCTGCAGCTGCTGCTGACTTTCATGGCAAGCATGGCATCCTCAGCCATCGCGACGCCGCCCACTTCCTGGGGGTTTTCGGCTTCTGGCGCTGGGGGCCGAGGATTGGGCTGCTTCCAGGAGGAGGTAGTTTGGTCGCAAGCGAAGTTGCAGTGTCGGCTGGATTGCGGGATCACTAGTGCTGTTCGAAGTGGTGTTGGGAATGGAGCTCGATTCTATTCGAAATGTGGCAGAGATTTGTTTCCCGTGTCCAGCTTGGACAGTGGTGGTGGGCGAGCCGGTCGTGTGCTGGATAGTGTAGCAGTGGCGTGCGCTGCTTTTGAGAGGAGCGGAGGGAATGGGGCACAGAGTGACCACGAGTTGGGGGATAAAAGCTGCGGAGAAGAGTCTGCTAAGGCTATTCAATTCGAGGGCGGTCAGGATTCGCCTACCGTAGTGTACGCTCCCAATCGAAGGATAGTTTCGAGTGAGATGGTTTTTTCTCTTTTATTTATTTCTTTTTCTTCTTTTTCTTTTGACGAACTTTGCGAAGTGATGATGTTTCTGGAGAAATAATTCTTGGGTTTGTTGCCGACAACTTGTGATTGAGAATAACGAAACATGAGGGCTGGATGCAGTTGGTGATTTGCATGGAGATTTTGAGAGAGCACAGGAGGCTCTGGAGCTTGCTGGAGTTTTGAGTAAGGATGGAAAACATCGGTGGACCGGAGGCACTACGGTAGCTGAATTTCTTTCCAAACCTATATGTTTTCAGAATTAGGCTTTTTCTGTGCTGTGATTTGATCAAACGCTAAATTAGGAGTCTTGCGCAATGCTGTTCTGCTCTTTGAAGTCTTTTCGACGACGAACTTATGGGCTTTAGGGGCCGCAGATTTTGGTGCAAATTGGCGATGTGCTTGATAGAGGAGAGGATGAGATCGCCATCTTGTCTCTTTTAGCATTGCTGGGCAGGGAAGCCCGCAGCAAGGGTGGGGCTGTCTTTCAGGTTCATTTTCATTGTTTATTCATTGATTTATCTGTAAAGCCACACTATCCTATCATACTTTTACTTGAATTATATTAATGTTACTTGACATGAAGGGCCCTCTTTGAATTTGAGTCATGACTGTTTTTGCCAATTCTGAGTCGTTCTTGGTTGGGCTTTACTTGCAGTTACTTGGCAATCATGAGACGATGAACGTAGCTGGTGATTTTCGATATGTTGCTCCTGGTGGCTTTCTAGAAGCAGATGCATTTGCGGATTACTGCGAAGAAGATCATGGTGGGAATTGGGATGCAGCTTTTGAGGTTTGGCATGAAGCATGTCAAAAATTCAAGAAACGCCTAGGAGTCGAATTTTCTGGCTGGTTACCCATGTTTAGTCCCATCAAAGTAAAGTAAATGAATCTTCAATTTCAGCTTTTCCAGGGCAATTACAGTTTATTTCAGGATGTGTTCATGGTTCTGGTGGCTTGCACTCAGATTTGCAAACGCGACTATTTTAACCACGACAATTTATCTTTTGTTCAAACAATGTATTCGGCTTTTCTGTAAACAGTAGTTCAGTATCATGGGATGAGTGAAGGAGTGACGTGTCTTTGGCTAACATGTGCAGATGCAAAATGCAGTTACGGCAAGAACGAAACTTTTGTCTCCGGGAGGACCATTGGCAACGCACTTGGCTACTCATGGGGTCGTACTGAAAGTGAACGATTGGCTATTCGCGCACGGAGGTGTACTGCCTTACCATGGTGAGCAATGCTGATGTATGTCTATGTATTTTTATTTGTTCAGGAGTACCATCGAGTATCATACAGATCTGGTGTCGAGATTTCGGTTTAGGCTTTAGATTCATAGTGACACCTCTTCCTTCGTTCCTTTAGTCATGATCAGTGTGCAAGCCATGTTCTTCTGTCATTGTGGCATCTGACTAAGTCTTTATAGAGTCACTTGTATTGGATGCACTGAAGGTCTCGAATAAGCATGGTCTACGTCGTACAAAATTTGATTTTTCAGTACTTGATGGTTCATGAGAGCTGCTTGATAATGGCTTCATTTTCTGTTCGTTTCTGGTTGTTTGTAGTGGACTATGGATTGGAGAGTATGGATTGGAGAGAATGAATTGGGATGTAAGCTTGTGGATGAAGAAGGAAAATAATAGGTGGGGACAACCCGCTCAAATGCCTTTCGTTGCCGTCAAAGGTTTCGACAGTGTAGTGTGGAGCAGGTTGTATTCTAAGGAGAACTTTGATAGACCTCAAGAGAGAATTCAGGTATCCAATCTTGTGCTCGGTGCTCGGCAGTATTGCAGTGCTTTTTGTTATTTTTGTGATTTTTATTGATGTTTTTCCTGGATTTGAGAGCTCCAGCATTGGATTGGCATGATTTTCTGAAATAGGTCTATATATCCTGTTCTTGTATGAGCTGCTGGAACTATATGTGCATGATATTTTCAAAGCAATGTTCCTACCAACTTGCTGAAAGTTTTGGCTACAAATTGAACTAGCGACCTTCGAAATCCAGAAACTCGGTTTCCTTCGGGCGCTCCATTGGATTCTTCACTTTCTCCTTCAAATATGGAGGGTTTTTGAACTGACGATCTGCCTATTTTTAAGTAGCAATTGGTGCAATCATTTTTGCTCTTCTTATGGACAAACCTGAGTGTGTGGCACCGATTATCTCGGAAATCTTTACTTATGCCTCATTATGAACATTGCTTGATGGTTTTTTGTAATTCAGGCATGTGGGATACTAGCAGCAGCATTGTCTGCAACTAATTCGCGAGGCCTAGTTGTCGGTCACACTCCACAAACAATTGGTGGCAACAGGTATTCTCAAATCTCCCATCTTGTGAATATAGTTCATGTCTGTTCTTAAAGAAATCTAGCACATGCAATTGTTAACATACAATACATACTTAATTATCAGTTCTCCAGTACAGGCGAGTACTGAAGTATTTCTTAAGAACCTATTTTTGCTCTCAAAAGTGTTCGTAAATGATGCTCTAGATTGTCTCGCATTTGTCGGGTGTCTTGAAATAAGAAGACCTTTGAACTTCAGTACATTCTCTTGTTCTTGGTTTTGTTTTCTCTTTACTGCACCGACATTGATTTATTTACGAATTCTTGAACATTGATTGAATTACTGGTGTTATTCTTGTTTGCGTATGTAGCAAATGCGATGGGCGTGTTTGGCGAATAGACGTTGGCATGTCTAGTGGAGTCCTACATGCTCTTCCCGAGGTAAAGTGATTGCTTCTTCCCTTTTACTAGCTGCATGTAGCACGTTTTCCTGCTCATAGCAATGGTAACGAACCACGAAGCAAGTCAAATTGCTGAGATAGTGACCAAGTATTCCACTTAAATGCTCAAACGCAATGTTTGTAAATTGATAGTTGATAGAATTAACTGGGTCGACTTTTGTACGCCTGAGGAACCCATTACCAGCCTTTAACATATTCTTCTAACAGACTCATGAATGTAACTTTCTCAATGTAGGTTCTAGAAATTGTTGACGACAAAGTGAGGATTTTGAGCGCGAGGGAGGAGTTTCACCAGAATGAGGAAGAGCCTTCAGAAGTATCACGTTGGGAAGGCAAGATGAAAATGCACGATCATAGAACTTGATGCATTTTCGTTAATTTTGTAGCAGTCAAAGCTCGTGGTTGCAACAAAGGCCTCCGTTAGCAAGCCCCTTATTCAGTCACATGGTCTAGATTCTCCATGGGAATGCCCCATCGGAGTAGTGCATGGGAATGAAATTCCTGATGTTCTGGAATGTTTTGTATCATACAATCATGTGTAAAAGAGTTTTGTTTTTGTTTTGTTTTTGTTTTGTTGTGTCTTTTTTTTGGTTATTAATTCTATTCAGTTCATTCGGGATCAGCACTACCAGCTCTCCCCCAAGCAAAACTACGTGTCTCCTTTACAAAGCGGTGGTTGTTGGTATCAAGACTCCGCCTTCGTAACTCTAATCATCTTAATAAAACCCGAAACCCGAGGCTGTGAGCAGTTGAGGCTGTGAGGCTGTGAGGCTGTTATTTACCTTTTTTTCTGCACGTGCCTTGCATGTGAGATCGGTGAGAATAGTAAGTGTGGGTAAGATCACACTCAGCTTCCATGCAGCTGGATGTCATTTTGCACTTGCTATTCATATCTGTCTACTCAAGCTCTACAATGGTATACTTCTCACTTCCACGAGGTTGCAGGTAATGAGCTTGTAGGCTTCCAAATGCACTATTGTTGTACGAGAAAACGTTTGGATGAAGAAGTGAATTTGAACTTCGAATGGTGCATTCTTTTGTGTGTATATTCATATATAGATATATAGATATATCTGCAACATGGTATTTGTTACATCGCAAGGTTTATTCATCATCCAAGTTTAATTTTTAAGTTTTAAAAGAAAAGATATCAATTTATATAGTAGTTTATATGAATGTTGCAACTTTAATTAAGTTGGTTGTAAAGTAACTAATTTTTGTTGATCTAGTATCAACATATATTTTTAATTACTTGATATATATATATACATATTACAATATAACCATTTGTAAAAGATATTTAATATGCCCTTAGTTTCTAGCAGTACTTATGTAATAATTAATATTTTATATTAATAGATTATTTTAATTTAATAAGATTTAATCTTTTGATTTTATTTTTTTATTTTTTAAATAATTAATTTCTTTGCTATATTTTCATGTTGGACAACAAAGTAGCTTAGGTAGGCATTGAAAGAGGTTGAATTAATTATATTAGAATAGTGATAGTTATTAATATAATTAATATAATATGTAAGAGTTTAAACTTATTCTTGAAGAATAGTAGGCATTTAAGGAAGTCTTCATACTTAAAGAATAAGGTGAGAGGACACAACTTTTAATTTTTTTGATTAATTGAAGTTAAGAAGCATCACCACATTGGCTTATACTTAGTAAAATCAATTCTAAAGTTCTAAGAAGAAAAGATGCGATAGAATATACTTTTTTCCTACATGGCATGAAAAATATTATCTTGGAATTTCTATTAGATCCATCTCAAGAGGTGATTTTAAAAAAAATCAAGAAGACTTGTAAAAAAGTACTTAAAATAAAAAATAAAATTTTATTTTTTATTTTTTATAATTATTAGAATGAAGATATGCGTTAAAAATTTTAAACTTGTAATAAAAGTTTGATATAGTCCATTTTATGGCTCTTTTTTATTTTACACTACATCCAAAGGCTAAGGCTTTCAAAGAAGGATTTTTCTTTCTTAAGTTGGCGACCTTGGTAAGGCTTTTGAACCGTGGCCCCAAAGTGGACTTCTAGGTTTAAAATCCCTCTAAGTCCTAAAGTAGGAATATATTGCATTTGAATCATTTAAGATTATTTTGTAATTACCTTACAATGCTACATTATTGGACATTTCTAAAACACCATATTCTCTTTTAGAAGGCCGTAGGTAGAAAAATAATCCTTTAATGCAATATTGTATACAAAATATTATTGGATCTTTTTATAATGTAAAAGAATATTATTTATTTTAATTTTAATTTAATTTTAATTTTATTATTTTGTTTGATAGTTAAAAGATTGTAAAACTTAATATGATGTAGTTTTATTTTTTAAAATTTAATTTCTATTTTTTATTTAATGAGACAACCATTAAATCTCTATTAAACTTGTTGATAGGATATAATTTCATAATAGAGTGTGCTTTTAAGGGGACTTTATACTTAATGAAGAAGATAAGATGCCAAAAGTTTTAAAATCTTTAATTTTCTAGAATCTACAAGATCCTCAATTTTAATTGATCAAAGGATTTAAAATTGTAACCTCTCTTCTAAAAGACCTCGTTAGGTGTAATATGCAAGCTTGCTTATCAAATACAAGTTGAATCCTATCTCTTATTCATAAAATATATTATTGATTGACTTTTGTTTTAATCACTTTATCACATTAATTTAACAAAATTAAAGCTTATTTCAATTGCTTACGTTATGCTAATATTTTTAATAAACCTACTTTTGCTTAGAATCATATTATAATGCATTTTGTAGTTCCATAATCAACAAACCACTTAAACAAAACACTATTACATCTTCTTCAATTTTATATTTTTTTTAATCTTATTTATTTTTTTATTTTATAAATAATAGATTTATTAGCTATCAACATATGACTGCTCTTTATTTCATTATTTTAATTCTCATATTTATTTTCTATATTTTTTATTCTTATTGTTTAAAATTTTTATAAATTATATTTCTTCTTATATTACAGTTGTGATATGTTTTTATATTAAAAAATATATTTATATTATTTTTTCTTTAATATATGAGTTACATAACATGGTAAAATAGAGAGTGATCTTATAAATTTTTTTATAAAAGAAATAGTAAATTGTTAATATTACAATAATAAAATAATAAGTAATATCATCACTTCTTTTTGTTTTTTAGAATGAGCTTTTATTTATGTAATGTAGCCCACGAATGCCTTTAAATTTTTAGTATGCTTCAAAAAAAAACATCTTATTTTATTTTTAATATAAAGAACCAATATTGAATAATACTAACTACTCTGCATGTTAAAGGTTTCATAGATCTTTCAAAAAATACTATATACTAGCAAAAATTCTAATAATTCTTGATGTTAGAAAGATGTTTTTCTACTAAATTTATATCTTTGTGGGTTGTCTTTTAGTGTTTAAAAACTTTAAACTTTTATTGTTTTATTTTATGAAATCTAGATTTTGAAATAAAGTCTCTTTATTCCTTTTAAAATTTTTAAAGTATCTATACAAGCCAATATTATTTGTATGTTCAGCTTTCTAAAATAAAAACTTTCTTTATTGATTTAATAAAATATATTTTTTAATTATGTTTTTTACTTCAAACTAATGTACATTAATTTTTAAAAAAATTACACAGTTCAAAACATACAGAAAATAAATATCTTGCTATGAAAGACATTAAATTGCTTCTACTCAAACTAGAATTCAAAATTTTAATTTTAATTTTTAATTTTTTAAACTTCTCAAGCTTCTGAATCAATTGAGTTTATCCTTTCATATTTTATTATACAACACTTATTATTGATTGTCAGACAAACTTGCAATTACTTTGTAGCACTTGCAATATACATGTGTATGTGGGTCTATAATATATATTAGACCACAAATTAATTATAGAGCTTATAATAATATAATCTATACAATACAATTCAATAAAATGCTTTAAGAGAGATACATTTTGACTTCATGGCGTTTTTATTATTTTCAAACAATATATGTTGCAACTCATCTTTGTTATTGCAATAGAACTTAGTCATAAATTGGCACTCTTGCATGCTCTAAATGTTTTTCAATATACAACTTAATTTTTCAAATAATTTAGGGATTACCAAAACAAACTACTACATTAACTTCTTTTTTTTATGATTTTTCAACAAATTACAACAATTAAGTATAATCTTAACTTTCAACTTACCTACAACAATACCAACCAGTAATATACAAGTAAATAAATTAAAATGCCAAAACTAATAATTCTCCTACAACTTCCTCCTATTCAATATATATATATATATATATATATGCATAAAACAAAATTTGGACACAACCAAGTCCTCTTGTTAGCCAAATTTTACTTTTCTACTTTACCAATGAAAATCACAACTTATATGCACAAGAAATATTTCCAAAACAAATAAATCTTAACTAAAATGCACGTTAAGATCACAAAGAAAAATTCTTAACCACGAAATGTATGTGATTGAAGAATCGCCTCCGAAAACAAGAAATTAACTGGAGTTGACAGAAACTAATGTACAAAGTCGATTTCCGTACTCTACGACTTACTCTACAAGGGGATGTAGAAGTACAGTGACTCTGAGGAGGTCCCCTGCCGTGGGGACCGGAGACCGTGGTGAGGAAATCCTAGCGACTGGGGACCCACCACCGCATGGCGTGTTTGAGCACGATGCTTTCGCAAACTGATGTAGGTGTTGCTGTTTTTGGTGTTGTTATTGCCGCACTGTCCAGCAGAGGTGACGGGCAGCAGCATGTCCCCTGCTGCTGTGGCAGCGCAGTGTCCATGATCCCCCATAGACCAAGCGACCAGCTATGAAGTGTGCACAGGACCACCTTATCATTTGTCACCCCACGCCATGAGCGGCTTGGAGTTTGTTTGGGCAGTACGTCTGTTCGCTAGGTTACAAGTCACGGTCATGCATTCAACGCTGGCCATTAGGACGTGCGTAGCCATCAAACGACGTCCCAGCTATCCTGATAGAATCCGTCGCGACGTGAGCCCATACACATACGCACACAAATTTCGTTACAATGGGCACTCACATTGTGGGATGGTTTTTTCCACAACATGAAATTCTGGGTGGTTGTCAGACTATGTTTTTGTCGATTTGCGGAAGTGTGAGATTGAATTCAGTTCTGGATAGCGCTGGTGTTGGTTGAGTTCCTGTTTCCAGCAGGGCTTGGAATGTGGGTGTGAATCGACCGTGGTGATTGTGCACACCTGCGATTTGGTCTGCCAGGGTAATGTAATGGCTCACCCACACTCGTCATGAACTACACCAAGTGTGGCCGGTACAAGTCAGTGCCGTACCAACATATCAAATCTTCTAAACACCCTGCGTTTGTACAATTATGATGTGGGCTGTCATGGCTCGAACTGAATCAGCTCTGGAGGTACACAACCCCTGTCTTTCACACTCTGGCAAGCGCTAAACGTTGCATTTTTGTTTTTGGAGATGCTTTTCCAGCAGTTGCTTGCAGTTTAGACCTTAAAGGGTTGCGACGACTGGGTAGATTGCGATGAAATGGTGAAATAAATACCAGGTAACCATAGCAAGTTAATGTAGCATTGGATAAGGCTTTACATCGAAAAACAGAGGACCAACTCCTAGTTCATTTACGACAGAATGCCGAGTTTATTATCTAATAAAACGCGAAAGAGAATATGTTGGGCTTAAGATGCCACATTGGGCGAGGTGCGAGGTGAATTCATAATCCCACGGGCGATTTCGCGAGCAGAGCATGGCGATTGCTGTCTCCTGGGAGCGGCAAACGATGAGCCAACCTCATTCCTCGATGCTACGTGACTCAGCATTTCAACTTCTGCTCACCAAAACAAATTTCGCAAGTTAATCAGTCTGCTTTATTCCAGAGTTTGTTTACCCATTCGAGTGGTAGTGAAGTGAAACTGCTCTAGGAATGGAATCTTGACTTTCCAGTGCAGGATGCGACGGGGTCAGCACGCAGCACGAGGAGATCGGGGATGTGGAAAGAATCGTGGGAAAAAGAAAAAGAAAACAACAGAATGGGCTGTTATTTTCATTTTTCTTTTTTATCTTGCTCCTTGAGACATCAGAAACACGACGATGGACACTGCATACACGACGGCAAACGTCAATTTATCTCAACCAAACATCACCAGCAGCTGCAATCGCATTCAGCAACTCGTACAATCGTAGGAACAGAACTGCTTTCGCCGACTAATCATGCTCACAAGGAAGCGTAACACTCATCTCACAAACTACATGTACCCCAATGGACCATCCCATAGGATCTCACTACATTCTCCTAAGACATCAAACAACTCCCGTCGTCTGCTTCGATCGTTTCCGATGATATCTGGCCAACCAACCCTTCGTGCAATCCAGCCTGCCAGCCTGCCAGCCTGAGATCGTGTAGCTGTCTTCTTTTGGGTATTCAGCTATTCTTGTGGCATCCGATTTGCATTTAATGCGACCGAAATTGGGTTTTCAGGGCTAGAGGGTGCTAGCTGCTAGTGATAGCCATGGTTGCATAACTGCGTGAGCTGCTTACGGGAGGTAATCTGTGTCGTACTTCTGTGCTTGCGGTATCTTCTCTGGATGTAGTCGCAGTAGGTACAGCGAAGCCATGTATACGGGTCTGACTTGTGTGAGGAGTTATTGGGGCTGTTACCATTAGTAGTGCTCCGGTTATGATGCATAGTTTCATTTTATTGCTTGTGCTGCTGGGAAAATTACAATGTTTCCTTGCGTGAAGAAATAGTTTCCGAGAAGAAATTTGAGATGAAATGGCTGAGTTTCCTCAATTTCTTTGCATAATTTTACGGATAGCCCACTGCCCTTACTTGATTATTGCCTCTGATCTCACCTGAGATACAATAATTTATAAAATCGAACTCGCTTTCATGCCTGGAACTTTGGATAGGATTCCTAAATTTGGGTATTCCACTCCACTGGATGCTGCTTCCCCTGTTGATTGTGAAGAATACTTGTGGAAGGCCGTGGCCGGCGATGGCCGCCAGCATGGTTAGTTCGTCTATGAGTCAGTTGATCAGTCGCTGTTAGTTTCAGCTGATTGATATCTTCGTGGTATGATTTTCGTGTATTGTACCAAATGCGGCGTCACTAATGGGTTGTTGAACTTCATTACTTGAGTAAGGACGATGATCGGATAGTATTCGGGAGGTGTTGTAGGAATTAAACGAACGGAGAAATGCCTTGTCGATGGACTGCTGAGAAGTTAGGGTTTGAAACAATATGAAACCCGACTCGGCATGCTCTGCTTATTCTGGGAATAAAGAACGACGTCTTATAATCTCTTCATCCTTCCGTATGTCCTGTAGATAGGCAGTTCGATGCCTGTGGCATCGCCTTGAGCGTCATAATTGATGATGGAAATTTTCTTCCTCACAAACGAGTCAGGACAATGCGAAAATTGTATATGACAGCGATTCCTCGCCCTTCGTCATTACAAGACAAGCTTCCCTGAGTTGTTTTATTATCAGATATAGCACTGCAGTCAAGTTGTAGAATTAAGCTCAATACCGCTGGTAGAGTCGTTTGTGGCTATTTTGGTATTCTAAGAACTTATTTGATTTGTTCAGTGGAGTTCTTTTTTCTTTTTTCTTTTTGTCTCCGAAGCCATCTTTGCAAGCTGTGGCCGATACTGGAGCTGAATTCTATTTGGAACGGAGGGCTGGTCGGCAAGAGGGGACGACTTGCCGTCGGAACTTGTGCGCCAACCACAAACCTCAAACCTGGTTTTGTCTCTGGGAATTTTAAGAGAACTCTTCCAAAAACATAGCATCGTCTTGACAAACTTTATTGAAAGGTAGGAAAGCATTTTACATTTGAGATTGGAGAACGCATATTTCTGCACTTGGTTTTTAAATTTTTTTATCAGTTTCTGAGTCCTGGTATATTCCGAGCTATCACAAGCTGTCAGAAGACATGGCTGTTTAATCTTAAATGAAGCATGAAGGAGTTTGTTCTCGACAAGCTCTTGTGCTACTTCATGAGTTAGATATCGCTGCTGGAATGCATTCTATAAAATGAACAGATACTTCAGAAGGTGCTGATGCTATCCTTCTGATCATTTGTCTTTTGCAGATCGCCTACGCCTGCGATAACTCCTCAGCACACAAAAATGTACAACCGAACAGTTTGCAATGAGATTTTGAATTATCTGCTGGATGTGGAGGGACGACGTACCTCCTCAAATCCATGACCTCATTCTTTTGAAATCTTCCTTAATTTCCTCCTCCATCAAGTCCTTGAGAAGCAATAAAGAAGCATGGTGCAGGCTTCTCAGTAACGTTACCTGAGTAATGTTACATTTTTCTCAGTAAGCTCTAGTCGATCTTTCGAGCTGGACGATGACATCCGGCGTAGCACGTTAGAAGTGGTCCACATAGATGATAACCAATGTAATATCTGTTTGGTAATTCCCGTTTCTATCGAGTAGCTAAATCGGGCTTCAATACGTACAAAATTTTCACTCTAGGCCTTTTTCCTGCAGGTAATCATATTTCTTAGTAACAGATCAGGTACTTTGCGGCCACTCCTTTGACCATTCATTTTTCTTTTTCTCTTTTTTCGTTTTTATTGGAACAAACAGCATTGAATTCTATTGCTAGAAAGAAACCGCGAGATCCACAGCGCCTCAGACCCTTGTTAAACAGTAATATACCAAGGGAGACCGGGGTTGGAAGGCCATTCGCGGAGCTGTTTATTCAACAATGTCCCATGGAAACAGAAGCTCCTCCCACAACTCTGGTGAAGGTGCTGAACAACACACACGTGAAACAGACGAAGAATACTTCTCAGAGCTGAACTCATCAGATTCTGAAAACGATGAAGTTCCAAAGTCGTTTGAAACACACATCTCACATGCATCGGGGAAGCGAACATATGGAGTAATCGTTGACGATCTACATGCAGAGCGCCGGCTTAAGAACGCCAAGCTCAACGAGCAGCTTGGTTTCTTACGGTCGATCTTACCAGTCACTACTCCAGGGGTATGCTCAGTTACGAAAACTTCCACTGAGCATTCGAACCGAACAATGGAGTAGCAGCAGCCTTTTCACTCTCGATTTCACCTACATTTGGAGTTTCGACTTCTAAGAAGAATTCTTATTATACACTCATCGCCCACTTATTCATGATTGTTAGTGTTTACGAGATGTTCTCCTTCACGATCATGCACGGTTCTGAGTTTTGAAAATTCTGATAATTTCACAGGAAGAGAAGGAATCTGTTTTGATGGACGCATACCAGTACATTATGAAACTTCAAAAATGTGTGGATGAACTCAACACCGAACTTATTCCGTTGAGTACAGCTTCTGCCAACATGAGCGCTGGCAACGTTATTTTGGGGTCACTCCAGGAGGCACCAGATGTACAATCGACGAGCTCGGCTTCTGTCTGTGTTTCATACCAGCATCCAATGGTACATTCGCACTCGAAATTCTGATGCAGCACTCATTTTAAGCATACTTTGATTAATTTCAGCAACCTACAACACATTGCGCGGTCTGATTCTCAGTCACTTCGATTGAAGTTTGTTTGAGAAGCTGCGAGAGAACTGTTGACGAAGTTAGATATCCAACACAATTCCGGTACCCCACGTAGAGATCATGCACCATTTGACTTGCTGGTGATCACAGGCGTGCCCCAAAGATTTCATCCACGGTCGGCATTTCTTAGCAATATAGGGATTGACCTATTTTGATAATCGATCTTGTAACAGGTGGAAGTGAAACTAGAGGAAGGGAAATTAGAAGTACATATAGCGTGCATGAATCGGCCGGGCCTCCTGGTTGACATCATGGGCACTCTAGACTCAAGGAGAATAACTGTATTACACGCTAGTATTGCGTGTCGCGAAAATGTCCAACTGGAAACCTTGAGATTAGAGGTATAAACTAATACTGTTTCTGAGCTAGCGCATATCTGGACAATATGGAATGCATCTTGGTGGGAAAAATACATTCAATCTTTCATCTGGAAACATAAATTATAACTCAGTCCGGCTATTTTTCAGGGTCAATCTCATTAGTAGCGACACATGAAATTTGAAGTCACATTGTGTGAAGTGTGCTGGGTTTGTTTTGAAATAGTCGAATCTTCATGCTAGCCTTATTGAAATATGAGCATGATGATAGCATCAGCTATTGCTAACGCAGAAACTGTTGATAACGGCAGAAAGAAACTTTGATGCTTCAATCTGGCCCGGAGCCACTGCCAACGGAAGAAGAAGATCAGGTGTTGAAAGATATTATTGTCCGTGCCATTCTTGAAGAAACCTCTGTGAACAAATGAAATAAGTTTCCAATGTTTGTCTTACCTTTGTTGATTAGAATGAACACTTGTGTAACATTATACTAATAAATTGAACTCTGTTTCTCTTGAAGAAATATAAGTTCCACATGCACAGATTGTATTAAGCAACATAGTGGACAAAAATTTAAAAGATACTACAGATTATATATATATATATATATATATATATATTGTTCATTTGGAGATTACGAATTTTTCCTCATCTGCATCTAATTCTTCTGGAAGATTAAATATCATTACTATTACTAAAAGTAGAAAAGAACATCATATCTTCTTCAAAGAAGCTATCCACCAGATTTTCAAGTGAATTTTGGAAAGACATATAACAATGATGAACGATTGTATACTACAATATTTTACATTAACAAGATGTGATGTTCTAAACGAAGTCCACACAAACTGGGATCATATTCAAGTAGTAGATCTTATCACACTGCATCAATTGTGTGGTTCATGAACTAATTTGAAGGTCTTAACTGACTGATGTCTTCAGCCAATTATAGTGGATAATACTTTGCAATATTAAATCATTGAGAGAATCGTCAAATATGCTATTGTACTCAAAGTTATAACAACAGTAGCATCGATGTAATGACTTAAGTACAGATGAAGTTGACATAACAGTACATGAGCAGATGCTAAGCCAAAGAATATAATCCAATAATCTAGTGTTCTTCCATCTTACATTACTTACCTACCAAACAAGATTCATTTTTTCAACTTAAGAGCACAAGTTTTAACATTTCAAACTGCACACATATTTTTTCAATTTTCGTGATTTTATCAATAATGCCAATTGCAGCACATTCGAAATTACATTTTGAAACTTGAACGAAATTGAAGATTATATTAGAAATTGTTGTTCTGTAAATCAAAGACTGAATTACTGAGATTTAATTGAAAATGAGACTAACAGTATGCTTTAATTATTCAATTTCTTGCAAAAATTGTTTTGGAATTTTTCAAAAGAGAAACTTAATTAATACAGTGTAAATATGATTTCAAAATCTAAACAAAGATGGCTAATTTTTTTTATGACCAATAATTGTTTATTGGAAAAATTGTGGAATTATCATTAGTTTTACATTAATCAACATTCTTTGTTACAAATGAACAGGAAATGCATGTATTTAGTATAATCAAAATTGCATATATATATATATATATATATACATATAAATAGGTAAAAATTCTATAATAGATTTTTAATTTTTAAAAATGAGTTCATTACAAAAGCAATGTAAAAATTAAAACATAACATATAATAATTAACAAAAAATTCCACATACAAAAACTTATTGCAATATTCATATGTATGTACAAATTAGTAATATTAAGTCAGTTATCCCAAATTAATTAAAAATACCAACACATTACTGCAAGGTTATAATTTGTATTGAAACAATTTCCTATAAATTGGTTCAAGTTCATGACCCTATCAATTTGCAATGTAGATTGAACAAAACTCATTGCAATGCAAATAATAAATAAAATGTTCAAATGTACATTTTTTAATAAAATTTTGCTTGTATTTATTTAAATTTTTATTTTATATTGTGAGTATGTATGTGTATACAATTTATAGTCTTGATTGTAACAGTGATTATTCTTATAGTTTTAATATGTGGGGATGTGTGGCATGGGAGTGTCCACACAATAAAAGGGGGGTCCACCTGGTGAGTCCCTTACAGTTAGACCCAAAGCATATTGTGAAGACATCTCTCCACTTATCATCCATCTATGACCCACCATCTATCTATCATTCATCACACATCTGTCACTCACCATCCATCTACCACGCATCTGGAAATCATCCATCCATTTACCACGCACGCAGAAACCATCCACACATTCATCTACTCAAGCCAATCATCCATCCGAATATCCGTCACTGGCCATCCACTACTTTATTCGTCCATCTTTGGGGATGTCTCTCTGTCTGTCTGCCTGAGTGACCCCAGTTTGTTTAATATTTTATCGGGGTTTACGAGGAGGAGTTGCCACATCGGCGTGCATCCGGGCGAAGCGGCGTGCATCTAAATCGCACAACAATCCCCTATTGAAGCGGGAGCAGTGAAGAAAAGGTTTTACTTCTGCAGCCTGTGCGCACCTCCTAAACCCCTCGGTGGAGTCTGCTGCTTTGCTCGTAGCATCCCAGCAGGTAAGTTTGTTTTTGCCACTCGATTTCTTGTCGGGTGGTTGGGTTCGTGAAGATGAAGCTGTCGAGGAATCATGCAATGCGCGGGGATTGTGTGTGTGCAGGTGGCTATGGCAGTTACAGGAGCAGTGGTAACACGCTGCGCATCCCCCTTGCCGCAATGTATGGGTGGCTCGACTGTCGTGAGGGGACCTGGAAGACAGGCATTGGCTTTTTCATCGTCTTCTATTCATGCTTTGTCATTCAGGGCTGCCGTACGCCACTCATTTGTGCCAAGCTCTGCCCGGAATTTTCACAGCTGCAGAGTCGTGTTTGCTAAGTGTGTTACAAGGGAGGAGGGTGAGATTGATTCTGCGACATACAGGGTCTTCCTCTCCGACGAGACTGGTCGACCGGTGAGTACTGGGTTGCCATTTTTTTTTACCAACATCTGTTGCTTTTTGTTCCTTTTTGGAGAGAGGGGGTCTACTTGGCTCATCTCATCACAGATTTTTATCGAGTGTGGTCTAAAAACTTGGGAAGCTCGTTAATTTACAGGAAATCCAGGATGTGATCCGTTGATGTCGTGATACCTCACCCAATCCTTCAGGTATTGGCATTGCCTGTCCTGAATGTGATTTTCTAAGAGCCCACAGTAGTCAATCGTTTCCCCTGAAATAAGCAGTCGTAGGATAGAAATTTCACACGTTGATGTATTCGATGATGATTCAGTGGTCGTGATGGAGCTGTAGGTGTCCCCATGGCACGATATCCCTCTTGATGCTGGAGATGGGCTTTTCAATTTCGTGGTGAAGGTCCCCAAGGACACTAGACGTAAGATGGAGGTTGCTACATGTGAGCCCTTCACCCCCTTCAGACAGGACATCAATAAGAAGGGAGATCTTCGTTCCTTCCCGTAAGTTTCAGTGCAAACATTTTGAGTTCTGAGTCTAATGTGCACAGAGCTGTTACCTTTATGATATGCATGCTGGTGGTGTTCTTATCAAACCAGGAAGATACTAGGAATGGGTATTTGGTTAAGGAGGAACATCTAGTGAATTTCTTCACAGTTTTGCGATAAACTCTGAACTGGCAGTATTCTTAGGTCTGATTATGCTGAGTCTTGTGTGTCCTGTGGTTGATGGTGGCATCAGACATAACATCAACTGGAACTATGGACTTCTTCCTCAAACATGGGAGGATCCTCAAATCTTGAACCGCGATGTGGAGAATGCTCGGGGTGATAATGATCCAGGTATGTTTACGGTTCCTGAATTGAGAGGCTTATGCAAATGTTCCTGTGCCTCAATTGATATTCGATGGTTTGGATCGTAGTCGAAGACGCATACGTTCATCTAATAGTTGTTTGCTTAATTGATAAAATCAGGTGACCAATTCAGTGGTTATATTTTCGAAGGATTGCACATTGCAGAAGCATTGTTATATACAACTAGGGGTGGTGTAGCTATTGATTGTAGTTCTTCTATTTGTATTTCAGCCTGCTGTGTGTGACGGGTGTTTTTACGTGTGGCAGTGGACGTTGTTGAGATAGGGGAGAGGCAAGCCAAGTTGGGCGAGGTACTTAAAGTTAAGGTTCTAGCAGTTTGGGCCATGATTGATGAAGGTGACCTTGACTGGAAAATTGTGGTCATCTCCGTCGACGATCCGAAGGCTCATCTCGTCAACAATGTAGCCGATGTTGAGGAGCACTTCCCAGTGAGTCCTGAATACCATTTTATTCAAAAAGAGTGGTCATGGGAGAAAAGGATTTCTTCACTTATTATGCAATTGTTTTCGTCATTGCAGTGAGAAATTTGCCAATGACAGTGCATATTACTCCCACTTCGCTTCTATGAAATCATGTTTCTGTGTAAGTTTGCTGTGCATGTCACGGTGGTTGAAACGTTCTGGTTCTGACAAGTTTTCAGGCAACAATTATACCCACAACATTATGAATTTTTAGAGTGAGTTGTATCAAATTTGGTCAGTAAAGTCAAGTGATCAGTGGTTATTGGCCACTCATGTTCTCATGCGCTGTGTTGCAGGGCACGTTGGCAGCAATCAGAGATTGGTTTAGAGATTATCAGATTCCAGATGGAAAGCCTGCTAACAGATTTGGATTCGATAACAAGCCTGCTGAGAAGGTAAATGATCAGTGGTGATTCTACTGAGAAGTGTTTGGAAGGCTATTTTCAATTTACTGTAGTGAATACCTATTCTTTTTGGGACCTGGTCAATGACAAGTCAACTTAACAAAACTCTAAATTCAATTCTCGTTGGCAACGTCTGAATCTCTCCAGCTCATATGCGTGTTATATATTTGCCAGGACTTCTCACCCATAGCATGCATCTCTCTTGCCCTTCTGTCACAGGATTATACACTTAAGGTTATTGCTGAAACTCATGCTGTATGGGCCAAGTACTTCAAATGGTGAAGGGGATACAGTTTGAAGCACATCATACAGGTCAGCAGAAGCTTTCTTTATTGTATTGAAGAAAGGACATCGAGAAGTGAAGCGATACACCCTTCAGATAAAGGATATGAGGTTGATGTATGAAAGTACAAGGAGTGTATTTTTGTAGGACTAAAGTTTAACAATGTTAAATACATATGAAATCATCATCCATTTTTATCATCAATGATGCATGTGAATTACTTGTTTAAAGTGGGATTCAGTTTGCTGAGTTCGTATAGCTTCAGTTCATGGCCTTCAAGTGATCATACAAGCAACCAGCTAATCATTGGTGTATGATTTTCATGTGTACATTTTGTCTTGTTGAACCATGATAATATACCAGGCTGCTACGATTATCTCTTGATTATTGGTTATAAGTCGTCAACAAACAATGTGGTATGGATATTCTTAATAATTTGTACTATAATATCTCATATAATTTAATATCTAGTGAGAGTAACATATGTTCAATTTCTTTTAACATTACCTGTTTTTACAGTCATTAACAAATTGATTCCATAATCTGTGTGCAAAGATATTATGAACTTAAAAAGGTTGTAGAAATTAAGTGTTTTTTACATTCTTTACTGTTCATGTAGCTCCTCCTAATTTTTATCGATTATAATTGTGTTGAAAGATAAAAATTCAACCAAAACTCATCTTTGAGTATGAAATTATTTGTCCCAAGCATGACTACTTAAAATAATTAAAATCTTATTCATTACACCTGTATTACTTTATTCTTTAATATTTAGAAGAACAATACTCTCAAGAACAAGATCTGGTTCTTATCAATTCAAATATAGCTCTAAATTATTTTGATTCGTCTATAAAATTAAAACCATGTGATTGGTGTAGCAATCAATCTAACTTGTGCTTAGATTAATTTAATTTTTAATTGATAGTATGCATTTAGCAGTTTTAATAAATAACCATTGTTATCAAGTAAAATTATATTATATTCTGAAAATCACCATTTAATAGTGTGCAATATAATGTTAAACCTGTTCAAATATTATATGATAAAACAAGTTATTGATTCTTTCTAAAACTATAATAGCAAGATTCTAAAATGGCGATTGGATGGTTGTGAATGCACACCTCAATCATTCAACAATTTAATAATTATCACTCAAAATCACTGTAAACAGACAATTAAGTATACAAACACACAACTTGTGGCAATTCGATTTAAACCAATCCTTAAATCAAAAAGAAAAATAATGTAGTAATATAATTTAAAAAAGAAGAAATATGTCAAGTGGGTGCCGTTGTGGTGGCATTAGAAATGCCTTTTTTTAATTTGAAAAAAAAATTCAATAGAAAAAGAAAATATTAATTCTTGTAACATACAAATCTGATAATAAACATACTACAAAGAGATAAGCGTAACACAAGGTACATTGTCTCAACCATTTAAAATAATGCAAAATTGTTTTATTTGTATAGTGAACATATAATGATACATATATAACCACACCCAGCACAAACATGCCGTACATGCATTGCAAACATTTATTTTTTATTTCTTTATTTATTTTTAAAAAATTTCCATCACCTCACCAAAATAACGAATGAAGGAATAGGACCAACCCATGTACACCGAAACTCCGGTAACAACAGCTCTTGCAGCAACAGCAGAATCTAACTAGTAACCGACTGCTGAGCACAAATAGCTCGCTAACCGTAACCGACACACATAACCAAGCACCCTCACTACCAGCGACAAGATAGAGAAACAGGACGGACATAGACACATCCAAGACCCCGTTGCCAGGAGCAATACACGGGCAGGAGCAGGGGACAGATGCCAGGAGGAGCGAGTGAGGGAGCCGGAGGGCACAGGCGAGAGAGCCAGCCCAAGAGAGGGACAGGGCGAGAACTGTGGCCAGGACGGAGGGGAATACCTACAGAAGCCCTTCCCCGTTCCCTTCTCTCTCTGTGCGCCACTCGGAATCGCACCCTGCGTCCCGAAGGAAAGAAGGAAGGATTGCCCCCACTTACTCTTGCCCTCCCTCCATTCCATTCCATGCCTGCCTGCCTGCCTTGCAGTAGCGCTGCAACAGCGCCACGCCCCCTTGCTTGCGTGCGCCACCACAGAGACAGGGACAGAGACAGAGAGCGAGCCTCACTTACTCACACAGCACGACGGACACTCGGGAGCCGGAGCGGGAGCGGGAGGGCGAGCGCAGCGCCAGAGGCGTTCAGGAAGTGACACAGCGGTCCAAAGTGGAGGTTGCAATGCCAGCTCAAGGGCGAGCGGACCCCGAGCCGCCGAGTGCCGCGAATGCAGATGGTAAAGACGATGCCTCCCGTTTGTCATGTTCCTCTTTCCATTGTCCGGCGTGGTGTTGTCGTTAGATGTAGTCCAGGGGTGGCGCGAGCAGGAGTCGGCTGCCAGCTCTAATTGCTCGCCATGCTCTTGATTTCTTGCTCCTCATGGAGTGAACAGACGCGGTGTCGTTCCTTAGATGTTACTATTTCTGCGTGCTAGAATGAAAATTGTGTGGGATTCCGTGGAATCGAGCACTACGGAGGTTCGGTGCTTTCAACTGTGGTTCGTACCCGACGTCCTGGTTGTTCGCTGTAAAATTAATGACAGGGTGTAATTCGGTGAGTTTCGCTCGTTGGATAACAAAAGCAAGCTTTGGTGCGGACGCGAGGGCTGTTTTTTTCTCGGCGCCATTCTTAACGTAGACCGTTGCTCAATTCCTGCGATCGCGTTTCTATGCACGCTTTTGTGTACTTGTGCGCAATTGTGCTTTTCACAAGTGAACGATCTGATTAATTGCGGTGCTAATCTGGTTCTGCGATCGTATGTTTGACATTTCAGGTGCCCCCTTGTCTCCGTCGAATGGCGATAATAAGGAGTAAGTTGCTCTAACTTCCCTTACCTATGTACTGCAAAAGTCATTCTCAACGGGCGGTGCAATTCGTCAGTTGCATATCTCAATGCTGGAACGAGTCTATCTCTTCGATGACTTTGTTGCTTAAGTGTGTTGTAACAGAGTTTTTTCATTACAAGCGTTTCTCGATCACAGTGTGTCGCATGGTTTATCTTATGCACACGAACCAGTACACATCGACGATCCACAGGAAATCAATAAATTGATGACTTCCGTTACATGGCGGAAAATCGGCCATAGCACGGGAGACGTGTACCAGAAGCGGACGATCACGTTGCCGTGATTAGCTTGTTGGCTGGTAGCACTTGTCTCAGTGATTTTGAAGTGTTTGTCTTGAGTTGTTTCTTGTAACACCGCTTCGCTCTGCTCATTAGGTTCGAACTTCTTACATTCACAGAGCAGGTCTCAGAGCAGAATAGCCGACCACCTCTGGAGGTGTTTTTGGTCAGAATCACCGATGATAGTTGGGGGGCTTGGAGTGAATATGCCAGTGGTGTAAGGTCCAGGTTTGAGGTTCACTGAATTGCAACATTGCAATACATGTGCAAACCAATTCTTTGCTAGGCGACTTCCTTTAAAATTTTCCCTTGGATCTACTAATGAAGATGTTGCAACTATCGAATCAGTCGGGAGTGTTATGTACGGCCAACTATTGTTCAGCACACTTGAGACAGACTGTTACGGTGATTCCTATGAAAATCCTTTTGAGTTGACTGCTTGCAGCGCCTTATCTTGAGAACCCGAGAGTCCATGAGAACTCCTGTCATTCTGTATGATCGGAGTGTACATGCATCTAGTTTGGGGATTTTAAACTGAGAACTGTGTAGGAAGAGGTCGTCAAATAGGTGAAACAGCAGTTGGAGCAAGGCACTACACTCGGCAGGTGGCACATACTGCGGCCTCCGCATTCTCCTGGGAAGCGTTTGCGTGGTAGAAGCGATGCCAGCTTCTGGTGGAAATAATATCTTGTGATGTGAAGGGGGATATAAATTTTTTTTCGGTCGGCAGTCTTTGTAGTAGCTCATGTTCGTCGCATTGCAATGCCATGCAGTCAGGTGCATGACGTATTTCTGTTGCGATGCGAGAATCATGGACCAATCTTTTGCAGGGTTGTGCTGACCGTATGTTTGTTGTCTCAGCTACATCAGGGTCTGTCGGTCAGATATCCGCAAGGAGATGCAGTGTCCAATTTGCTTGGGTACGCAAGATTCTAACCTATCTCAGAAATAGCTCGTACTTTTGGTATGCGCTCTTGGTAGATGTTTGGTGTGTGTAAATGGAAGGCATGTGGGATGCCGTGCTGTTTTTTTTTTTTTAAATATTGAGACGTGGTTTGTCTTTGTTCGTAGGGATCATACGGAAAACACGTACGGTTATGGAATGTCTGCACCGGTTCTGTAGGGAGTGCATTGACAAATCCATGCGGCTTGGGTAATTTTGTGCTTCGCACGTCGTCAGTGTTTTTGAATCTCGTGACTTCTGCTTGACATGCCTTATTGGCTAAGGAATGTTAATAATCGAGTACATTTCAAGTTGTTGCTTGTGTTGCGCAGACTTGAGCTTGAGGGACGAGGATTTGGATTTAATGAAAGTTGTCTTGTGGGATGGACGAAGATTGACTTGATTTTTTTAAATAGCACCCCCATTCACAAATTTTGCAAACTTTCTGATAACTAAGTTGTGGTAATTTCCAATACTTCTAGGAATAACGAATGTCCTGCCTGTCGCACGCATTGTGCAAGCCGCCGATCCTTGAGGGACGACCCCAATTTTGATGCACTGGTTGCTGCAATCTATCCTGATCTTGATGAGTACGAGGAGGAGGTGCGTCATCGTGTAAACGTTTGGTGAATGTGGTATTTACGTCGACGGTGTTCGTGTAGTTTGTATACGGCCAAATTATGGAATGCTACGGTATTACAGTATGATTTTGATTAGTCTCTTTGCACTGCACATGGCTGCGCTTTCTTTACGAGCTGCAGTCCGTCCTGTCTTGCGTTATGTATGAATAGTTCGACCCTGCTTTGTGATCGTCGGAACCTTTTTCTGTATTTCTCATACATCATGGGCTTCTTAACAGAAGGTGTTGGTTCGCTTGATGTAGCATGAAGTAAGCCTCTGAATATCTGTCATGCTTCTGCAACAGGAACTCGCCTTTTTTGAAGATGAGGCTCTTGTAAATAGACAGGTCAGTGTTTCCATTATACTGTCAAGAAACAAGGCAGTTATTGAGGTTGTGTTGTGTATTATCAAGTTAACACACAGGGTTGCAGAACAGCTGAGCTCATTTTTTCGTGGTTTTTGATTTTACACCTGAGGCTTGTAACATCAGGGACGCAAATTCGTTGAATGCGCATTTTGAAGTACCTAGTAATTTAGGGTTAAACCTCAAATCTTTGCTTTGTTGCAACACGACTGTTGCTTGTTTGAGGAGGTCGACTTTTTCTTTTGCCATCAGTCTGTTGAGTGACGTAGGGCAGTAAGTGCTTTTTACTATGCTAAGACTCAACGACATCACATGTTGCACTTTAAGCGTTTGGACCTCTGATAATCCGGTTGCTTGAAACGCATAATCAAGTGTCCATCATCGACAAGCATTACCATCATCTAGTTTCTGAACACAGTGTCGCTTTTGGGTGCGCACAGATTCAGGCGAATATTGCTGATACGTTCAAGCGACAGTCCGAAGCCATCGCAAGGCGTCGTACCGCGTCCAAAGCAACAGCTGCAGCAATCGTCAGGAAGGCCCACGGAAATTTTCGTAGTGTGCAGAATAGGCAAAGAGGCCGAGGTCGTGGAAGCCGAGGAGGTCGCAGATCTAGGTCAGGAGTTCTTTGTGAACTGTGGCCACGTCTTTTGGAAGAATTGTGGGAAATTGCTAGTAACTGAGTTAATGTGAGGGTGTTTGCTGCACTCCCCTTTCCCGATACACCTTGACCTCTGGAATGCCGCGGTCTAATCATCTTTTGGGAGAATGGTTTGGCAGGTTCAGTGAGGGCTCAGCACGTTACGAAGATGACGATGACTTTTATGACGACGACAAAGCTGATACTGCTACTTCTGGCGACGACACTCAGAGTGAACCAGAGCCACACCCGAAGAGAAGGAGGGCCAAGGTGCAGACCTATTCTAGTGGTGAAGAGAATAGTGAGAACGAGTCGCTTAGTGGTGAGTTGTATCTGCAACACTCTTTCCCTGCGTTCATGAAACAATTTTTTTGGCTGCAAGCGCGTTTTAGGTCGTGCTGAGCTCCTAGGTTTGTCGAGTCGGAGGAGTACACCTTTCCTGTTGCTTCGACATCCGAGCTTTATTGTTTTTATGGAAGCTTCTTGAAGGTTTAGCAATCTCTTTATATATCTTTCACTCCGTTGCCTGATCTTCAATTTACTTCTTGAAATAGCTCTTCAGCATGCTCGGAGTGCTGATGCCATGAGTTTTGATTTTGAGAGCTAAGTAGTAATAGGAACACTTATATCAAGCAAGGCCGAACAGTGTTTGTGTATACACAACCACAATTTAGAGTCTTTAGTGATCATGTCAGAGTGAAAGGCTCCTCAAATTTTCGGTGCTCTGTACAGCAGCTACGCGTGACCAACATGAGGCGCCTGCCTCTTTCTCTGGGGACGAATCACCAACCGACTCATTGGCAAGGGAGAGTGATGGGGATGCTTCTCCGACCAACGTTGAAGGGATGTTGAAGAGCTGGGCTAAAGGTACACGAAGTTCACGGTATGGAAGTGTTAGTGGTGTTCCTGTGGCCAATGGTAATAGGAGCATGAAGTCATTACCGCGGACTAAGGAACTAGCAGACGCCTTGTTAGCTGATGCTCGCGCAGATAAAGAAGATGAGGTGAGACAAGGCTCTCCTTGAATGTTCGATTGCATTACGTCGTTTGCATCTATAGGTGTGCGTGTGTTTAGCTCAACCCTCCCCTGCTTGGGAGACACGTTGCCAGATGATTGTGATATTCTCTGGTGCACTATAGGAAAGTGCGACAAGTTCTGGTTTGTGGTTTCGTGGAGAAAGAATGGGCGTTCCAATGTCTGTTGTGCCACCCTCTGGTGGCATGTCGTGTGGTCTCTTCGTTGTGGCCTTGCTTCGTGTTCATCAAATCATCCAATGCAGAAATGTTTGTAGTCATTCAGAATTTACAATGAAGCTGCTGCTTGAAATTCTGTTGCTTGCAATTCCACTGAAGGACTAGTTGCCTTTGAGAGCAATGGAGTCTCTTTTGCGTTGCATCTCGTATCTATCTGTATGTACCAAAGTTGTGTTACCACTGCACTATCATGACATCTTTATGAAACAACGTATTGCAGTTTGTCGTGCACTTGAACTTGCAGCCTTTAAACGATGGATCGGATGACGAGGACACCCTGCCAAGTCTTAAACGACCACACCTTTGCTGTCCACCCAAAATGACCGTCCATCACCTCTGCAAGGTAATCACCATGCCCTACACTTGATTCAGGAGAAATCGTAGGTCATTATTTTACTTTGATTTGCTTTTGTTGTAAGTTTCCCAAGTGTTGTAGAAATTCAGTTGTCCGTTGAGGGAGATCAAGTCAAAAGAATTCAGCATGGTATTTTTAAGGTGTGGCACTAGGAGAGGTAAACTCACTCCAACCTGTTAGGGCACGTGTTGCACCTTTCTTGGTGCCATAATCCGGGCATGAAACTGTATCGCCTAACACGACGGAAATGCATCGGATCTAACTCGGGTCTCGAATATAAACTTAGAAGTGACTGGGCAAATTGAGAAGTCACCGTGCTCATGCATTTTGACATTTCTCAATCATGTTTTCGCTTCACGTGACAGCATCCTACGTCATCTCCAAGTGATTAGGTTGAATGTGAAAAACTGCTGAATGGTTTACTACCTATGCCATGAACTTATAGACTTGCTATTTTCAAATCGTTAAAAAAAGTGAACGGGTGCTGATTCCCTTTTCTGATGTGCGAGCGAACCAGTTCCTTGCAACTCGGTTGTCTCCTCCGCCAGAAGTGGATCTGGAGATTCTTGTAGAGAGTAAGACTGAGCAAGTTTCAATTCCAAAACCTCCTCTGCGGTTGAGCAAGCTCTCGAAAGGAAAGGCGTGGGCTTCGAGAGGAGATAGTGGCAAAGAAGTCATGCTTCTGTCTTCGGGGCATACAATTGAAAGCGTACTTTGCGATTTCTGGGATTACCATGGTAATTTGGTAAGTTGTTTGTTGCTTCCTTCCCCTATTAATTCTTTCTGAACTGATGAAAACAGAACGCACTGCCGTGTGCAAGCACCTGTTGGCGACACCGTAAAGCTCAACCTGCAGTAAAAGTAACTCATTTGAGAGGATCGTTTCGGTGAAAATTGGATATTTGGTAGTGACGATGCTGTGAGATCATATGTATCTGTCCAATCAGCAGACCATCACCGGTGCTTCCACTTTGTTTGTACTATTGGAGGCCACGAATTGATCTGGTTTAAAGATTGAATTAGTGTGCGAAACGTGCGTGGGACTTGACTCGTACTTGGTGCATTTGCAGGAACTTCTCTATCGTCGAAAGGGTTGATGTGGCTTCAAATCGGATTCGCTTACACATGGATGCTTTGAATCAAGGATTGAGCAATATGAATGATGAAAAAGTCAGCAAGTAGGGATTTGGGGTCCCTCAAACTTTTGCAAAGAACAAGCGCTGAAAAAATAAGGCTTGCATGATTTATTTAGCTGATGATGAACTCACACAAGATACCATACGCGACAGAGATAGACTATCTTAATTATTTGTGGAAGGCGAGTAGATGATTCCTAGGCTTTGAAAAAGTATGTTCTGTGAGGGATTTTAATCCAGGCTCGATGCGTGAGGTCTAGAATGCGAATTGTGGAACCTCATATTTTTAGGATTTCTGTTGACAAGTTTTTGTCTGCAGTATTTACAACGTAGAGTCGGTGTCTTGTTTTAGTTAGGGTGGTTTACAAGGTAAGTAAATAGGTAAACAAGTCAATTGAAACTGCATTCATCTTGGAAAAAGGATGGGATACGTAGGAGAAGATTGGAATATGTCAAATATATATGCTTTAATCAGGGATGTATAGTCCTTTTGGATAAATTATTTAGGTTGTATGTAAGAGCACTTCCAAAATGGTCAATAAGGCAAGAACATTATGCAAATGTTGTGTGTTGGTGTACATTAAGATATTTGTTATTAGAATGTTTGTTATTTAATTAGTTTTATTATGTTGTTTGTTATCTTTATTTTTGAAGTGTTGGGTTTGAAGAAACAAATAGTTGTGCAAATACTTATTTATTGGAATTTTTTAGTGTAAAACATATGAATAAGTCTAGCATATTTGTATATAAACATCAATGCATAATAAAGAGTAGATATAAAGAAAGTAAAAATAAGTATTTTGTAACTTTAGTACTGATTAGCAAAAATAGTAAAAAAATTCAAAAGGATAAGTTAAACGTAAAATCACATTAACATAAAAAAATAATATTAGTTAAGAAAATCAAAATTAAATTGTTATAAGAGAATTTGACAACAAAATAGAAGTAACTTGAGAACAAAATGTACAAATGCAATTAGAACTTATTTGATAATGCAACAAAAAATATCAATTTAAAAAAAATCATCAAAAAAAAAAATATATATATATATATATATGACGTAATATATTCTACATATAAATAAATAATAAAAAACATACATATAACATTTTGTCTTGTCAAACTTGCACAAAACAAAATAACCATGTTTTTATACAAATTATACAAAGAATGTAATAAAGATCTTTGTTTTAGTATGTAAAGTATCACTATGTAGTAGATTATATGTTATATTTATAAAGTAGATTGTATTAAAAATTAAAATATAGAATAACTTCACATTTTTAAAATAAAGATTTAATTAAAATTTATAAAAAAAATAATAAAAAATAAAAAATACTACATAATAAGATTGAACTACTTCTAAATTTATATTATTAACAAGATAGTCTATACTAACAAGTACATTATTGTAAACAATAGGTTCTAACTAAAACATTTCACATTTAATTAGACAAACCTATAATTTTAGTTACTATTTTCTTTGCAATTGCTATGTTAGATATTAAAGTTGTTACCTTATTTTTCAATATTTTTACATTATTTTGGAGACTTGAAATACTTATGAGCACAATTAGATTTGATTAATAATTGTGTTTGTTGATTTTCAAATGCCACCAAGGATGCACAAGATATGCAATGTTTTATAAATTGTTAGGCCTTATTTTGGGATAATCTAATTCTAAGATACTTAAATTGATAAAAAAAAAAAAAAAAAAAAAAAAAAAACTTCTATGCATCCTTGCTAATATGCTAGAATTTAACCATGCTAGCATTGGTTGCTATGTCTTGATTTGAGAATATTGATTTGATTACTTTTGATGCATACCATGTATTGTGCCACAAGTATAGGATTGTCCCATATCATAGGATGGATTAATCCATATCCAACTACTGTTTCCATAAGACTTTTTCCACTTTATTGTTTAAAATTCATTTGTTGCTTCTATCTATTAGATGATTTATTGAAGTTTTCAAATTGTGACAATGGTAATGGTTTGCTATTAGTAACTTTGGAAGAAGTTCTTTAAATCTGATTATTTTGAAAAAAAAAAAAATTGTAGCAAGATTTCTTTGAATGATCCTACAAAAGAATCATTGTCTATATAAAATTGCAGAAAAACAACAATGCTTATGAATTGTAAACATTTTTTTTGTATAGATCCCTCTTAGTACTTGACATGCTTTTGTATTGGTTAGTTAGAAGAGTTTTATTGTTCCTCTACTAGCACTAAGATCTTTGTCAATAGATGATATTTTATAATTCTCAACTTTTATCCCATGTCTTTGAAACTTCCATTTTTAAGGTAAAAGAAGAATTTTATTATACTTTGATGTATATTTGATCAATGTGGAATACAAAAATAACAAGAAGGCTTAGAAATTATCTCTCACTCCCAAATGCAAATTAAACAATAAACCAATTTATAAAATAATTATAATATTAATTTGACTAAATTTGATTAATATTATGAATCTTGTCTTTGTATCTATCCAAAGAAGATATTTTATTAGAGATTCAAAAGAACATCAATAATAAATCTCAATAGCAAATCTTAATAACAAATATTTTGGTTATTGCAACAATGAAGAATGCAACTAAATACAATACATAGTGTAACTTGCAAAAAACTTAAAAATAATTGAATTATTTAATTCTAGTTAAGAATAAGTCCCAATAAAAGCCATTTGTATAAAAGTGTCATTGCATCACTTGCCAAATGTCTAATAAAAAAGAAAATAGAATAGAAATAGATATAAAAATGACAATCCTTTATTTCTTTGGTGAAGTGGATTACTTAGAACCAAGACCATTGTAAATAATGTCCAAGCTCTTAATCTCACTCTTAGAAGTTTAAACATGTTTACTTGTCCAAATAACAACTATATTAAACCTCCAATGCTTTGACTCCAAATAAATATAAACCTTTGTATTGAGAGTCCAAAATCAAAAATCACTTCCTCCTAATAGAATAGACTCTCATATATTGTACTTTGGTAGTTAAAAGTTGGCACTTTGTTGGTTTTAGCCAAGGCCAAATAAACAACTTGTTACCAATTTTATAATATGTAGTCTTCCTTATGAATAACTTTGTCCAAGTCATAATCATGTCATAAACATCATTTTTTACTTCACTACCATATTTATGGACGATTGAGGAATAATCCCAAGGAAATGAGCCATTTGACAAACTCTTCAAGAGTCTAACATTGTCTGAAACCATGTCATGCAGATGCACATCCCATGCCACTCATGCACTCTTGGAACTTGGGGAAGCGGTGAATGTCAGTGAGGCAAAATGAAATTGGAAAAACATGTAATCCTACCCCGTCAGTCGTTGGCGAACCGTTCCGCTGTTGGTGCTGACATGGCGATGGGAACGGCAGCTTTTAGGAGTGAATGCACACCGTCTCCCACGGTCAAGCTGAAAGGTTCATTCGTGCCAGGAAAATCGCCGCATCCATGAGAGGCGTTGAACGCGCCAGAGAACTGTGCAGGCCCCGAGTCCCGAGAAGTGCCGAATCGATGCACTAGGGTACGCGGACCCACAGCTTCGGCTGCGTCGGCGGACAGACTTCCCACCGCAGAGTCTCAGCAAATATCAGGTCAGAAGACCAAGGAGACGTGCCGGACGCTTCGTCTGAAAGGGCCCGTAATCTGCAACCAGCAGAACGTGACACTTCAGTGCAGAGCCATGTTGCTCCCCGTCATGTGGGTGGCCAGGGTAGGCTACGAGCCACAAAACCATGATCCGGTGCTGGGAACCTAGATGAGTGCGCGCTCCTGCCATCGAAAACACAAGTGCCAACGAGGTCACGTGAGGTTTTGGCAGATTGCAGCGCCGGGCACTCCGGGGAGATGTTGGCGCGCGAGTCAGCCAGGTAGCGCAGCGCGGAGCAAGAATGCGCAGTGATCGCCCAGTGTCAATGCACTTGCGCGCGCATGGGCGTCGGGCTGCGTGTTCGCTTGGTGGGTTACACCAGGACGTCCAGGGAGAGTAGGAGTTGGATGTAGGGGTCGCGACACTGGAAGTCTCTGTGAGGGGAGAGCCGAGCAACAGCACGACGATGAAGCACGCCGCAGCAGGTGATCCGTTGCGCGGAATTTCACGAAGCACGGGATCCAATGGCCGCATGCATGGGTGCTGGAATCAGTGCTCGCAGGGTCGACGCGAAGTGGCTGAGGGGGGCTTCGGGCATCGGGTGGGCTGTTTGAGGGAGGGCGGGGGTGCAGCGAGTTGCTCCAAAGTGAGCGGGGGAGTGCGGGAGCGGATGCTGACCAGCCGTGGTCTCGCCATGGTAGTAGCAAGCAGGCGTTGAGCACGCATGCATGGGTCAGGTTGGAAGGCGAGGTGGGTGGGTCACACTTTCTCCGAAGAAGGTGCACACTTGGAAGGGTGGAAGGCTGCGGTCAGTTTGGGGAGGGTGTTGTGCGAAACCGCTGAGCAGCGTTCGGACATCGGGGCGACACGAGAGCGCGCGTTTTCGTGATCCGCCAGGTAGTCTCCTGCAGACATGAAGCTTGGGAGAGCGTGGCGAGTCGTTCGGAGGGCACAGTCGGCGGACGGGAGTAGTGGCGTGACGCGAGCGGGCGGCACATCGGCGGCGGCGGGTTGGGAAGTCGTTCGCATCCGTTGTAGTCTAGATGGTTAGGATACTCGGCTCTCACCCGAGCGACCCGGGTTCGAGTCCCGGCAACGGAAGCTCCCGAGTGATGAAATGGACTACATACCCTTTTTCCTGTCTTTCAGGTCTGCCCTTGTCATCGTTGCAGTCCTCCCCGGCGAGAACCGAAGCCAGGGAGTGACACCCGCAGATGGAAAAAGTGCCCTTCGAACCCCCCGGTTCCCTGGACCATCACAACCTCTCACCCCACTTAGACTCTCACCACAGCCCAAGTCATGGAACTGAGTCCCTGACTCTGAATGAAACACAACAGGCCTCCAAGGAGGTGCCCATTCCAAACTTGTGTACAAATCCAACCCCCAAACCACCCACACACCATACACAAATCTCACTCAATCCCTTATTGGTTTATGCTTCCACATGATTCACCATCAATGCCTTCAAAAACCATGCAAGACAATGTCCAACTCTTTTCACTTTCATGCATGTAATGAATTCACCCTTGTATACCACACATATCGCAATAACTCTTCCATTCTATGTCCAAAGCATGCTCCTTGCCCACTCCACTTATCCCATTACATGTTGCAGACCAAGTGTTTACAAAATGCCATATCATTTGCTTGTTCTATAAGCACTTGATGGTTTTATGTGAAACTACACATTCTTAAGGGATCATCTCCCAATCTTTACTTTTATTTGTATTAGAAAATTTATTATTTTTTTGTGGAACTACTACAATTGGAGATAACCAAAAGACTTGATCAATGGATTCAATAAATTTTGTAATAAAGTATTGGTTGATATTCTCTCAAACTATCTTTGCATAGTTAGGATTAATGTCATACCGTGTTTGGTGAGAAGGAAAAATAAAGAGATCTAGTTTGATTTGATGTTTAGATAGCTTTAAAGGTAAGCTTATGAGATTTGCGTAAAACCATGTGTAGATGTTCTTATGCTTGCAGAATAAGAAATTGGTTGCAATGGTCAGTTTGGATAAGAAGTAGGCATTAATCCAAATAGTGAGAGAATTAGCCTTGGTATCCAAATTGAATAAGTGTAATATTACTTCTTTGGTTTGGTTTTAACCAATGATCTAAAGATTAGAAAGGCATTCATTTATTGGCATTTTGTTGATTGAGATGATATTTAAGCTATTAAAAATTAATACTTTGGAACAATTAGAATCTGCTAAGGTCTTAAGATCTACAATGCTAAAAGAATGGAGATTGTGGATGGCCAATAGAATAGCTTTTTTCTTATTAGTGAGCCTTTCAATCATGTATTAGCATAAGAATACTTCCAAAGTGGTAGCATTAAAATTAAGTTGGTGATTGATGACAACAATATGTACTATTTTATTTTCCATGATTTGGACTTGATTGTTAGCCCATTTGTAGATGATGTGGCCGTCCTTAAATGAAAGGTGACAAAATAAGATATGATAGTTGGATATTATATTTTTTTCTTTAGCCATTGTAAGAATGATTTTATACAAAATTCTATGAATGTGGATGGCAAAGTTGCAGATTAGGCCTAGCAGCTAAACAATAGATCCATTTACTATTTTAATATTGAATGGAGCGAGCATTAAATGAAAAAATTGAAGGTGTTGTATTTTTTTATTTTTTATTTTTTTATTTTTTTTGATAATAATATTAATACCATAACTATCATTAAGTTAGGTTTTGATAATCTCTTTGTAGCCAACATAGATGGCAATAATGGAAAAGTGGCAATCCACAACAACTAAAGCAACTATTAGAATTGAATCATCTATTGGTGCTAGCTAGAAATGAATGTGATTTTACAATAAACTTTATATCACATGTATAGGTTAATAAGTTTTCATACAATAAAGGTGATTGGCATGACATATAAGTTGCTAAAGAGGTATTGGAGTAGTTGCCAAGGTTGAGGTTTGAGTTTGTAGAGTGTTGTTGGTACTTTGGATCAAGCATCTATATGGTTGTGATTGTTTCTATGAACTCATCATAGAGCTCTTTTTTTGTAGTACAATTGTATATAGGTGATTTTAGCAAAAAAAAAAACAACTAGAGCTAGGTTGGCCTTACTTTATATTATAGAGTCAAGGTGGCAGAAGCTGATAGCATCAATCGAGTAGGAATCTAATAGTGAGGTGATTTTTTCTAAGTAATAAATAATTTTCAAGAAAATATCAAACTTTGGATTCTAATATAGAAAACATGAATAGATATAATAATAGAAGGACTTACATAATATACATAAAAATTATTAGCAATTATTTTATTGTGATTGGAATTGAATTTGATTATATAATAAGATGGTTGTGCTAATCACTAATTTAGAAGAGTCATGTCTTTAGATCTTCTATATTAAATGGTCATGTTTTGAAAGCACATTAGCCAAATATGGCCAATTTTGTTGCAACCGTGACATCATTCACGTGGGATGTTAGATGAAGGATTGATTGGAATTAAGCATGGTTTAGATAATCCATCTTTGGCTTGCCTTAAAAAATATAGGATATTGAATGAGGTGTCTTGCAGAAGGCTGATAATAGTGATGTAGATGTATTTAAGTAATTATGTACAAAAAACATTTAATAAAAATATTTCAATAGATACAATTTTTAAATTGTATTATTAATAAAATCATATATTTGTAGTAGTCATAAATAGATTTGATTGTGAATTGGTATATATTATAAAATTAAATATATGCTTAGCCATTATTAAAAATATCTTGATAATAAAAGTTGAAAGGTGGCCAAAATATCTTTAAATGATTGAATTAGATTTATTATAATATATCATAAATCACTTATAATTTTGAATATTTTGGAGGTTATTTTCAAATAAGCTAAATTTAATAACTTTGTGGTTTTGCCATTGAGGTTGATGGCATTGTCCAACTTGTGGGCATGAGTAGTTGGACAAATATCATTTTTATATACAAGCATGCTTATAGCTGTTTGGAGGGTGGTGGATGGCATGCTTATTATTAAAAATTGCTACATTAATGAAATAAGATGTATTGAAAAATACAGAGGATTATATTTGGATAGGATGGATAATTAATTGTCTTAGAAATAAAAAAAAAATACTATTATGAAATATATCATTGAAAATAAAGTTATATTTGTAAAATATGTGGTTGTCTTTGTAGAACATGTGATTGTACAAAAAATGTCAAAGGTCCTTCCATCAAGCTAGTGGCATTGTAATCTAAAATTTATTAGTTAAAAGTGGCTTTGGACTCTTGAATATAAGTTCAAGTATATAAGCAATAAATGCCTTTGCTTAGTACGACTTTGAAATCAGCTATTTGTATTGTTATCATAATTATAATTATAGATGTTCAAGTTCAAACTTAAAATATAGCTGCCAAATATTAATCCTTGATTTTATATTGATTGTATAATAAATTAAATAATAGAACTATTGATGTTAATAATATATATATCACAAAAAAAAAAAAAAAAAAAAAAAAAAACTTATTGCTTAGTAAATTCAAAGGTCCAAGTTGTTAGGAACATATACTTTGGAGGTTCATAGAACCTTTTAGAATATTTTAGAGATTCTTGAGTAAATGAAAGTCAGTTGAAAAGCTTTCTAGTTGGTGAAAGTAATTCAAGAAGCTTTTTAATTAGTGGAAGGAGCATGAAAAGCTTCCAAGTTAATAGAAGAAATTTGAGAAGCTTCCAAGTTGGTAGAAAGAGCTCAAGAAACTTTCTAGTTGGTAGAAGCTACTCAAGAAGCTTCTTAGTTTGATGGAAACCACTCAAAAAGTGCCCTAGACATGGATATATATAGGAATGAAGGCTAAAAAATTCTTGACAATGCACTTCTTGGAGTTTTAGCTCACCTTTCTTGGTGTTGTTTGTATACTCATCTGATTAATTTAAGTTCTTGTTGATTTCTTCTTAAAACCTTGTTCCAATTCAAGTTTCTTGCTCTATATTTTCGTGTTCTTGACAGTTTGTCAAGACTGACCTCATTTTCAATATCAAAGTTAGATCCTTCTTGTTAGAGAGTGGATTATTCTTCTACTCAAAGGTATACCGATGCATTAGAGGTTGCAAATTATCCTTCTCTAAATTGATATTTTCTTCATCACAATATTAGAGCTTTGTCTTTCTTGTGACATAGTGGATCATCCCTCTCTTTGAAAGTCTTAAAGCATTTTAGAGGTTGCGGATTATCCTCCTCTAAACTGATATTGTCTTTCTATAGATTCATTTTTTTTATTCTCTTAGAATGACTTGAAGTTAAGATATTAGTATGATTGAATGTTCGGAGTCCAAGTTAGATGCCAGTATAAGTGCTTTTACTACTTTATCTGCTAAGATTGTGGAGATTGAAGGGGTTGTTGCAAAACTTTGTAACGATGCAACAATTAGAGTATCACAATCTAGACTGCATCTACCTCCAATATTTGCGCTTGAGGATGCAGTACTACCTATGCTAAGCCAAAGAAGTCTACTTGTTTAACAATATAAAGAGCCTTGAATTAGTCTTGTAGAGAAATATGATAATACGCGTTTAAAGTTTCAAAGATTTGTCAATGAAATTCGATTAATAATGGTCCTACAACTTGATACTTATCCAAGAGAAGAATCACGGGTTGGATTGATTGGCACTTTGTTTACAAAACAAATATTATCATGGTTTGCTCCCTTGTTTGAAAATAAACCACCAATTTTGAGCAATTTTGAAGTTTTCATGGAAGCATTTGTAAAAGCATTTAGAGAACATGACAAGGCTTGTTGAATAATAGCTAAGATCCAAGCATTGCGTCAAAAGATATGCTCTTCATCAGTCTATATATCCAATTTTAGGTAATTAGCATACAATATCAATTGGGATGAAGAAGCCCTAATGAGCCAATTCTATTAGGAACTAAGAGATGATGTGAAGGATTTGTTATTGTTGCTTTTAAATCCACAATTGCTCAATGAAGCCATTAGCTAAGCTATAAAATGTGATAATCAATTATTTCAACATTGTCAAAATCAACACTCATAGGCTTCAATAAGACAACACGCAACCCAACATACTCCTGTTATATTGACAAGTATTTTGAATTCACATTCAAAAATAGAAGACATGCAATTTAATGCAGTACATTTTAAACCTCTTAATCCATAAGAAAAGAAGCATTGGATGGAAGAAGGTCTATACTTGTATTGTAGCAAGGAAGACCACAAGGTTGGCAATTGTACAAAGAAACAAAATTGACACTTGATCAAAACTAGGAGCACAATTATTCAAAAAAGCAACGATATCTAGCCATAGTAGGGACCGTACGGTTGGACAATCCAACATTACAAAACTATTCAAGTTCTTTTCTTTTTGCTCAAGCTGCTCATTGTTTTATAATTCTTTTGTAATTTGGCCCTCAGAAGCTTCAGACAACCGCCTTGTTAGATTCAAAGGCATCCGCTTGTTTTGTAGATGAAATATTTATTAAGCTTTATAAAATTCTTCTAGTATAAAAATCCAAACCTATTCATATAGAAGTAATAGATAGATGATCCTTATCCTTTGGTAGTGTCATCTATGAAACCATGCCTATAGAAGTATCATTAAAAGATCATAGAAGCCAAATTGTGTTTAATATCATTAAGGCTCCTTCAAATCTTGTTATTCTCAAATTATCTTGGTTGAAAAAGAATAATCCATTTATAGATTAGAAGTTACAAAGAATAATATTTTTAATAGAAATCTTTATAAATTTTTTTTGTAAAAAGTCATAAATTGATAAATTATTATTTGATGGAGTAAAGGCTTTTTTAAGATCAATTGAAAAAGGTACACTATTTGTTATTTATGTGACTCCAAATAAAGAAGATATAACTTCATTGATAAATATTCTATAATAGTATAATAAATTTCAAGATTTTTTTCAGAAAAAAAATACTAATATATTATTGGAGCACCAACTATATGATTGTACTATAGATCTTCGGGAAAGAATGCAATCACCTTTTGGTCCAATCTATAATCTTTCTCAAAATGAGCTTTTGACATTGAAAGATTATATTAATGAAAATTTTGCAAAAAACTTCATTAAGCATTCAAAGTCTCTAACAATTACACCTATACTTTTTATAAAGAAGGATGGTTTCTTGCATATGTGCATTGACTATCGAGGATTGAATAAGATAATGGTGAAGAATCATTACCCACTTCCACTAGTCTCAGGACTTTTGGAACAATACAGCTAAATTAAGATCTATACTAAGATAGATCTTTATAAAGCATACAACCTGGTATGGATAAAAAAAAAGAGATGAATGGAAGACCGCATTTCAAACAAGATATGGAAAATTTGAATATAATATCATATTCTTTGGACTAACAAATGCACCCGCTATCTTTTAGCATTTAATGAATGACATCTTTTGAGAGCATCTAGACAAGTTTGTGGTGATCTATCTTGATGATATCTTGATCTATTCAAAAAAATTGGAGGAACATGAGAGGTATATTAAGTTAATATTATAAAAGCTACAAGATGTAGGTTTGTATATCAAATCAGATAACAGCATATTTCATCAACCTAAGATGGAATTTTTGGAATACATTATATCTATTGAAGGTTGGACAATGGATTCTTTGAAGATAGAGGCGGTTATGCAATGGACCATTCTGAAGATTATAAGAGACGTACAATATTTTTTTGGATTTGTTAACTTCTATCTGATCTTTAGAAAATATTGTTTTTCAATTTGTCGCCTCTTTCACTTGATTGGTAAGTAAAGACAAGCTAGAATAGGAGCCTCAAGTGAAAAAGGTATTCCAAGATCTCAAGACAATATTTATTATAATTCCAATTTTAGTATATTTAGACTTTACAAAGGCAATCTACATGGAGATTGATGCTTTGGATTTTGCACTAGGGGCCGTGCTTTCACAAATGGATATAGATGATAAATTCCATCTTGTTGTATTTTATTTTCAAAAATTATTTTGTTATCAAAATTAATTATAAAATCTACATTAAGAAGTTTCTTGCTATTATGGATTCTTTTCAAGAATGGTGTCATTTTCTTGAAAGAATAATGCATCTTAAAATTATATATATAAATTATAAAAATTTGAAATATTTTATGTCAACTCGAGTTCTTAATTGTTGCTAATCTTGATGGAATATGTCGCTAGTTTGATTTAATTTTATCATCACTTATCAACTTGGAAAACAATAAAGATTGTCTGATGCTTTATTGAAGAGATCATATCTTGTATCAAAGATAAGAGATATAATATTTAATCAATAATATACAATTTTATTGAAATTGGAGCAATTTTGCTTTTGTGCCACTATTACTCGGCACCTATTGATTCTAAATTCTTCAATGAGGTGCGTGCTACAACTACTAATGATACTTTGGCCCTTGATGTCAAATATCGCTTGAAAAAAAATGCTAACAAGTTCAAGCTTGAGAAAGACCTTCTATACTTTGAAGAATGTTTGTATATTCCAAAATGATCAACACAATTGTGCATTCTTCAATCTTGCCATGACTTTCCAACCGCGGATCACTTTGGATTTAACAAAATTTGGAATATTTTATGTCAGCTCGAGTTCTTAATTGTTGCTAAGCTTGATGAAATATGTCGCTAGCTTGATTTAATTTTATTATTACTTATCAACTTAGAAAGCAACAAAGGTTTTCTGATGCTTTATTGAAGAAATCATATCTTGTATCAAAGATAGGAGATGCAATATTTAATCAACAATATACAGCTTTGTTGAAATTGGAGCAATTTTGCCTTTGTGCCATTATTACTCGGCAACTATTGATTCTAATTTTTTTAATGAGATGCATGCTACAACCACTAATGATACTTTGGCCCTTGATATCAAATGTTGGTTGAAAAAAAATGCTAATAAGTTCAAGCTTGAGAAAGACCTTCTATACTTTAAAAAATGTTTGTATATTCTAGAACGACCAACACGATTACGCATTCTTCAATCTTGCCATGACTTTCCAATTGCAGATCACTTTGGATTTAATAAGATCTTGAAACTTATTTCTTGAGATTTTTTGCAACCTCAAATGTAGAAGGCAGTGAAGGATTTTGTGTTCTCTTGCAACATTTGTTCAAGGTCCAAAAAATCTTGACATTGCCCTTATGGACTCTTACAACCTTTGCTTATTCTAAGACAATCATAGTCTTCTATCTCAATGGATTTCATCATGGATCTACTGCCATCTAATTTGTGGGACAACATCCTTGTGGTGGTTGATCTACTCACAAAGATGGCTCATTTCATTCCTTGCAAGAAGACTACATCTAATAAAGAAACAACAAGGCTCTTTTTTAACAATATATATTGATATCATGGCCTATCAAATAATATCGTATCCAATCAAGGATCCCAATTCATATCTAAGTTTTAGAGATGTCTTTTTGAAATATTAAAGGTGGATATTAAACTTTCTTTGGCTTTCCATCCTCGGATTGACGGCCAAACATAACAAGTAAATCAAATTTTGGAACAATATTTACGATGCAGCATCAATTATCAATAAGACGATTGGGTCTCTTTTCTACCATTAGCAAAATTTGCATATAATAATACTATTCATGCCTCAACTTACCAAACACCGTTTTATTCTAACTATGGATATTACTCAAAGCTTGATCTATGGAGTACATTAAAGAATAATAATCCAGTAGTTGAAGGATTTGCAAAGCATCTGTTGTAACACCAAACAACCTTGAAGCTTCAATTGCAAGTAGCTAAAGATGCTTACAAGGTATTTGCAGATAAATTTAAGAATCAATCGCTTATTTTTCATATTGGAGATAAAATATGGCTTCTTTGATGGAACATTAAGACCAAGCGACTATACAATAAGTTAGATTATCGGAGGTTAGGACCAGTTTCTATCCAGAAGCAAATTAATCTAGTAGCATATTCCTTGGAATTACCATCTTCTATAAAGGTACATCTAATTTTTCATATCTTTCTTTTAGAACCTTATAAAGAGTTGCATATTTTAAAAAGAATACAATAATTTTTGCTTAGTATCAAAATCAAAGACCATGAAGAATATGAGGTCAAAAAGATACTTGATTCACGGTGAAGGTGGGACAAATTGGAATATCTTGTTCATTGACGGGGCTATGATATTAATGATTGCACATGGAAATTGGCCAAAAATCTTGCCAATGCGTGTAAAAAGGTATAAGAATTTCATCGACTCTATCTCTACAAATCCAAATGTATTTGATAATAATTTCTTGCTAAAGATTGAAATCAAGGAATATTCATAAGAGGGGGAGAGTTAAACTAAAGCCTTCATTAGTATGTAATCGTCTATTCCAAAATAGAATAGAGTGGTAGAAGCAAACTAGTCACAATGTTAAACCTTCAAGCATTGAGAGAATAAGATTCAGAAGATTCATTTATTATGCAAGCTTTGAATGAACCAGTATAGTTTTCACAGCCTTCAATTGAGCAAAGTAAGGACAATACATTTCAATGCCAAGTATGACCTTGGTTGGAGCCATTAGGAGCAAGATTCAACCATGCAAGTCTCAATTCCAATGCTTAAGCTTTAATAATATTGCTTGAATTTAGAAAGATGAATCTTTTTAGTCCTAAGATCTTGTTTGGAGGGTATTTTGAAGGCCGCAATGAAAATTAGATCCTTGGATGGGATATTTCAACAACGGAGGTATTAACTCAAGGCCATAGGTAATTTCTTTGAGGACCAATAGAACCTGTTGCTCAAGAATAGAAAATAAAATATATAGCTTCATTAGTGTACCGTATTCTTGATTTTTTATGTATGTAGTAAGATTTAGTTTTTCTTAGAACTCATCACTAGAGAAGGAGGTGATGTTAGGAACATATACTTTGGAGGTTCACAGAACCTTTTAGAATATTTTAGAGATTCTTGAATAAGTGAAAGTCGGTTGAGAAGCTTTCTAGTCAGTGAAAGTAGCTCGAGAAGCTTCCTATTTAGTAGAAGGAGCTCAAGAAGCTTCCAAGTTAGTAGAAGGAATTCAAGAAGCTTCTAAGTTGGTAGAAGGAGTTCAAGAAGCTTCCTAGTTGGTAGAAGCTACTCGAGAAGCTTCTTAATTTGATGAAAAATGCTCAAGAAGTGCCTTAGACATGGATATATATAGGAGTCAAGACTGAAGAGTTCTTGAGAATGCATCTCTTAGATTTTTAGCTCATCCTTCTTGGTATTGTTCATGTGCTCATCTAATTAATTCAAATTCTTGTTGGTTTCTTCTTAAAACCTTGTCTTGGTTCAAGTCTCTTGCTCTGTATTCTCGTGATTTTGACACAAGTTCTAATACTTTGGATGTAAGCAGGTCCAAAATCCAATTGATTGAAAGCTTCTCTCTAGACTTAGCTATAGTTTAAAGAAGATTCTTTGGTTACTTAAAATTAATGCTATATTATAGTTGCTCTTATCAGATATCAATTTGCAAGCAACAAACTTGAAAAAGTTTTTTTTGTGTCAAAATTTTATTTTTTATAAGTGTGGTATAACAATAGTCTTTTATCTATTTGTTTTATTTTTCAAATAAATTATATACTATGATAGGTATAGTATAATTAAATAATATTTTATATTTAGTTTGATTAGATTTGTAGTTTTATTTTTATTTTTATTTAAAATTTATAATTTATAAATCTACTATTTGAAACTATGCTTATAAAAATTTCAATGCAAAGTTTGATAGATTTTGTTTCTAAATTACAAAAATTAAAGATACTTTTAAAGATCAATATTTGTAATATAAAAAAGTATAATTTGATCAAATTAAAAGATTATAAAAAAATATTTTAAAAGCTAAAATAAAATAAAAATATAGATTTTTATTATTTAAAAATTAAAATTATGATATTATTTTATCTAAAATAATATTTTATTTTAAAAGAAAAAAGTTTATTATTTTCTATATCTAATTTTATAATAAGAATTTAATTATACAAGCATAATACTAAAAGAATTATGCAACAAAAAAATATAGTTTATCTAATAGTATAAAAATAATTATGGCAAAAAAGAGCTTTAGGCCTATCAAAATTTTCTATTGGATGAACATTTTTACAAAGATGCCTATCTAAAAAACACCTCTTATAGTATAAGCATCAGAGATAACTTATTAAGTTAATAGAAATAACAACTTTCAATCAAATATGACAATTTGTAAAGTAGTATCCATTGCAAACCATTAAATAAATTTAAATACAATTCTAATGACCAGAAATTAAAAATATATATATATAATACAATGCAAGATTTGATTTTTTTTTTTTTTTTTTAAAAAAGAAAAAGAAATATATATATATATATATATATATAAAGGATATTACTATTGCCACCACAATTTTTCCTACTACTACCACAACACTCCATTTATCACATACCATCTTTGATTAAAACCTTTCAAATTAATCAATATTTCTTTATTAAATATCTTTTAAAATATTCAATTAAGTAAAAAATTAATTAAAATTAAATTAAAAAAACTAATGAAATATCAAGTAGATGGCATATTGTGATAGTAGTAGCAAAAAATATCGTGAAATTAGCAATATATATATATATATATATATATATATATTTTTCCTCTCTCTCTTTCCTTCTCTCTCTCTCTCTATATATATATATATATACATGAAAAAATTGTCCTAAAGTATTGTTCAACCACAAAAAAATTTATATATATATATATATATATATATATATATTTTAAAAAAATTACTAATATTATCAAATATTTAGTTTCAAAAGAAATGATCCTCTACCATATAGGCATAATGCACTTTGCTTTAGAAGAAGACTATGACACTTTTAAAACAATAGATATTACACAAATAATACTTGAGAGTTAGAAAAACTTTATAATTTAATTTAGATTCTAAAATAGATACTAATATACTAATACTAATGATTTAAAAATAAAAACCATTTGAAAATAAAAACCGTCAAATAAAAAGTAACAAAGGTAATATATATATGATGTATTAATATACCAACAAACAAATAAAGTATATGTAGATAATGAAGATAATATAAATAATAAGGTCATATAATTACTTATATATTTTTTGTTCTATATAGAAGAACCAACACTAGAAGCTTAAACTTGTAAAATTTAGATAGTATATACTAATTTGATTCCAAATGTGTAACATCTTACAAACCAAAATAGTCCGAATAAACAAAATAAAAATACTAACAAATAAATAAAAACAAACAAATTACACTAAATACAAAGATTAAAACTTCAAGCTATATTAATAAAACAAATTACCAAAAAAAATACAGATATATAATATTCTAATACAAATAAAAATAAAGATTAGGAGATGATCCCTTAAGAATGTGTAGTTTCACATAAAACCATCTAGTGCTTGTAGAACAAGCAAATGATTTGGCATTTTGTAAACACTTGGTCTGCAACATGTAATGGGATAAGTGGAGTGGGCAAGGAGCATGCTTTGGACAGAGAATGGAAGAGTTATTGTGATGTGTGTGGTATACAAGGGTGGATTCATTACATGCATGAAAGTGAAAAGAGTTGGACATTGTTTTGCATGGTTTTTGAAGGCATTGATGGTGAATCATGTGGAAGCATAAACCAATAAGGGATTGAGTGACATTTGTGTATGGTGTGTGGGTGGTTTGGGGGTTGGATTTGTACACAAGTTTGGAATGGGCACCTCCTTGGTCATGTGGAAGCATAAACCAATAAGGGATTGAGTGAGATTTGTGTATGGTGTGTGGGTGGTTTGGGGGTTGGATTTGTACACAAGTTTGGAATGGGCACCTCCTTGGTCATGTGGAAGCATAAACCAATAAGGGATTGAGTGAGATTTGTGTATGGTGTGTGGATGGTTTGAGGGTTGGATTTGTACACAAGTTTGGAATGGGCACCTCCTTGGTCATGTGGAAGCATAAACCAATAAGGGATTGAGTGAGATTTGTGTATGGTGTGTGGGTGGTTTGGGGGTTGGATTTGTACACAAGTTTGGAATGGGCACCTCCTTGGTCATGTGGAAGCATAAACCAATAAGGGATTGAGTGAGATTTGTGTATGGTGTGTGGGTGGTTTGGGGGTTGGATTTGTACACAAGTTTGGATTGATGGGCACAAGTTTGGAATGGGCACCTCCTTGGTCATGGCCATAAACCAATAAGGGATTGAGTGAGATTTGTGTATGGTGTGTGGGTGGTTTGGGGGTTGGATTTGGAATGGGCACCTCCTTGGTCATGTGGAAGCATAAACCAATAAGGGATTGAGTGAGATTTGTGTATGGTGTGTGGGTGGTTTGGGGGTTGGATTTGTACACAAGTTTGGAATGGGCACCTCCTTGGAGGCCTGTTGTGTTTCATTCAGAGTCAGGGACTCAGTTCCATGACTTGGGCTGTGGTGAGAGTCTAAGTGGGGTGAGAGGTTGTGATGGTCCAGGGAACCGGGGGGTTCGAAGGGCACTTTTTCCATCTGCGGGTGTCACTCCCTGGCTTCGGTTCTCGCCGGGGAGGACTGCAACGATGACAAGGGCAGACCTGAAAGACAGGAAAAAGGGTATGTAGTCCATTTCATCACTCGGGAGCTTCCGTTGCCGGGACTCGAACCCGGGTCGCTCGGGTGAGAGCCGAGTATCCTAACCATCTAGACTACAACGGATGCGAACGACTTCCCAACCCGCCGCCGCCGATGTGCCGCCCGCTCGCGTCACGCCACTACTCCCGTCCGCCGACTGTGCCCTCCGAACGACTCGCCACGCTCTCCCAAGCTTCATGTCTGCAGGAGACTACCTGGCGGATCACGAAAACGCGCGCTCTCGTGTCGCCCCGATGTCCGAACGCTGCTCAGCGGTTTCGCACAACACCCTCCCCAAACTGACCGCAGCCTTCCACCCTTCCAAGTGTGCACCTTCTTCGGAGAAAGTGTGACCCACCCACCTCGCCTTCCAACCTGACCCATGCATGCGTGCTCAACGCCTGCTTGCTACTACCATGGCGAGACCACGGCTGGTCAGCATCCGCTCCCGCACTCCCCCGCTCACTTTGGAGCAACTCGCTGCACCCCCGCCCTCCCTCAAACAGCCCACCCGATGCCCGAAGCCCCCCTCAGCCACTTCGCGTCGACCCTGCGAGCACTGATTCCAGCACCCATGCATGCGGCCATTGGATCCCGTGCTTCGTGAAATTCCGCGCAACGGATCACCTGCTGCGGCGTGCTTCATCGTCGTGCTGTTGCTCGGCTCTCCCCTCACAGAGACTTCCAGTGTCGCGACCCCTACATCCAACTCCTACTCTCCCTGGACGTCCTGGTGTAACCCACCAAGCGAAGAAGTGTTGTCGGTATGTAATCAACCAACATTAATGAGATAGTGAGAGAAATAGAGCTGGGTTCTGATTGTGTTAAGCAGATTGTATACAGATTAACAGAATGAACAAAGCATACAGTGTTTATCGTAAGGATGAATGTAATCTTCAAGCAGCTTTGTCAAGAGCAGACGTTATCAACGAGGGTCGTAAGCGTTATCACTATTAGTTTCTTTTATCCCGAGCTTGTAAGAGAGTTTGAATGTCATAAGTGTTTAGAAGAATGATGCCTAGTGAGGCGATTGGTCTTCTACATGGGCATATACTGTCTATTTCTTGTGTAAGTGTATCTATCTAGCAAGAATCTTTGGTATGTATTATTAGAATTTCACTAATATCTATACATTGGTTGTGCAGCTGCAACTTCTGTTTCTCATCCTGTGGACAAGTAGAGCTTTGCTTCGTCGAGTATTCAACTACTTCTTGGACGCGTTGCTTTATTGGTTATTGTTGCAAGTTCATCACTATAGTCTGATCAAGAGTCATTCTGAAGAAAATAAAGTAATATTTCATGATGCAAAATTTCTTAAAAATGAGGAGGTTGATCAGGTTGGTCTTAGATTTGGAGTCAGATGTAGTTACTCTCCTTCTAGTTATCACTTGAAAGCTTTACCTTGAGTTTCAGAGAAGTACTATATAATGAGAAGAGATCGACAACCAGGAATATATTTATCTTGGCTAATGAGAAAGAAATCACTTGCTTCAATGGTGCCAATTTTAAAAGCTTGAAGACTAGGCTATGGACAAAGCAATATATGAATCGAATTAAGAGTGCTTCTAAGTAATTGATTGATGATAAAAATTAGATAGTCTTCAAACACCAATGTTGTATCTATTATTAATGAATTGATATTTTGATAAAGGTTTTGTAAGAATATCTACTTGTTGTGATGAAGTGGATATATGGATTATTTTTATGGTTTCATCTTAAATTTGTTCATTGATATAGTGATATTTTACATCTATGTATTTTGTCCTAGAATGCATAATAAGATTGTTGGCTAATTTGATAGCATTCATGTTATTGCAAAACATAAGTGTGAGGCCTTGTTCTTCAACATATAATTATTTCATCAATCTTTTGAGGCTTCTGATATTGGTAGCTATTTTAGTTAATATTTTGTATTCTGCCTCTATGGTTGAAAGTCATATTATAGGTTGAAGCTTATTGTACTAGCTGATGGGTAATTCTCTAAGTTTGTACAACATGCTTGATGTCAAGTACCTAACATCAAGATTCCTAGTATAATCAATATTGATAAATGATGATAATTTTTTTATATTTTTAATGGAATAAAAGATACCATAATCAATTGTATCTTTTAGATATCTAAAGATATTTTTAGCAACCAATAAGTATTTTTCTTGAAGAACACTTACAAACTTATAGTGTATTTGATATCTAGTCTTGTGATAGTTACAAAGAGAAGGCATCTTACTAATGCTTGATAGAATTTGATATTAATTGATGGTAATTGCATATCTTGTTGAAAGATGATATTTGATTTCATTAAAATACTTATAAAATTGTAATACTCTATTCTAAAGCATCTTAATATCTTTTGAATGTAACTTTATTAATGTATTAAGATTCTTTTGGCAATCTACTCTAGTTTTACTCTAAGATAAAAATAAGTATTTTCAAGATTAGATATTTTAAAAGTTTCTATCATCTCTTCTTTAATTTTTCTAATATTGACATGATTGTCACCTATACTTAATATATCATCAACATATAGAAGAATTACAATATAATAATCTTCTATGAGGATAAAATTCATCCCTCAATTCAAATTATAAAATAGCACCAATTAAGAGTTGATTGTAATTGGTGGTATAAAGTGAGAAGTATAATCAATAAGAAATAATAAAAGAAGAAGGACAAAACAAGTGAAAGAAATATAATTAAACAAATACACGCTTAAAAAACTTATCATAATCTGTTCATTAGATTTTTATTTGATAAAATATATAAGATAAAAATAAAAAAGCATATTTTCATATAAAGATTTTTTTTATATTTTCAAGGGCATAAAAAATATGTGATTCTAAATTACTATGAATAAATTATGAAGGTTCAAATATAGAAAGTAAAAAATAGAAAAGTTAAATAAATAGATTTTATCTTAGAAATAACTTGTTAAAGAAGTTAAAGATTTGAGCCTCATAAAGACTCATAAAGTGGTGTGAGGTGTCCTAGAGGGGCCACAAGGCCTTAGTCTTATCCTTCTACCTACAAGCAAGGTGCTACAATCTATATGGGACATATGTACCTCCCTTCCTACAAGTACTATTCTAATTACTAGTCACTATGATTTCTATTAGTAAAAAATATATTTTTTTTTATATTTTTAATTTCACTGAGATATTCAAAAACATTTAATTAATCTAAAAACTTGATGGAGCCTTCAAATCTTGCTCCAATTCTTCATAATGGCCTTCCAAAATGTAAAATTATTTCTATCAAAGTCTTCAAAATATATTCTAAAAATTCTTAAAAAATACTAAATAGTTTTTATATAAATTTTAAATTTTTTTATAACATTTTAAAATTTACTACCATTCGTCCAATATCTTTAAAATCCTAGCATGTACTTAAAATCTTATTTCAAAGACATACAAGCACTATTTTCTTTATATCTCACAATTCCAAAACTCTAATATCACAAATTTTTTGTATATAGTCTTGTGACATGAACATATACACTTCTAAAAATTTTGAGCTAAAAATTTATGAATTTTCTTTAGATATAACTTAAAATATAACTACAAAATAAACAAGGTCACTTACTACCCTTAGCTTACAAATACTGACTTCAATTCCCAATATCTTCTTTATCATAGCTTGGATTTCATTAAGCCATATGTGAAAAGTGTAGCTAAAAAAGTGATCTTTTTAATTCTAGTTGCCGATCCTCTATTGCTTTTTGTATGTACAAGTTATATCTAAAAGAGTAATAGTAGGTACAATTTCAATACCTTAACCTTAGGCACCTATATCTCCTTTACAAAAAGTCTAAATTATATGAAGTTTGCACCAAAATCATATCTAAAAATTCAAACTTATTGATTCTAACCTATGATATTTGAATCCCCTTGAAAAACAAACCCTAATCCCTAATAAGTCCTTGAACAACCTCTTTGAAGCCTGTTAAGCATGATATTTGGCCAATAAGAATAGAGACTTCTATCATCCATCTCCATTCATCCACACAAATGGCCTAACTATTCTTTTTTACACTAAAAATCTCTTTCCAACTCTTTTTTTTATAAGATTTATATAATATGTATTCTAAATACCAAATAAAAGAAATAAGGAAGATCTCAAGGATCACCAATGTCTAACAAAGGTGACTCAAGTTATATAAAAGCTATTATCAATATAAAATCAATTTCAAAATTACTATCAAAAAAAAAAATAAGATTATATAAACTTCAATAATAATCTTATTAAATAAATTCTTTTTAAACTAATAAGCTAATTATATTTTATAACTTATAAAAGTCCATTGATATGACTCTCATTTAGTTGTATAATAAATTATACATTAAATATAAATGTATAATAGTTTCACATGGTAGCTGAATTATAATACAACAATATATAAACCTATTTAAATATAATAAAATTTAATCAATATAATATTTTTTTTATATTATTATTATATTATTTTTCTTTTTATTAAAGATAAATAACTTATAAGAGTCTTACCAATAAGTTACAAGTAAATTTTTTTATAATCAAGCACCTAATATATTTGCAGATTAAAGATCATGCCATACAATAATAGTAACTGGACTAGAAGCTCTTTCTAGATAGTGATGCCATTTTTTAAAAGAATCCACAATTACAAAAAATTCTTTATCATGGTGCTTAAATAGTGCTTAAATATCTATTAACTAAGGTTTTAAGCACCTATTGGATTTTTAAGATATCAGATAATTGAAGGCAAATCTATACTTGAACTTTTTTGTGATAAAGCTTGAGAGTATAACTTATAATTTGTAAAAAATTAATAAAAATTAAACAATTGGATCAAAAGTTATTAAATTACAAAGTTCAAGAAGAAATCAATCCTTGTAGGTGAATAATCTATTGAAGGTTTTTGTTGCAATTTGAGCATTTTGTATACAATAAAGGGATTTTTTAAGAGCCAAGATTTTATAGAGGTGGAAAAATAGATATATAAAGCTATAATAAAATTTTTATATGAAGATGGAATTTTGAAACCAGATTATGGTTTTTCTTAAAAGTTATTAAAAATCTAATCTATTAAAAATTAATTAGTTATGATTTTATATAATAAGGGGTGTTAAGAAATTTTTTATATGACAAAAAAAAACTTTATGTATAAATTTATTTAAATATAAGAAGATTTGATTAATATAATATCTTTTTTATAATTTTATTGTATTATTACTATTATTTTTTTATTAAAGATAAATTATTTATTGGAATCTTGCCAATAAGTTACAAGTAAATTTTTTATAGCCATATACCTAATGTATTTCCAAATTGATGTTCATACTATACAACACCGTATAGTTGGAATCTTATATACTTCTTCATAAAGGTCTTATTTTCTCTTTAGAACCCTCTCTTTGTTTTATAATAGATTTGTGTTTGGGACCTAAAAATCACATAGCCTCTACCTTATTAGATTTAAAAGCCTCAATGTATTTTTTACATGAAGAACTTCATAAAAGTCATAAAATACCTTTAATACAAAAAACTAAATTTATACATGTAAAAGTCATAGATGGTCATCTATTATCTTTTGTGGATGATATTGATGAAATCTTTCCTATAAATATAACAATAAATGGTCATAATAATTATATAATCTTTAAAATAAATAAATTTCTTCCTAATCCAATTATATTAGGTTAATTATGGCTAAAAAAAATATAATCTTCAAATAGATTGAATTTCTTAAAGACTTAACTTTTTTCAAAGCATTAACAAGAATCTTACAAAGCGAATATAAAGCCAAAAAATTAATATAATAAAATCCATACTTATAGATACAAAAGTTTTTATGCATGCAGCAAAAGAAAGATTACCTTTTGATAATTATGCTATATCCATTTTCAATGATAGAAAGACTTCAAGTGGCATTTCAAGCCAATATTAAGATTATCAAGATGTTTTTAAGAAAAAAAATATAGATATTCTTTCAGAGTATTAACTTTATGATTGTTCAATTGATTTCAAAGAAGGAACTCAACCTCTATTTGGACCAATCTATAATTTATAACAAAATGAATTGGCTAAACTCAAGGAATACATTGATGAGAATTTGGTCAAAAATTTTATTTGCTGTTCAAAATCTCTAACAAGAGTTCCTATCTTATTTGTGAAGAAAAAAGATGGATCACTACAAATGTATGTAGATTATCAAGGGTTCAATAAGATTATTATAAAAAATAGATATCTTCTATCTTTAATATGTAGACTTTTTGATCAATTAAATTAAGCTAAGATCTATATAAAAATAGATCTATAAAGAGCATACAACGTGGTCTGTATCAAAGAAGGAGATGAATGAAAGATTATATTTTGAACAAGATATGGACACTTTGAATATAATCTTATGCCTTTGGGTTTCACAAATGTACCAGCTCCTTTTTAACATTTCATGAATGATATTTTTTGTGAGTTTTTAGATAATTTTATTATCTATTATCTAAATAATACTTTAATCTATTCTAAAAATATAAAAAAATATGAATTACATGTTTATTTTATATTATAAAAATTTAGAGATATGAGATTGCATGCTAAGATGAAAAAATGTGAATTTTACACTACTCAAGTTGACTTCTTAGAATATATCATTTTAAATAATGGCCTCATGATGGATCCTAAAAAAATCTAAATAATTATGGATTGAAAGATTTCAAGAATAGTAAGAGATGTGCAATGTTTTTTGGGATTTGCCAATTATTACTAAATCTTCATCAAGAACTTTTTTCAAGTTATAATTCCACTTATATGCTTAACTTGTAAAGACAAACTTGACTGGAATAAAGAAGCAAAAATATTGTTTGAAGCTTTGAAGATAGTTTTAACTTCTATACCAATCTTATATTATATTGACTTTTTTAAGATATTTTTTTATAAAAATAAATACATTAGACTTTACTTTTGGCATAATATTATTATAAATAGGAGCAAATGACAAATTCTATCCAGTGGCTTTCTATTCTAAAATTTTTTTAGCAATAGAGATCAACTACAAAATCCATGATAAAGAATTTTTTGTAATTGTGGATTCTTTTAAAAAATGGCATCACTATCTAGAAAGAGCTTCTAGTCCAGTTACTATTATTGTATGGCATGATCTTTAATCTGCAAATATATTAGGTGCTTGATTATAAAAAAATTTACTTGTAACTTATTGGTAAGACTCTTATAAGTTATTTATCTTTAATAAAAAGAAAAATAATATAATAATAATATAAAAAAAATATTATATTGATTAAATTTTATTATATTTAAATAGGTTTATATATTGTTGTATTATAATTCAGCTACCATGTGAAACTATTATACATTTATATTTAATGTATAATTTATTATACAACTAAATGAGAGTCATATCAATGGACTTTTATAAGTTATAAAATATAATTAGCTTATTAGTTTAAAAAGAATTTATTTAATAAGATTATTATTGAAGTTTATATAATCTTATTTTTTTTTTTGATAGTAATTTTGAAATTGATTTTATATTGATAATAGCTTTTATATAACTTGAGTCACCTTTGTTAGACATTGGTGATCCTTGAGATCTTCCTTATTTCTTTTATTTGGTATTTAGAATACATATTATATAAATCTTATAAAAAAAAGAGTTGGAAAGAGATTTTTAGTGTAAAAAAGAATAGTTAGGCCATTTGTGTGGATGAATGGAGATGGATGATAGAAGTCTCTATTCTTATTGGCCAAATATCATGCTTAACAGGCTTCAAAGAGGTTGTTCAAGGACTTATTAGGGATTAGGGTTTGTTTTTCAAGGGGATTCAAATATCATAGGTTAGAATCAATAAGTTTGAATTTTTAGATATGATTTTGGTGCAAACTTCATATAATTTAGACTTTTTGTAAAGGAGATATAGGTGCCTAAGGTTAAGGTATTGAAATTGTACCTACTATTACTCTTTTAGATATAACTTGTACATACAAAAAGCAATAGAGGATCGGCAACTAGAATTAAAAAGATCACTTTTTTAGCTACACTTTTCACATATGGCTTAATGAAATCCAAGCTATGATAAAGAAGATATTGGGAATTGAAGTCAGTATTTGTAAGCTAAGGGTAGTAAGTGACCTTGTTTATTTTGTAGTTATATTTTAAGTTATATCTAAAGAAAATTCATAAATTTTTAGCTCAAAATTTTTAGAAGTGTATATGTTCATGTCACAAGACTATATACAAAAAATTTGTGATATTAGAGTTTTGGAATTGTGAGATATAAAGAAAATAGTGCTTGTATGTCTTTGAAATAAGATTTTAAGTACATGCTAGGATTTTAAAGATATTGGACGAATGGTAGTAAATTTTAAAATGTTATAAAAAAATTTAAAATTTATATAAAAACTATTTAGTATTTTTTAAGAATTTTTAGAATATATTTTGAAGACTTTGATAGAAATAATTTTACATTTTGGAAGGCCATTATGAAGAATTGGAGCAAGATTTGAAGGCTCCATCAAGTTTTTAGATTAATTAAATGTTTTTGAATATCTCAGTGAAATTAAAAATATAAAAAAAAATATATTTTTTACTAATAGAAATCATAGTGACTAGTAATTAGAATAGTACTTGTAGGAAGGGAGGTACATATGTCCCATATAGATTGTAGCACCTTGCTTGTAGGTAGAAGGATAAGACTAAGGCCTTGTGGCCCCTCTAGGACACCTCACACCACTTTATGAGTCTTTATGAGGCTCAAATCTTTAACTTCTTTAACAAGTTATTTCTAAGATAAAATCTATTTATTTAACTTTTCTATTTTTTACTTTCTATATTTGAACCTTCATAATTTATTCATAGTAATTTAGAATCACATATTTTTTATGCCCTTGAAAATATAAAAAAAATCTTTATATGAAAATATGCTTTTTTATTTTTATCTTATATATTTTATCAAATAAAAATCTAATGAACAGATTATGATAAGTTTTTTAAGCGTGTATTTGTTTAATTATATTTCTTTCACTTGTTTTGTCCTTCTTCTTTTATTATTTCTTATTGATTATACTTCTCACTTTATACCACCAATTACAATCAACTCTTAATTGGTGCTATTTTATAATTTGAATTGAGGGATGAATTTTATCCTCATAGAAGATTATTATATTGTAATTCTTCTATATGTTGATGATATATTAAGTATAGGTGACAATCATGTCAATATTAGAAAAATTAAAGAAGAGATGATAGAAACTTTTAAAATATCTAATCTTGAAAATACTTATTTTTATCTTAGAGTAAAACTAGAGTAGATTGCCAAAAGAATCTTAATACATTAATAAAGTTACATTCAAAAGATATTAAGATGCTTTAGAATAGAGTATTACAATTTTATAAGTATTTTAATGAAATCAAATATCATCTTTCAACAAGATATGCAATTACCATCAATTAATATCAAATTCTATCAAGCATTAGTAAGATGCCTTCTCTTTGTAACTATCACAAGACTAGATATCAAATACACTATAAGTTTGTAAGTGTTCTTCAAGAAAAATACTTATTGGTTGCTAAAAATATCTTTAGATATCTAAAAGATACAATTGATTATGGTATCTTTTATTCCATTAAAAATATAAAAAAATTATCATCATTTATCAATATTGATTATACTAGGAATCTTGATGTTAGGTACTTGACATCAAGCATGTTGTACAAACTTAGAGAATTACCCATCAGCTAGTACAATAAGCTTCAACCTATAATATGACTTTCAACCATAGAGGCAGAATACAAAATATTAACTAAAATAGCTACCAATATCAGAAGCCTCAAAAGATTGATGAAATAATTATATGTTGAAGAACAAGGCCTCACACTTATGTTTTGCAATAACATGAATGCTATCAAATTAGCCAACAATCTTATTATGCATTCTAGGACAAAATACATAGATGTAAAATATCACTATATCAATGAACAAATTTAAGATGAAACCATAAAAATAATCCATATATCCACTTCATCACAACAAGTAGATATTCTTACAAAACCTTTATCAAAATATCAATTCATTAATAATAGATACAACATTGGTGTTTGAAGACTATCTAATTTTTATCATCAATCAATTACTTAGAAGCACTCTTAATTCGATTCATATATTGCTTTGTCCATAGCCTAGTCTTCAAGCTTTTAAAATTGGCACCATTGAAGCAAGTGATTTCTTTCTCATTAGCCAAGATAAATATATTCCTGGTTGTCGATCTCTTCTCATTATATAGTACTTCTCTGAAACTCAAGGTAAAGCTTTCAAGTGATAACTAGAAGGAGAGTAACTACATCTGACTCCAAATCTAAGACCAACCTGATCAACCTCCTCATTTTTAAGAAATTTTGCATCATGAAATATTACTTTATTTTCTTCAGAATGACTCTTGATCAGACTATAGTGATGAACTTGCAACAATAACCAATAAAGCAACGCGTCCAAGAAGTAGTTGAATACTCGACGAAGCAAAGCTCTACTTGTCCACAGGATGAGAAACAGAAGTTGCAGCTGCACAACCAATGTATAGATATTAGTGAAATTCTAATAATACATACCAAAGATTCTTGCTAGATAGATACACTTACACAAGAAATAGACAGTATATGCCCATGTAGAAGACCAATCGCCTCACTAGGCATCATTCTTCTAAACACTTATGACATTCAAACTCTCTTACAAGCTCGGGATAAAAGAAACTAATAGTGATAACGCTTACGACCCTCGTTGATAACGTCTGCTCTTGACAAAGCTGCTTGAAGATTACATTCATCCTTACGATAAACACTGTATGCTTTGTTCATTCTGTTAATCTGTATACAATCTGCTTAACACAATCAGAACCCAGCTCTATTTCTCTCACTATCTCATTAATGTTGGTTGATTACATACCGACAACACTTCTTCGCTTGGTGGGTTACACCAGGACGTCCAGGGAGAGTAGGAGTTGGATGTAGGGGTCGCGACACTGGAAGTCTCTGTGAGGGGAGAGCCGAGCAACAGCACGACGATGAAGCACGCCGCAGCAGGTGATCCGTTGCGCGGAATTTCACGAAGCACGGGATCCAATGGCCGCATGCATGGGTGCTGGAATCAGTGCTCGCAGGGTCGACGCGAAGTGGCTGAGGGGGGCTTCGGGCATCGGGTGGGCTGTTTGAGGGAGGGCGGGGGTGCAGCGAGTTGCTCCAAAGTGAGCGGGGGAGTGCGGGAGCGGATGCTGACCAGCCGTGGTCTCGCCATGGTAGTAGCAAGCAGGCGTTGAGCACGCATGCATGGGTCAGGTTGGAAGGCGAGGTGGGTGGGTCACACTTTCTCCGAAGAAGGTGCACACTTGGAAGGGTGGAAGGCTGCGGTCAGTTTGGGGAGGGTGTTGTGCGAAACCGCTGAGCAGCGTTCGGACATCGGGGCGACACGAGAGCGCGCGTTTTCGTGATCCGCCAGGTAGTCTCCTGCAGACATGAAGCTTGGGAGAGCGTGGCGAGTCGTTCGGAGGGCACAGTCGGCGGACGGGAGTAGTGGCGTGACGCGAGCGGGCGGCACATCGGCGGCGGCGGGTTGGGAAGTCGTTCGCATCCGTTGTAGTCTAGATGGTTAGGATACTCGGCTCTCACCCGAGCGACCCGGGTTCGAGTCCCGGCAACGGAAGCTCCCGAGTGATGAAATGGACTACATACCCTTTTTCCTGTCTTTCAGGTCTGCCCTTGTCATCGTTGCAGTCCTCCCCGGCGAGAACCGAAGCCAGGGAGTGACACCCGCAGATGGAAAAAGTGCCCTTCGAACCCCCCGGTTCCCTGGACCATCACAACCTCTCACCCCACTTAGACTCTCACCACAGCCCAAGTCATGGAACTGAGTCCCTGACTCTGAATGAAACACAACAGGCCTCCAAGGAGGTGCCCATTCCAAACTTGTGTACAAATCCAACCCCCAAACCACCCACACACCATACACAAATCTCACTCAATCCCTTATTGGTTTATGCTTCCACATGACCAAGGAGGTGCCCATTCCAAACTTGTGTACAAATCCAACCCCCAAACCACCCACACACCATACACAAATCTCACTCAATCCCTTATTGGTTTATGCTTCCACATGACCAAGGAGGTGCCCATTCCAAACTTGTGTACAAATCCAACTCCAAAATCCACCCACACACCATACACAAATCTCACTCAATCCCTTATTGGTTTATGCTTCCACATGACCAAGGAGGTGCCCATTCCAAACTTGTGTACAAATCCAACCCCCAAACCACCCACACACCATACACAAATCTCACTCAATCCCTTATTGGTTTATGCTTCCACATGACCAAGGAGGTGCCCATTCCAAACTTGTGTACAAATCCAACCCCCAAACCACCCACACACCATACACAAATCTCACTCAATCCCTTATTGGTTTATGCTTCCACATGATTCACCATCAATGCCTTCAAAAACCATGCAAAACAATGTCCAACTCTTTTCACTTTCATGCATGTAATGAATCCACCCTTGTATACCACACACATCACAATAACTCTTCCATTCTCTGTCCAAAGCATGCTCCTTGCCCACTCCACTTATCCCATTACATGTTGCAGACCAAGTGTTTACAAAATGCCAAATCATTTGCTTGTTCTACAAGCACTAGATGGTTTTATGTGAAACTACACATTCTTAAGGGATCATCTCCTAATCTTTATTTTTATTTGTATTAGAATATTATATATCTGTATTTTTTTTGGTAATTTGTTTTATTAATATAGCTTGAAGTTTTAATCTTTGTATTTAGTGTAATTTGTTTGTTTTTATTTATTTGTTAGTATTTTTATTTTGTTTATTCGGACTATTTTGGTTTGTAAGATGTTACACATTTGGAATCAAATTAGTATATACTATCTAAATTTTACAAGTTTAAGCTTCTAGTGTTGGTTCTTCTATATAGAACAAAAAATATATAAGTAATTATATGACCTTATTATTTATATTATCTTCATTATCTACATATACTTTATTTGTTTGTTGGTATATTAATACATCATATATATATTACCTTTGTTACTTTTTATTTGACGGTTTTTATTTTCAAATGGTTTTTATTTTTAAATCATTAGTATTAGTATATTAGTATCTATTTTAGAATCTAAATTAAATTATAAAGATTTTCTAACTCTCAAGTATTATTTGTGTAATATCTATTGTTTTAAAAGTGTCATAGTCTTCTTCTAAAGCAAAGTGCATTATGCCTATATGGTAGAGGATCATTTCTTTTGAAACTAAATATTTGATAATATTAGTAATTTTTTTAAAATATATATATATATATATATATATATATATATATATAAATTTTTTTGTGGTTGAACAATACTTTAGGACAATTTTTTCATGTATATATATATATATATAGAGAGAGAGAGAGAAGGAAAGAGAGAGAGGAAAAATATATATATATATATATATATATATATTGCTAATTTCACGATATTTTTTGCTACTACTATCACAATATGCCATCTACTTGATATTTCATTAGTTTTTTTAATTTAATTTTAATTAATTTTTTACTTAATTGAATATTTTAAAAGATATTTAATAAAGAAATATTGATTAATTTGAAAGGTTTTAATCAAAGATGGTATGTGATAAATGGAGTGTTGTGGTAGTAGTAGGAAAAATTGTGGTGGCAATAGTAATATCCTTTATATATATATATATATATATATATATATTTCTTTTTCTTTTTAAAAAAAAAAAAAAAAAAATCAAATCTTGCATTGTATTATATATATATATTTTTAATTTCTGGTCATTAGAATTGTATTTAAATTTATTTAATGGTTTGCAATGGATACTACTTTACAAATTGTCATATTTGATTGAAAGTTGTTATTTCTATTAACTTAATAAGTTATCTCTGATGCTTATACTATAAGAGGTGTTTTTTAGATAGGCATCTTTGTAAAAATGTTCATCCAATAGAAAATTTTGATAGGCCTAAAGCTCTTTTTTGCCATAATTATTTTTATACTATTAGATAAACTATATTTTTTTGTTGCATAATTCTTTTAGTATTATGCTTGTATAATTAAATTCTTATTATAAAATTAGATATAAAAAATAATAAACTTTTTTCTTTTAAAATAAAATATTATTTTAGATAAAATAATATCATAATTTTAATTTTTAAATAATAAAAATCTATATTTTTATTTTATTTTAGCTTTTAAAATATTTTTTTATAATCTTTTAATTTGATCAAATTATACTTTTTTATATTACAAATATTGATCTTTAAAAGTATCTTTAATTTTTGTAATTTAAAAATAAAATCTATCAAACTTTGCATTGAAATTTTTATAAGCATAGTTTCAAATAGTAGATTTATAAATTATAAATTTTAAATAAAAATAAAAATAAAACTACAAATCTAATCAAACTAAATATAAAATATTATTTAATTATACTATACCTATCATAGTATATAATTTATTTGAAAAATAAAACAAATAGATAAAAGACTATTGTTATACCACACTTATAAAAAATAAAATTTTGACACAAAAAAAACTTTTTCAAGTTTGTTGCTTGCAAATTGATATCTGATAAGAGCAACTATAATATAGCATTAATTTTAAGTAACCAAAGAATCTTCTTTAAACTATAGCTAAGTCTAGAGAGAAGCTTTCAATCAATTGGATTTTGGACCTGCTTACATCCAAAGTATTAGAACTTGTGTCAAAATCACGAGAATACAGAGCAAGAGACTTGAACCAAGACAAGGTTTTAAGAAGAAACCAACAAGAATTTGAATTAATTAGATGAGCACATGAACAATACCAAGAAGGATGAGCTAAAAATCTAAGAGATGCATTCTCAAGAACTCTTCAGTCTCGACTCCTATATATATCCATGTCTAAGGCACTTCTTGAGCATTTTTCATCAAATTAAGAAGCTTCTCGAGTAGCTTCTACCAACTAGGAAGCTTCTTGAACTCCTTCTACCAACTTAGAAGCTTCTTGAATTCCTTCTACTAACTTGGAAGCTTCTTGAGCTCCTTCTACTAAATAGGAAGCTTCTCGAGCTACTTTCACTGACTAGAAAGCTTCTCAACCGACTTTCACTTATTCAAGAATCTCTAAAATATTCTAAAAGGTTCTGTGAACCTCCAAAGTATATGTTCCTAACATCACCTCCTTCTCTAGTGATGAGTTCTAAGAAAAACTAAATCTTACTACATACATAAAAAATCAAGGATACGGTACACTAATGAAGCTATATATTTTATTTTCTATTCTTGAGCAACAGGTTCTATTGGTCCTCAAAGAAATTACCTATGGCCTTGAGTTAATACCTCCGTTGTTGAAATATCCCATCCAAGGATCTAATTTTCATTGCGGCCTTCAAAATACCCTCCAAACAAGATCTTAGGACTAAAAAGATTCATCTTTCTAAATTCAAGCAATATTATTAAAGCTTAAGCATTGGAATTGAGACTTGCATGGTTGAATCTTGCTCCTAATGGCTCCAACCAAGGTCATACTTGGCATTGAAATGTATTGTCCTTACTTTGCTCAATTGAAGGCTGTGAAAACTATACTGGTTCATTCAAAGCTTGCATAATAAATGAATCTTCTGAATCTTATTCTCTCAATGCTTGAAGGTTTAACATTGTGACTAGTTTGCTTCTACCACTCTATTCTATTTTGGAATAGACGATTACATACTAATGAAGGCTTTAGTTTAACTCTCCCCCTCTTATGAATATTCCTTGATTTCAATCTTTAGCAAGAAATTATTATCAAATACATTTGGATTTGTAGAGATAGAGTCGATGAAATTCTTATACCTTTTTACACGCATTGGCAAGATTTTTGGCCAATTTCCATGTGCAATCATTAATATCATAGCCCCGTCAATGAACAAGATATTCCAATTTGTCCCACCTTCACCGTGAATCAAGTATCTTTTTGACCTCATATTCTTCATGGTCTTTGATTTTGATACTAAGCAAAAATTATTGTATTCTTTTTAAAATATGCAACTCTTTATAAGGTTCTAAAAGAAAGATATGAAAAATTAGATGTACCTTTATAGAAGATGGTAATTCCAAGGAATATGCTATTAGATTAATTTGCTTCTGGATAGAAACTGGTCCTCACCTCCGATAATCTAACTTATTGTATGGTCGCTTGGTCTTAATGTTCCATCAAAGAAGCCATATTTTATCTCCAATATGAAAAATAAGCGATTGATTCTTAAATTTATCTGCAAATACCTTGTAAGCATCTTTAGCTACTTGCAATTGAAGCTTCAAGGTTGTTTGGTGTTACAACAGATGCTTTGCAAATCCTTCAACTACTGGATTATTATTCTTTAATGTACTCCATAGATCAAGCTTTGAGTAATATCCATAGTTAGAATAAAACGGTGTTTGGTAAGTTGAGGCATGAATAGTATTATTATATGCAAATTTTGCTAATGGTAGAAAAGAGACCCAATCGTCTTATTGATAATTGATGCTGCATCATAAATATTGCTCCAAAATTTGATTTACTTGTTATGTTTGGCCGTCAATCCGAGGATGGAAAGCCAAAGAAAGTTTAATATCCACCTTTAATATTTCAAAAAGACATCTCTAAAACTTAGATATGAATTGGGATCCTTGATTGGATACGATATTATTTGATAGGCCATGATATCAATATATATTGTTAAAAAAGAGCCTTGTTGTTTCTTTATTAGATGTAGTCTTCTTGCAAGGAATGAAATGAGCCATCTTTGTGAGTAGATCAACCACCACAAGGATGTTGTCCCACAAATTAGATGGCAGTAGATCCATGATGAAATCCATTGAGATAGAAGACTATGATTGTCTTAGAATAAGCAAAGGTTGTAAGAGTCCATAAGGGCAATGTCAAGATTTTTTGGACCTTGAACAAATGTTGCAAGAGAACACAAAATCCTTCACTGCCTTCTACATTTGAGGTTGCAAAAAATCTCAAGAAATAAGTTTCAAGATCTTATTAAATCCAAAGTGATCTGCAATTGGAAAGTCATGGCAAGATTGAAGAATGCGTAATCGTGTTGGTCGTTCTAGAATATACAAACATTTTTTAAAGTATAGAAGGTCTTTCTCAAGCTTGAACTTATTAGCATTTTTTTTCAACCAACATTTGATATCAAGGGCCAAAGTATCATTAGTGGTTGTAGCATGCATCTCATTAAAAAAATTAGAATCAATAGTTGCCGAGTAATAATGGCACAAAGGCAAAATTGCTCCAATTTCAACAAAGCTGTATATTGTTGATTAAATATTGCATCTCCTATCTTTGATACAAGATATGATTTCTTCAATAAAGCATCAGAAAACCTTTGTTGCTTTCTAAGTTGATAAGTAATAATAAAATTAAATCAAGCTAGCGACATATTTCATCAAGCTTAGCAACAATTAAGAACTCGAGCTGACATAAAATATTCCAAATTTTGTTAAATCCAAAGTGATCCGCGGTTGGAAAGTCATGGCAAGATTGAAGAATGCACAATTGTGTTGATCATTTTGGAATATACAAACATTCTTCAAAGTATAGAAGGTCTTTCTCAAGCTTGAACTTGTTAGCATTTTTTTTCAAGCGATATTTGACATCAAGGGCCAAAGTATCATTAGTAGTTGTAGCACGCACCTCATTGAAGAATTTAGAATCAATAGGTGCCGAGTAATAGTGGCACAAAAGCAAAATTGCTCCAATTTCAATAAAATTGTATATTATTGATTAAATATTACATCTCTTATCTTTGATACAAGATATGATCTCTTCAATAAAGCATCAGACAATCTTTATTGTTTTCCAAGTTGATAAGTGATGATAAAATTAAATCAAACTAGCGACATATTCCATCAAGATTAGCAACAATTAAGAACTCGAGTTGACATAAAATATTTTAAATTTTTATAATTTATATATATAATTTTAAGATGCATTATTCTTTCAAGAAAATGACACCATTCTTGAAAAGAATCCATAATAGCAAGAAACTTCTTAATGTAGATTTTATAATTAATTTTGATAACAAAATAATTTTTGAAAATAAAATACAACAAGATGGAATTTATCATCTATATCCATTTGTGAAAGCACGGCCCCTAGTGCAAAATCCAAAGCATCAATCTCCATGTAGATTGCCTTTGTAAAGTCTAAATATACTAAAATTGGAATTATAATAAATATTGTCTTGAGATCTTGGAATACCTTTTTCACTTGAGGCTCCTATTCTAGCTTGTCTTTACTTACCAATCAAGTGAAAGAGGCGACAAATTGAAAAACAATATTTTCTAAAGATCAGATAGAAGTTAACAAATCCAAAAAAATATTGTACGTCTCTTATAATCTTCAGAATGGTCCATTGCATAACCGCCTCTATCTTCAAAGAATCCATTGTCCAACCTTCAATAGATATAATGTATTCCAAAAATTCCATCTTAGGTTGATGAAATATGCTGTTATCTGATTTGATATACAAACCTACATCTTGTAGCTTTTATAATATTAACTTAATATACCTCTCATGTTCCTCCAATTTTTTTGAATAGATCAAGATATCATCAAGATAGATCACCACAAACTTGTCTAGATGCTCTCAAAAGATGTCATTCATTAAATGCTAAAAGATAGCGGGTGCATTTGTTAGTCCAAAGAATATGATATTATATTCAAATTTTCCATATCTTGTTTGAAATGCGGTCTTCCATTCATCTCTTTTTTTTTATCCATACCAGGTTGTATGCTTTATAAAGATCTATCTTAGTATAGATCTTAATTTAGCTGTATTGTTCCAAAAGTCCTGAGACTAGTGGAAGTGGGTAATGATTCTTCACCATTATCTTATTCAATCCTCGATAGTCAATGCACATATGCAAGAAACCATCCTTCTTTATAAAAAGTATAGGTGTAATTGTTAGAGACTTTGAATGCTTAATGAAGTTTTTTGCAAAATTTTCATTAATATAATCTTTCAATGTCAAAAGCTCATTTTGAGAAAGATTATAGATTGGACCAAAAGGTGATTGCATTCTTTCCCGAAGATCTATAGTACAATCATATAGTTGGTGCTCCAATAATATATTAGTATTTTTTTTCTGAAAAAAATCTTGAAATTTATTATACTATTATAGAATATTTATCAATGAAGTTATATCTTCTTTATTTGGAGTCACATAAATAACAAATAGTGTACCTTTTTCAATTGATCTTAAAAAAGCCTTTACTCCATCAAATAATAATTTATCAATTTATGACTTTTTACAAAAAAAATTTATAAAGATTTCTATTAAAAATATTATTCTTTATAACTTCTAATCTATAAATGGATTATTCTTTTTCAACCAAGATAATTTGAGAATAACAAGATTTGAAGGAGCCTTAATGATATTAAACACAATTTGGCTTCTATGATCTTTTAATGATACTTCTATAGGCATGGTTTCATAGATGACACTACCAAAGGATAAGGATCATCTATCTATTACTTCTATATGAATAGGTTTGGATTTTTATACTAGAAGAATTTTATAAAGCTTAATAAATATTTCATCTACAAAACAAGCGGATGCCTTTGAATCTAACAAGGCGGTTGTCTGAAGCTTCTGAGGGCCAAATTACAAAAGAATTATAAAACAATGAGCAGCTTGAGCAAAAAGAAAAGAACTTGAATAGTTTTGTAATGTTGGATTGTCCA